>JAPMOR010104521.1:61483-135039 GCA_026543865.1 Argiope aurantia
GCTTCTAATTCCATGTTATAAATTAAACTATAATACTATTTATAATTCTATATTTTAAATTAAATTTGAAATTTAAATTTTCACAATGTTTTTAAATAATTGAATACGGATATTTCTTTTAAAAATTATTATAGTCTTCTAGTGGGAGATTCCTTATCCTCACAATTTGAAGGAAAAAAGTAATTCTACTTACCAGTTATCGCAGACGATATTTTTTCTAATATATCTCATGTTGCCAAATGTTTTTACTTTTGTGTTTTATATATTTTTTTTACAATTTCAAATCAAAATTCTACAAAACTCTGTTTTCTTTAACTTTTATTATGCTGAATTTTATTTATTCCGAAAATACTTTGTTTGCTCCTATTTTTTTAATCAGAAGAACGTAATTCGTTAATAATGTACATGCATTAAATACATATTTTTAAACAATCAAAATAAACAGATGAAGCAATCAATCTGTAATAAATGAAAAATAATTTTATACATTTGCTTATGGCACTGATTCTTCAGTTTAATGACTAAAATTTATGCAAATACAATTCATATAATTCTGATTTTCAAAAAAATACATTTCGCTTTTTCTGATATAAAAATAACATCTTAAGTTGTTTTGAGATTTAATATGCTTGCATATTCTAATCTTCCTGTAAAATCTGCCGCAACAAATGTAAACGAAAGGATTTACTTGCAACATTTCTAATTATTATTCAATTCTAAATCCAGTAAAATAAGTTGGATTCTTTCTGGCAATTGGATTTATCAATCTCCATTTATTCAGAATAATATATTAATGTTTGTAATGAGCACTTATTTTTTCCCATTAAAAAAACTCGAACAAAACACATAATTTGAATTTGAAATGTAGGCCTTTCTGTAAATGAATATAAAAATTTAGGTAAAGGAAATTTTTTGATATGGTTCCTTTATGAATCATTTAGAAATTTCTTTTAAAAATATTCAAAGAAGGTTCTGTTCTTTAACTCGAACCATCACGGTATGATAATACTTTTGACTTGATACATTTATCTTAATTTAATTCTTAAAATTTACTCTTAATAATGTAGTAGAAAGTTTTAAAATTTTACTCAACAACTTCAACAAAAACGTAAAAAAAAAAAAAAAAAAAAAAAAAACTTATATTCTGTGTATTTGTTTAGTGATAAGTGTATTTAATATCACCGAAATGAACATAAATATAAATTCAATATCTGAAACATTAAAATGCATTATTATAGAATTAAAAACATTTTTAAAATTTATTGAAATTAGGAAAAACATACTCGGTAGTCAAATTGGTATTGCCAGAAAGATTATTCTTTGAATTTTAAAAAGGTAAAAAAATATATTCTTATGTGTTAATATACTGAGAATGCATTGGAAAAAAAACTCATTAAAATTTTGATTAATTTTTAATTAAAGATACAATTAAATTTTTAAAATGTTCTTTTATAATGAGAGCCTAGTAAGCGAAAAGCAACTATAAACCAAATATGGTTATTTTATATCTAAAGTAACTCTTATTAACAGTAATAAAAGGCCTTTTTTCCAATCATGTATATTACGTCATACTTGCCACTATTTACAAATAGCATGTCAACTTATAAATATTATTATATTAAAAATATTTAGTTCTAAAAAATTAATGAATATAAATAAATCTAATTTAGTGAGTAATCGGGTCAGTTTGTGCACTCGGAATGTACGTCCAGTACGATGTACCTGTTTTAGGTCTGATATCTATTGACCATCTAATGAAAACACGTGACACATGTCTAGCTTAAGACAACAATCAGTTAGTAATTAAATGATAGACGAAATAGCGCATGTCATTTGATGGTAAAATCAGATGAACTGACTTCATTACTCTACAAGCTACAATTTATCCGGAATTCATTTTCTAAGGCATTTTATTTGAAGATAAAATTTTATTATGGAATGATTTGTTTTAGTTTGCAATGGAAGGCGACTACCTCCACTTCTGGCCAAGGGAAAATTTCATGCTGACAGCTCTACCCAACCGAGACTGTTCATACACTGTTTCTCTATTCATGCCGTTTGAAATGTTTGAACAGTTCAACACGCCAGAGAAATTGTTTCAGCTGTTTAAAGAAAACTTCCCTGATGCCATTCCTCTTATCGGAAAGTGAGAAAACCAAATTGATTATTCATTACTATTAATGAATGCAATTTGACTGACAATGACACATTTTACAAAAATAAGCATTGAATTATTTAACAGATTTAAAAATTGATTAATAGAAACTCAGTTTTAGAAGAGGTGTTTTAATCAAATGTCGATTTAGAAATCTGTGATAGTTATTGAATCAGCAGCTTTTATCAAGGAATTTATATTTGAGAAAGTGACGAGTCACTGTAATAACAGATGAGTCTAGTAAGGATGAATCTTACAAAAATAACTTTATGAATTTTTAGTAAATTTAAAACTTACAAAGCAGGAACACAGTTTAACAGCTGTTACAATTCAGAGTCGATTTAAAAATTGTAATAGTGTGTCAGTAGTTTATACAAACACGTTTATATATGTGGACAAGATGTTTTAGTTTTTTTGTTTGTTTTATTTGTTCTTTTGATTATGACTAGTCAAAAACTCATTAGATCGCTTGAAAAAAAGAAAAGATTACATTTTGTTTTTCAAGGCAATGGAAAACAGGATGTGTTGTAACTTTTGATATCGTTAGTAAGCTACTATTAAGTTAGTAAGTTACTATTACTTAGTAAGCTACTAATCGTTAAACATGTTGCAATACAAGTAGATCGAATTTGAAAACCATCAACTTGGCAATTAAAAGTTTTTATAAATTAACTTCTATCTGAAAATTTAGTGTTTCGTGGAATGACTTCTATATGATCTTGTATTTCGATGGAATATCATATCAGCATTTGCAGCTAGTTTATAGTCTGCAACTAGCTTCCTGTGGCAAATGATTTGTTCGATCGGAACTTTGGCTTTATTGCCTTAGTATTACACAGTTTATACAGTGAGAAAGAATCATGATCATAAAAAAAATAAATCCTGCGATTTTGAATAATTAATCCAGATCAGACTTCACTTAACACATTTTTGGAATTCTTCTGCCCGTCTGTCTTCATACGGAAACCTTCTCTACTTTTCCTTTCCTTAGAATTTTAATCAGCAAACTTTTTTTTAAAACTTTGATATTTGGCAACCGCATTAATCGCTTATGCGGAAATACCAACTTAGCAAAAATTTTATTTCTGTAGTATCGATTTTTATTTATCTATCAATTTAATTTGTGCAGTACTGATTTTTATGATAAATATTCTGTTATGTTTGTTAACTTTTCAAACTTTGAATTAATGACATTTTTTAACAGATTTTTTTTAAGTAACTTTTAAATTGTAATGAGTATTCTTTACATTAGTGTACATTATTTTCAATGACTTTTGCATAGCGAATATAAAACAAATTATTAAATCCTTCGAATATAATGTAGAATAAATTTGTGCATCGAATAAAAAAATTAATATTTAAATTCAGGATTCAATTAATTCTTTCCCTTCACGGTAAACACTCTTTGCTCTCTCTAGGAAATAAAATCCTAGTAAACTAGTATCCTATTTTAACATTCGCAAACCGAATCAAGGAACTAACTGTAGAAATGCACGCAAAGAAATTTAAATTTAAAAATAAAATTCTCCACATCTTGACATGTACGGAAGGCGAAATAATGTCATATACAAGAAGTGGAAACAGTTAAAGAGGAGATTAAATCATGAAGCTGTTAGAAATTTCATCAACAAGATAAATAATATCTTTAAAATTTAAACGCCCTGAAAGATAATTCAAATTTCGGAATATTATTCTCCATGCCATGATGAATGCGCCTTGGTATATGCGAAATAATATCAAACATCACGGCAAAAATGAAAAAAAAATTGAAAATTAATTTTAAAAAAACTATATAGGAATTTCTTTAAAAAATCAAGAATTATTTTATTTCAATCGTTATCAGTCAAACATTCATCATACTAATGAAGTGAAATATACGTATCCATATACGATAACTAAATAGTTCCGCCCTCCCAAATCATATAAATTTGAGAACCTTGTTTGAAGTCTTTTATTGAAATTCTAAAAGAAATTAAATCTTTAAAAACACACTTCCAAACTTTGTTATAAAGGTTTCTTTAGACAGATTTTAAACACTCTTCAACTAAAATTTCTAGATTTCCATTAGGTCCCTCATAACATTCAGGTTCAATAAAAAATGTAACATTACGGGAAATGGCACTCAAATGAATATTTAAATGAAATGATATATTTAAATCTGTGATTAAGTCAAAGTAACAATAAATTTACAATGCAAAAACCACCTAGGTGCTCAAGTGTCTCTGGTGTCCTATACTTTCTTGTTTGGATTGAAATAGCAATATATATTTCAAAGAGAATTTGAGGTCTAATTAGATTAAATAAATTTTTTAATCATGGGTTTACATCTTTGAAACCAATTAAAAACAGAACTATATTAAAGTGCAACACATTTTTAATGGTATTATCACTCTGTCGTGTATAGTATAGGGAAAATGCCATTTTTGTGAACTTTTTTTTAATATTTTGACCGGGGTTTTAAATTATTTAGAATATTAAAAATATAAAAATGAAAGATTTATTGTGAATCTGCATGTCGTTCCAAATCCAAATTTTAATATGTAAGGAAAGACAATAAAAGTTATATGTAAACATAATATTCAGAAAAAAATCTCAGATACTGCTTGAATTCAAAATAAATTTCATTATTTTAGAATCAAAATATATCAATTTACCTGACTGTTTTGTTTTTCAGGGAGAAACTGATAACTGATTTTTTCAAAGCAAAGCCCTCTTCGATGGTTTCTGTCAAAGTGAGTGCTTTTCTAATCTTTTGTTTTCGATAGAAACGGTAAAAGAGCATACATCATGCTTAAGGCCGGTTAAAGAGACAGGCAATTTCCTGCGAATTGATTCCGTTTCAATTTTGTGTTTGTGAACTGATGTTTGTTTAAAGATCTAATCCCAAATTTCCTCTGTATTGTTTATTACGTTTTTGAACAATCGTATTCACAGACATTCATTACATTTTCATTTTTCGTATGCTTAGTATCTCGTATGTACAAAACAAAGTGCTTCCAAAAATTGAGTTTCCAACCATTATTGATTTAGTATTTCTCATTTTCGAAAATATCCTTCTAGTTCATCCAGGGTGTTTTTCTGTTTTATATTCTTAACTGATTCTGGTTTATTATTGTGCTTTTCGTCTCATTTAAAAGTTAATTAGTATGCAAAATTTTCAATCGTCCTGTGGTGGATTGAACCTTGTGGTTCGCAGCCCAATAACATGACCATGATACAAAAGCAATTGCTCGTGCAGCGTAGCTCTTAACTGGCTTATAAGCTTTCACCACAGTCCCTTTCACTAATTCTGATAGAAACTAATATATTAATCAATTCGAGTTATGAAAGAGGTAAGTAGATGTATGTAGATAGTTCATGTAGATAATTAGTGGTTTATAGAAACCAAAAAGTAATGTAGAACAGCGATTCTCAACCTGTGGGGCGCGAGAATATCCAAGAGAAAATATTATTTAAAAAAATTGATTAATTGACAGAAAGGAAAGCACACATACACATAGAAAACAAAATACATTTCGACATATTTAACAACTTAGTGAAGTAAAACAAGTTACTTAATCAAAACATACTAAATTAAAAACAAATTTAATAATTATTAGTGATTTCCTTGGGCCTGTCTTGCAGAGCAAATTTTTTCGAAGGAAGGCTTAATATTAGAAATAGCCAGTCTCAGTTCTCGAATATGTCGACCAAGTACCTCAATTTCATCACAAATAAACTATCGCCAAAATTCTCGGGCTCCTGTCTGTTTTCTTCTTCTAGGAAATGGCGATTTCTTCTCTTAATTCATAAACACGTTGCAAAAATTTCCCACGTGATGACCATCTTGCCTTGCAATAAAATAGTAACGCTGAATGTACTGAACCCATGTCTTCACAAAGTGCGGAAAAGATTCTCGATTTCAGGGGTCTTATTTTTGTATAATTTACTACGGTTACAACTGTAGTTAACACAATATTCAAACCAGGACTCATTTCTTTCGAAGCCAAAGTTTCTCTGTGGATCATGCAATGTGTACACTGAGGCGATTTTTGTTTTAAAATTGCTTGTATATCTTGGAATCTTTCGGACATTGAACAAGCACCATCGGTGCATATTCCGACGCAATTTTTCCATTCTGTGTTTGCCTCGTTCATAAAATCATTTAAAATAGCAAATAATGCGAGTGCTGATGTTTTGAGTTCTATTGGTTTGCAGAAAAGTAGTTCTACTACTGACATATTACCAGAAATTCGAACATGGCAATTAAATGAGCATCTTTATTACTATCTGTTGCTTCGTCAAGCTGTATTGAAAACAATTTGTCACGCAACTTCGAGGAAAGCTGACGCTGTACATCTTCGGCTCTATCGTCAATTCGACGGGCAACTGTATCATTTAAAAGAGGTATGGACTGCAATTGTTTTGAAAAATTATCTCCAAACATAGTTTCTACAATCTCAATTGCTGCTGGCAAAATAAGCTCTTCACCAATGGTGTGAGGTTTTTTACATCTGGCTATTTTATATGAACTTTGTAAGATGCAATTAAAGGTAAGATGCAATTAAAGCTTTTTTTTATTCACAAAGTTTTTTTAAAAATTGATTTTTGATTGTTATATGATTTTAATTTTAATTCGAAGAATTCTCTGGGTTTGTTGACGTACTCACTATGAAACGTTTCCGAATGTAGTTTAAGTTTATTAGGTTTCATGCTGACTGCGGTCAACAATTTTGAGCAAATGATACACAGGGGCCTTGATTCTTCATTTACTTCAGTACAGGTAAACCCAAAATTTAAGTATTCTTGAGAATATTTCCTTGATTTTATTTTCGGAACCACGCTCGTCTGTGTACTTGTTGATGCTTGACTATCGTCTAAAGCTTGCTTACTTTCGCTTAAAAAATTATTCATGAGTCTGCATAAATCTGCTGCCATGAATATTTTATATGGCGAATTTCAATTAACATGAAAACATATATAACATACAAATTCACAATTGATTCGATAGCGATAAAAGGATCGACTCGAATGAGACTGGCTGGAATTGAAACTTGAGTATCGAATATTTTCCTTCTTATGAGAAAACATTTACTCCGCGCATGCTTGAGACGGCCTCTGTCGTGTGGATTCCCTTGCACAAACATTCCTATTTTTTTCACTTTTGTTGTGTCATGATTCTGTTTTATTTCTTTTATTATTCTAAAAAATGTATTCCCCATTTCTAAATTTAGCTCACCCCGTCTATGTTAACTTTCATTGACGAATTTTTCTACTTTCATATTCTTTTAACGTTATCTCCTTGTTTGGCTTTCATTTCAAATATAATATTTAAATTTTCTCCGCTTTCATTCGCTTCATCTGTTCACCACCCGCTTGTCCAAAATGCAAAATGTGGTTTCTCGCCAACGTTGGCTCTCTTTTACACTTGTTTTGGCAGTTAGTTAAAAATAATTTAAAAACAGAATCCAAAATACTCAATATACATTATTGTTGTATATATTTTATTGTAAGGGGGGGGGTGAAAATTATGATTGAAAACTGGGCCACGAATACTGAAAGGTTGAGAAACGCTGATGTAGAATAAACTGAAGTAAACTCGCAATAAGTATTAAAAATGCTAAATTTTTATTGTTTGGAAATATCATTTAAGATGTGAGCCATTGTATTTATTGCATTGCAGTCATCTTTGTGTCTATGACAATAATGGACATTAATACAATTTAAAATATTAGCTATTATACTAGGTTTCACATTAGCTCCTTCCGATCTCAAAACTGTTTTCCAATCAGACAACCTTGTACCGGGTTTTGGATCTACTGTCCTTCCCAATTGACCAGTTTTCTTATTGTCATTCGTATAGTTTGTGCTTTTTCTTTATTCTGATACACTTTATGGACACTGCAGTTCTAGCTTTCATTTTAAGTAAACTTATACTGACTAGTTTTTTCACTTAAACATAATTGTTTTTGATAATAGTAGCTTTAAATTTAAGAATGTGAATGAGAGTGATGCCTCTGATTTCTAAAGGATGTCTTGTAATCTCTCTACGTCATTAGGTCACGTATTGCATGATTTGTAGCCATCTTTGAATCTATGAGGAGAATAAGCATCCATAAAACTCGAAAAAATAATCCAAAATCATCCAAAGAAGTTAAGACTTCTTTCGATTTGAAGATCTTGAATGCGTCCAATCAGCATCTAAAGGCAAGAGTTTTATCATTTCACATTGGCGAAGTAATCATCTATGATGGCTTACCAGAAACAACAAGAAATAAAAATTTGGTATAGTCGAGACGGTTAAGGGTTACTGTTTCTACCTATAAGCTTTAATTTATTTTGTGCTTACCACCAGCGAACTTCTTCTTATGTACAGTCAACCACTTCGCCACCTCAGAACGGAGCAGTATCGACAGGATTTGTTGTGGCCTACTGCTGTCTTTATCAAAATGCATCCATATCACTGGCCGATTCTTCGAACTGGAAATTTCTTCGATACGGTTGCGTCCCAGCCACAAAGTTGTCAATATCTAATCTTCCTCCTCATCTTCCCTTACACCTATCATTCGATTTGACTAAATTGAGAAATCTTCTCAAAATTCTCTATATAATTCCAAATGTGCATTCCACAACAAAGCAGAGGCAAACACTTTTAAACTTCTAAATACTTAGCAAAAAACTGCCAATTTTCAACACATGTCTCTCAGAGTTTTCAGATTTTCTGGCGCCTTTTATATTGTGCCCAAGTCCTTATTTTCAATTTTTAGATTATTTCTTTGTTTTGAGATTTCTATACATTTTATTATAAAATAATGATAAATTGTTCCAGTTCCTCCACAGATGAATTTATTTTCCCATGGGAAATCTCCCATATCCTGATATAATTTCCATTATTAGTAGATGGTATTTTCTTATTTATATTTCTGGGTTAGGAATAAAATCATAAGTTACTCTTCCTTTTCTGAACATATACCATTTTTCAAACCGTTGTATCTTTATTTATTCTCTTAATTCCCATTTTAAGACACCATTTGATTTGAGGACAATCATATCAGCATTCTCTCTCTATGCCACCAACATTGCACATTAATCCGACCTTCGTCACCATATACTCCAATATGTGTCTTAACCCAATTTAAATCTATTCATTTGTTACTTTTTAAAAAAAAATATTTCATTTTATGGTCTATATTTCCCCGATTACAAATGTGAGAAGATTTTGTGGCTTGCACCAACGAGCTATAAAGGACTGTGCGCTGCTTTCTAACCGATTTTTATATAATACTAGCCACCTTTGGCGACCAGCCGGTTCGCCAGTATTACCGCTCGCTAGAATTTTCAATTAAATATTTTAAGTAACTGGTCTCTTAAAGGATTCTCAAACAAAACATTTTTATTCTTCAAATTTTGATAGTCATACCAAACATATACTGTTTAGATCGTTTCGTTCAATTTACTATATATATTTTGCTAATTTGTTGTCATTTCCGGTAAAACTTCAACTTTAATTTAAAGTGAAAATGCTGAAATTGCAATTAATATTAAGATATTTTTTTTAAAAACCAAGTGTTTTATTTTATTTATCATCTTTATTGTTATTTATTAATTACTAGCCGCCTTTAGCGACCAGCCGATTCGCCAGTATTACCGCTCGCTACAATTTTCAATTAAATATTTTAAGTAACTGGTCTCTTAAAGGATTCTGAAACAAAACATTTTTAATCTTCAAATTTTGATAGTCATACCAAACTTATACTGTTTAGATCGTTTCGTTCAATTTACTATATATATTTTGCTAATTTGTTGCCATTTCCCGTAAAACTTAAACTTTAATTTAAAATGTAAATGACGAAATTGCAATTAATATTGATATTTTTTAATAAAACCAAGCGTTTTATTTTATTTATCACCTTTATTGTTATTTATTAATTATTATTATTATTCAATATGAGTATTGCAAGCAGAATCGCTCGGTATTTAAGTCTTATGTTAACTACAAAATATTTTTCATAATTTATGTAATATCTCAAAGAATAATTCAACAAAAATTTCTGAAATTCAGTATATAATTCAGTTTTTAGTTTTACTTTCAAAAGGATTGAAATGAAATAAATAATAATATTTTGTTCCTGCCTATAAATATATTTCAAAAATTATGAAGTCTAAATTTTATGCAGTAAGGTATCATATTCTGATAAATATTCTGGACATACCAAATTTTAAATAAATGAATGAATGTTTCTATTTTCCACGATCAACTAAGACTTATTTATGAAGTTTTAAATGTTAAAAATTAAGAAAAACTCACCATTTTCATAATCTTAGGCCAATTAATCTTGAGAAACCTGCGCGCTGATTGGTGTATTTTCTTTGAAGCGATCGATGGGAAATCTAAAATTATCCTTTTTTTATTGAATAGTGATATTCAAATCTTCATAAATCAGTCAGTTTAAGTGATTGGAAATTAACTCTTAAAAGTCAGTCATTTAGTTGATTGGAAATTAACTCTATGACCATCATAAAATCTGTGCTTTCTCTTGTAGTGTATGCATTCTCCTTAATATCCGATCGAATAAAATATCACATACAAAAGTACTACATAGAAGAAACACATCAAAAGTAAACATAACATTTCAATAGTTGCCAAAAACAAAAGAGAGAAAAATGCAATTAATAAGCAGACGATATTTAGAAAAGTACAGATATTTAGACAGGAAAATGAAATTATCTGAAATTAAAAACACGCGCAGACGATATTTACAAAAGTAAAAATATTCAAACCTGAAAAGGAAAATATATGAGTTATTCCATCAATAAATGCCATAAGTTTGTTTACATCTTCATTATTTTATGAGTCATTAAATATCAAAATGGATCCGGGACTAAATAAACACCCTGTATAGAGAGTGTAAAAGATCAAAAAATAATTTTTCTTGAATTTATTTTTTAGAAAAAATAATATTTCATATTTGTTTCATTTCCTACAGACACTTGCCGAAAATTATATTTTTGCAGATTTCATTTCCAAAAAGATTCAATTTATTTTCAGTTAGAGCTTTAATCAATGTGATGGCAACACTTTGAAAAAAGACAATTTTTTCCCATGAATGCGAAACGTGCTTAATTTTAATTTTTATTTTTTACGAAAAAAATTATTGAAAAACATAGTTAAAATATTTATTTAAAAATTCATTAAAAATGGAAATTTAATTTTAAGATTAAAACATTAGTATCATTTAAAAGATAAATTTTTTTATCTTTAACTTCATGTAAAAATCTTTTTTGTGCGGTAATATTTTCGGCAGTTATAGCAGAAACACGTCAAAATTTCGCTTAATTTTTAAATAAATAAAATTCTAGTTAAAAATTCGAAAAAATAACTCCCAGGTGCACATTCCCGGCCTCCAAGGTATACACGTACCAAATTTGGTAGCTGTAGGTTGAATGGTCTGGCCTGTAGAGCGCCAACATACACACACACACACACACACATTGAGCTTTATTATAAGTATAGATATAGATATAGATTATTGAAAAGGTATATATATTTTGGGGATATCTATATTTTTGTTTATTAAGTAAGAGTAAACAAAACTTTTGATTTGTGTTGTCTGATAAATATATTGAAGTAATCAATTTTTTCTGAATATTTTTTCAGTGTAATCCATACCATTGGGAGGATAAGATCCTGCTTATAGGTGATGCAGCGCACGCTATGCTTCCCTTCAACGGTCAAGGAATGAATGCAGTAAGTTTAAAATGTACATTTATTACACTCAATATTTTTAAAAGTTCGCGTGGATCTTTGTTCCAGTATCCAAACGGCTGATGTGATTTTGATGAAATACTGTAAATATATTTCTCAAGATTTACTAAAACTACTTAAGAGTAAATTCAACTAATTCCTCCCTTCTAGGCAAGGTATGTCTTTGAAATACACTTGACAATTGCAGCATTTACAATCAAATTTTACTGATATTTTTTACTCTAAGTAAGAACATTATGGTACAAGATTTTCAACCAATTTCTCAAGTTGATAAATAATTTTAGAATATCAAGAAAGCACGTTTAAAAAAACTTGAAAAATTCTCAAAGTCATAGAAATTTCTGGAAAGTTTTGGAAATTTCTTAAATTTTCAGAGGCTTAAGTCAAAGAAAGATACGAAATTTGATAAATGATTTACAGATTGTCTATTTTAATCGTGGCCATCTATATGCATTGCTATATGTTGATTGACGATTCTTTCTCGAAAAGACCATTGAAATTCTCTAAAATAATGGTATTTAAAGTTATATAACTCTATATATCAAAATTTTATAACGTGCCCAGGTCTATTATACCCGGTTTTGCTGACAAACTCGTGGATTGTTTTTCTAGAAAATGAAGGATCCAGCAAATTCGAGAATCTTTAATAACTTTATCAGCAAGCGAGTTCTTGAATTTGTTACAGAGCATTCGATGGCCCATCATGAAGGCTATAAAACCCTCAAGAGATGGAGTAAGTAGTTGGCAGTTTGGTAGAGCTCAAAAAGTAGTTGAACGAATTCTCTCTTTGGAGTATTGATCTGCGAGTTCTCTCTGAGCGCTTTATGCTGTTGGGGTTATTTATTACAGATTTCTGCTTGTGTGCTAATGTTTACTACAAGTTCTGTTTTGTGTAAGCTTCGTATGTCTTCGCCTGATAGTGATATTACTAAACGGGATAAAATTTCAAGGTGATGCCTGTGCCGGCCAAGAGAAATCTGACACAATACAATTAGTGACAGCATTCATTGAAGCAAACGGAAGAATTGAAAAAGTAATATCAAGATGTGGATTTTCTCTAACAGGTTCAGCGTATAATAGTTTTTATTGGCAGAAATAGTCAGGTATTTGTAGTCAAATGTAAAATGTGCACAAAACTGAGTGCATATAACTAAGTGCAATTTCGTTAAAAAATATATATCATAGTGATTTCTATATTCGTAATTAAAATTGATTGACCTATTCGTGACAGTTGAGTTCATATATTTATTATTAAAATCATTGTATACCACTAAAAAACTGCACTGCGTGGCATTTGGATAGTGTCATCACATTCTTCATTTGACTTCAAATACTGATTTCATTTACAACTTATGTAAACAAAAACTGAAATTTTACACGCAGTGCCTGTTGGGAGATTTCCATTACAAAGTGGTAGCTGTTTTTACCATTTTTATTTCATTCAACAAGAAACCGCTTCTAAGAATTTTATAACAAATTTCTGATGACAAACACAGTGATCGATTAGAAAAATATTAAAGTACGAAGAATGATGTCGCTAAAATTAAAGTCCCTATTTCATTTTGACACGCTATACAATCATATTTTTAATTTGAAAATTGTTTTGTTCTTATTTGCATAACATTCCTATAATAAAATAATATTAATTAAAATCAATTTGCTACGTCTTAAATAGTTATTAATGACTTTTTTTTAACGAAATAATGGCCAGAGAAATACCATCTTTTACTAACTTGTTCATTACACTTGATCTTTACTAACTTCTTACTTTATCTTTAATTAACTTAATAAACATGATTCTATTTATAATAAAACTATTTGCCTCCTTGTATCCTGTAGAATTTTCGAAAAGAAAAGTCTGTATAACGCTGGTAGTCTGAGAATGCTAAAAAAATTATATGGTTTTCAAAAAATATATAATATATGAACGCAAAATGTGTTGCGCAGATCATTTGCCTATTTAACATGTATTTTAGTAATCATAATGACAGAAAAACCAATAAAAGGTTTAATACATTGTTTTTTTAAAATATTTTAATTTTTAATTCTTCATGCATAGTCTGAAAAATACTACCTTAATATTTTTAAATAAGAGGGTTTTAGGTATATGATTATCTTAAAAAGGCTGAATAAGCAAGAAATATTTTTCTTACAAATTTTCGATGCCTTTTATTTAAAATGAAATATTTAATTTGATATAAGATATGGCTTTATTATTAAAACTTGTATTGAATTTGACTAATATCATGTTTGTAGATGAGATTTTTAACCCATTTATTTCTATTTTTCCTGAGGTATTATAAGTTAAGAATTTTGTTCTCATAGTTAGTTTTGATGAGATGCTTTGCTTCAGTATTTTCGGAACTTAAATATTATTTAATCAATTAATTTCAATTTGTATTCTATTTCAGTAGTGTCAGCTGGTAATTAGTTTGAAATATAATGGATTGCAAGAAAGGGACATTAAAAATTAGATTAGCCATCTAATAAAAGGATATATTTAAAAACTTTATTTAATTAAAACTATTATTTAGCAGATATTCCCAATCTGTGGGGCGCAAATACTAGTGAGTTTGGAAGTCAATTTTTGATAAGTAGCGAAAAGATATTGAATGCATATGCATTTTCTCACAATTTGCAAAAATGTGATGCGTGTTTAAAATTTTCATGAAGCACATAGTAGCAACGCGACAAAAAATGCGCAATAGGCGAACAAGGGATTCGTGTCAGCTGAGACCCTGATTTCTTAATCAGACACGATTTCCGCTATGAACATTCAGCTTAGCTTAAATATATTTTAATTTCGATGTGCTTTACTATCTTTGGTATAAAAAAATTCATTATATTTAATAATAAATGTGTTTTTTTTTAATTCATAAAACCTCTTTCGGAAAAAAAATTTGTTGTTCGATAAAAAAAAAAAAGCTTCGTTGTTCCGAGGATGAAGTGAAATTTAGTTCCTAAAAACCGTGTCACAATTTTTAAAGATTTCGAAATTCCTAATTAAATTTATGCAGCTTTGACGTTTTATTGGAAAAATATAGATATCTGCTTGGGGTGAAATTAAATTCGTTGTACTCCGAACTGCACCCATTAATAAAAAATTCATTTAGTTAACTCAATTATCTAAAGATAAGCAAATCCAAAAATTAATTTTTATTATTACATTGCCGTACAAGGTACACATATACTAGTAACCAAAATTCCAAAACTTCTGCCACTCTGAAAACGGTTAAAATTCTGATTATAAAATTTAAGAGAAATAACTTAGCTCTATTAGTGTCAATTAATCAAAACTTTGTAAATAAATAACGGTATTTGCAGAGTGGGAAATACCGTTTAAATCTTCAATCTCTTTCCCGACTTGATTATGTTGATTTTGGAACTACAAACTTTTGAATAGTTTGTCTTTTTTATCAATTTTGACACAATATTGTTTATGTAGGAGTAAAAATCTTTCCATTTAAAAGAATATCACCATTCTGTTTCTTATTAGCAAAATGCATACCAAAACTATTAATCTTTAAAAATATTTTACAGGGCTTTGAAGATTGCGAAATTCTTTATGAATTGCTCAGCACTTACAACTATGACTTGAGTAAGTTTTCTTTGTTCCTCAAAATGCTTTATTATTGTCACGGAAAATGCTTTTATAAGACATATTCTAATGCCAAATATTTTCAGAGAAAGTATTACCGGAATATACGAAACGCAGGCAAAAAGATGCTGAGATCATATGCGATCTCGCAAGAGCTACTTTCAATGTGGTAAATATAGTTATAATTATTTAGATGGAAGAAGTTCTTTTTTAAATATAAATTTTAATGGAATTCTTTCTTTTTTTGCTTTATAATTTTAAAGATGAAGCTCCATACATCGAAGAAATTTTTACTTCTGTCCAAGCTTGACAATCTTCTTAACGCAATTTTCCCACGTTCTTGGATCGTCCTCAGCACTGAGGTAAATATTAACCTCAATTTTTTAATTTTATTAATCAGATGAGTTTCGTCAATAAAATTTCTTTATAAAATGCTATTTATGCTGATTTCACGCTTCAACAACAACAAAACTTAAAATGATTTTGTCAGGATTTCTTTAAAAAATATTTTAGCTATATTTTATGAGCTAGTTTCGAATATAAAAAATAATTTTTCTTTGTAAGTTCTTCTTTTTCAATACAGTTAAATTCTGAATTATTTAAAACTTGGAAGGGGGGGGGGCAAGTTATCACTAGAACAGATGAATCTCAAGGAAAGGAAATAAGAGGAAAGAATATTAACACTTGTCTATGTCGTGTAAAAGAATAAAATGCTATTTATGCTGATTATTACTCCCATTTATTATGCTGTCGTATAATAAATGGGAGTTGTCGCCTCGAAACTTTCCCCTATATTCTCTAATAAAAGTATGTTACCTTATACGCCCTATACGCATAAAAAGTTGGAGACTTAGAACACGAATATGAATGCCACGTGTGCTTAAAAGTTTGTACAGGTAGAAAAGGTGTTCTGCAAAGGAACATTTTATTTTTTGTAGTACAGCAAAGAAATGAATATGCATTTTAGATGAATTTTTTTTGGTCAACTTATTCAAACCAAAATTTGACGACAGAATTATAATTGAAGCAATAAGATAACATACCACATTTCTTTTATCTAATAGCTGCATTTTTTAAGTTATCGCGTTTACATTTATGCGAATATGTAGACCCACAAAAAGTCGATCTGTTCACGATTTTGGTTTTAAATTTCAAACGTTCTTACGATTTAGATACCAATAATGTTTTTCAAATTTTATTTTTCTTTATGTTTATAGTTATAGTGTTCCCTTTTACTCAGACAGACTTCCTGTGAAAGGAAATCCTTAAAAATCTGATAGAAGGCTAAACATTTATGGTTAAGACAACACACTCATTTTCACTTGTCTAGCTCAAAGCATTTTCGAATTACTGTATTCATAAAGAAGATGAGAAGAAGGCTGGCTTCCTGGCATAGAGGTAGCGCGTCTTCCTCGTGATTTAGGCGTCCGGTTAGGGCGTGGTTGTTGTTCTGTGTTCTATCTATGAGGTGTGTGAATGTGCCCCCTTGTAAAGAGGGGTTGTGAAACGAATGTGAAGCTTGAAATAGTTGAGTCGTATTCTTGACCCCAGTTAGTGCTACTGCAAAGACAAAAGATGCTTAATCTCTGACACTCTGCTTAAATCGCTAACAGACCTGTCAGCGGGCTTGTAAAGTGCCATAAGCAGCAACAGATCAGCAGAGCGATATACCAAAAATCAAGAATAAAACGTGGTAAGTGAAAGCTTTGACGTGCAAGCCTCAAAATTTCAATTTCGAATTTTTCGACGTTTACAATACTCTCTGTACATTTCATATATGAGAAACTCTCTGTACATTTCATATATGAGAAAGTAAAGAGAATCATATCTTTGGTTCTGGAAAAGGACCAAATTTCAAAAAATATGAGTGAATAATTTTTGACTTTTCCTTGGGCTTTTTCCTTTCCTCTTTGAGTTTTGGAATTTTTTTTTCCTTGGTCAATAAGCAGGCTCGAATTATTATAAAAGAGCCTAATTACCACTAGAAAAGAGCCACTAGATAAAAAAAAATATTGATCTACGAGAAAGAACAAGGTTATTGGAGAAAAGAATACCATTCGTGAATTGACAGGCTCATCTTGTCTCTGCTACTTATAAAGCGATGTATAGTAAAAAAGTTCACGAAATTTCTTAATCAATAGAACAACCTTAACTATACATATTTAGCCAGAAGGACAGAAAATTCCTGGAATAAATTTTACAGAAACACTTAAATGTAAAATTTCCGATGTCCTCGAGGTATTCATCCATTCGTAGTCTATAAGGGCCTTAAATCAGATAACTAAAAAAAAAAACCCTTCATTTCGTGCATTCTATAGTTGAAGCAAAGCAAAAAAGAGTCGATCTCTTTTCCGTCCCCAAAATTTTGCCACTTTGTAGTGATTACAAATTTAAAAAAAAATCCGTACATAAAATAGCAACTCAGTTTACTTGAATGAAATTTTTTAAGCCGATATGAAATTCTGTATGATTTTTACTTATAAATATTGAATAATCTTGAAGAAATATAAGGTTCGAAACTTCTACGATTCCGATATTGCTCGAGAACAGCGATTCTTAATCTTTATTTCCTTTTATTCTTCTCAATTAGCCTTTTTATTTTCTCATATCCTTCCCTGCAATTATAACCTTTCATTAGTCAGAAGTTTTTATTATTAATATCAAGAAATGCTTTATCATCTGGTTCTAGATGTTCAAACATTTCAATATAATGAAATATAATTATAGAAAAAAATGAAGAAGAGCATAATTTTTAATGTGTATTGAAACATTAAAATTGAAACCGATCCAACAAATATTGGCTCTTAAATAACGGTAATACATAATATTATAGACATATGACTACATTCGGGATTATTTTTTGAAAACGTTCGAAAATAGTTATATTTTTGAATATTCATATAAAAAAATGTGAATCAATATCTATAGAGCCAAAATATACCAGTTAAGGGGTAAATTTTTTTTTAAAATTCGAAAAGAGGTATAAAGCAAAAATCTTCTTATTTAAAGATTTATCAAATGATTTTCTTAAAATTTTGCAGATAGCTTAAAAAAATATTATTTTGTTTCTGAATTAAAAAATAAGCTGTATTTCTATATATTCTTTAAATATTGGGTTCGACAGATAAAAGCACGAAATTTACAATTTTTTCACATTGTGAAATATTGAAGTAACTGTGTAATCTTTCTAAATGAATAGATTATTTATTCTCTAATTCAGGAACTGCAGAATATATAAAGAAAGTACATTGTACCGAATTTAAATTAAAAAATATGTATTAAATTTTAATTTATAAGGGTTTTTTTGTAAGAAAATTCTATCAAATTTTAGAATGTCAAAATATAGCATTATAACGCACGTGAATGCAAACATAAAAATCAGTGTAACATATTAAAAAATTGACCTAGAAACAAAATTCTAAAGGTTTCTTTTAAAAAAAACTGTTCAAACATTAAGAATATTAAATAAAAAAAATCATGATTTCCCTAAAAAAAATCGTCTTTTCAACGTAATCACCAACCTGCACTGAAGTATACACCATTAAATATATATTTTTGAAATTCGTGTCAATAGTTTTTTTCTAAATACATCTTCATTTAATTTTTGTGTAAAAGGATATTCAATTTTAATAAATGTATTTTTCTTTTTCTTTTCATCATTTTTTGTTATATCGATATTTAATGTCGTTTAGGTCACTTTCTCCAAAATGCCATATTCCCAATGCTTTGCAAGAAAACAAAAACAAGATAAAGTAAGTGCATTTTATTTTCAATTTTATTTGGATTTTGTAATTTTTTTCTTCTGGAAAAAAATTGCTATTATGCTTCGTTTCTATTTCAATATCGATACAGTTTTGTTTAATAATGCAGAAACCAATAAAAAAAAGTTACAGTGCAAACTGATAGGGAAAATTGAAAGTACTACATTATGTTTCCCATTTGTTTTTAGACAAATGGAAGGAATTCAATTAAATTTTGTATATTAATTATTTAAGACAACGAAAATAATACTGTTAACGTTTCTATGTGCAAAGTTTATTAAATATTCAATCAGAAATTAACTGAAATGTTAATGTTATTTTTTCCTTTGAATTACCAAATTAATCCGCAAAAAAATTTTAATAATTCAGAATTATATCTTTATAATAAAAGCAAAATTTTGAATTTCAGGATGTACTAATTTCATTTTCGTGCAAATTGTCCTTCAATTTTTATTAATTTTTCAAAATTCTATAAATAATTGAATGGATGCAGACGATTTTAAAATGAGAAAATTTATAGATATTTCGTTGCTAATCAACGGGAGACTTTGAATCATTCCATCTTTATATTTTATTATTTCTATTTTTTTTAAGAATATTTTGAGCAACACGTTTATTTGTTCTAAAAACATTTTTTAAAATTCATTTAATAAGGCATAAGATGCAAAGATTTTGCTTACTATATTAATTTATTTAAAAATCGCTTGCTTATGAACGCTTTGGAATTCAATTGAATTCTAAAATCAAGAACATTCTTACTTTTTAGCATACGATGTATAATTAAATTTACATTCACAAATAATAAAATACGATTAAGTTGTGACAATGAAGTTTTTGTGATAATTGACTAAACCATAAGTTTTCCATTAGCAAAATAAAAGAAAATTTCATTTCGAGCAACCCTGGATGCTTCATCTGTTAGGGATATACGACAGAACTTTACCTGATGAGCATGAAGACGAAAAAACAATTAGCGAATAATGATTAGAAACTCATATTTTACTACCACACTTCTAATTACGCTCAAAATTCTTACATTTTCACCGCGAAGATACACGAATGTTGAAATATTTTCAAAAACACCGGGCATGTCATAAAAATTTGTATTGTAAACAACAGTTCATCAACATGTTCATCACCTAAGTATTTGTAAAATATTGCATGTTTTCATACTCTATCGGAAACTTAAATGCCTAGCCCAGAAATCCAGGTATGATGCTGACAAGCAGCGCCCTCTATTTTCCACAGTTGGAGTTTTGGGTTATAATCTCTTGTGCTATTTTGATTTGTTTCTATTTCCTATCTTCCTTAACAATTAACATTTTGAATTGCTTGTATAAAACTTGTGATCAATAATATAGAATTATTCTCCTCAAAGAAAAAATAATTATACTTTCTGAAAAATGTATTTTCCTTATGAAAAATTTATTTATTTATTATTATTATTATTATTATTATTATTTTTACATTTCAGATTGTATCAACTGTACTTTGGTCTGTAGTGATCGTGGGATTTTGCTTTGCTGTTTCCATGTTTGCTAGACTCTGATGTCAATGAAATTTAGTTTAAAACCCATTTATTAAAAAAAACATCTTTCAATTGCTAAAAAATTCTTTAATAGTTGTGATCTGGAAATCGTGAAATATTGGGGAACTGAATGTTCTTTGCTTTATGTTTCAATAATCTGGGTAAAAAAAAAAAAAAGGCGAGGGGGACTGTCCTACTGAAATTACGTATTTCCTATTTAATATAAAATATTTTGAATTGTTGTTTAGATGTATACCTTTCGGTTGGAACTACGGAATATTTAATGATCTCTTTGCATTTCAATGAAATTTGCTAACATAAATGTGAGGTAATTGAAAACCGACGATATATTTAATCAAGAAATTGTTTATAAAATTGTTTAAATTCATACATATCTTTATAAACGAATGTAGTTTGACAATTTAATTCTATGGTGCTAGCTGGTACTACTTAATCAAGAAATCGTATTATAACCTAAATAATATGAGTGCGTTTTTTGTTCTAGAGCAGATGCATTCCAGCAGTCGCTGACAAATTTTATAATTTCATGATTTGAAATTTTTGATTTAAATAAAAGTATTTTGCTCAAATGGATTTAATAGTTGATTTAATTATTTATTGCTTTAGTGGTATTCACTTTAATAGCTTTTATTCATTCTATAAATAAAAAGATAACCTCAAATCATTTTCAGAACATATAAACGTAGATAAGGTACCTGGTTTATGCAAGAATTTTGAAACGTTCATTGAATTTGATTATATTTATTCTTGTATTTAAACATTCAACTTGAAATTTATTTGTAGAAGATACTTTTTCTAATAAATTAGTTCTTTTGATTATTATATTGTTGTTCTTAATTAATGCGTTTTTTATGAATTATATGCTTAAAACAAACAATAAAAAGCAAATTGCTTTGATAGACTGCTTACAAATTTATTGCTATTAATTAATCCAATAAATTAACATTTTCCAATAGGTTTATATTTATTTAGTATAAAAAGAAATGATCCAATGTCTTATTCCTTTTGTTAGCACGTCTTTTTTTTCCGATTAATACAAAACCGGCAGCGATAATTAATGTATCAATAGATGGAATTTTATTTACAAAGATGTGACTTAGCATATACAATCTAGGATCATTTACATATAAGTATATTTGTTTGCGTGTATTTTTTTTATATATAAACAACCGGTTTTGTCGAAACTTGATAAAAATTGATACATGCATTCTTTAATAAGAGAACATGTCCACTGTCAAATCTGCAAAATATCAAAAATAAATAATATGTTCTAATTAAAAAACAAGTAATTTTTTTTTGGTATTTCTCGAATATATCTTTCGAAAATATTTTCTCACAAAATCGAAACTTTTATTATTTTAAAATTTAATTCTACTAATTTTATTTTTGTACAATTTTTCTCATTTTAATAATTTTTTTAATTTAATTTAATTTAATATGCAATCTATAATAATATTTTCATTGTTGTGATGAAGTTCACTGTTTTTTCAAAAACATTCAATCGTTGAGTTTGGCAATGCTAAAATTATTAGAAAAAGAAATTTTATTTGGATATTAAACTCGAAATGAAATTTTTACATCTGTTACGTAGCATATATCTTTTTTAAATTTGCAAGTTCAATAATCTATAGTATACTGATTCCATTAAATTCAAATTTTTCAATCTTATCAAATCGCAATGTGAAATTTTAAATAAATAGTATAACTGCTAAGATATTTTTAGTGAACAAATTGATCGCCAAAGGCGGTTAGTTTTAAATTCACGGCTTCGCGTGCAAAAAGTCCACTGTAACTCGTAGCGAGATCAGACAAAGTGTCTGATACCTTATAGAAATTGCAAAAAAATTCATATGTTCTAAATGAATTAATTTTCGACCTCAGACTGCGCTACTGTAAATTGTGTTTTAACAAACGATCTCACTCGATGGATAGTGAACAGCATTTTTACTTCTGTGGCAATTGTCTGCTGACGGGCGCAGTAAGTAGTTGACGATTTTATGATAGAAACATTGCGTGACATGTCTTTCAATCGCAAGTGTTTTAGATAAGAGGTGGCAGAAGGTTAAGGTGCGTTTTCACACTGTTCTATGACTGCACTTTTTCAGACTAGCAACTTTCCACTGGGTGAATTAAAAGTTAAGCAATTAATTAATTAATTTCAAGCAGGACTTACTTAAAATAAACAATTTATTTCAACGACGATATTAATTATATATACAAAACAATATAAAATTTATTTGAATACATGTTTAACAAAACTGTATATCTTTTTTATTAAAACTTGTAAATAGTTATGAAAAAAATATCCTAAATTGGCAGTTAATCTATATCCTGGTAAAGATGGCAATGATGATGGAAAATCCAATAATAGCAACAGACCATAGAGCGGTCCATAGAATCTGAAAAAGAGATTGAAAAGGATTTCTGAAAAAAGTTTAATGAAAATGAACAAATAATATAATGACATAAATAATAATAATAAAACTCGAATAAATAAGCATGTACAAAAACATTAGGGATATTTGAATTTTCACTCACTCCGAAACATTAAAGTTTGATAGGGATTTAGATTTGATTTATCTATATTTCATTCTTCATCTACATTTTTTCTAAAGTTTGCTCTGTTTTTCTCTAGGAACGACAATAAGCACAAAAATATATTTAATATCATTGCATTGTAAATGAAAATTAAACCTGAAACCTAAAGTAATTAAAAGTATTATAAAATATACATAAAAATATTTTGGAAAAAAAATTATTGAAATCAGAAAAAAAATTGTAGAGAAGTAAAACCGGTATCAATAAAAAGTGTTTTTTTTTAAAGTTGAAGTGTTGTAAAAATAGTTTCTGTATAGTAATATACTTGGAAATTAATGCGGTGAAACGAAGTAATTCCGTTTTCAAACATATAGACTAAACTTTAAAAAGCTCCTTCTTGGTGAACAAGTAATTCTCAAAACATAATTATTCGTCAAATTTGATAGCTACATGCTCATGTCGAGCATCTTAAATAATACTTGATCATGCATATCACATTACACAATTTATAGATCTATACCAACCTATAAACATTATAAGTTAATAAAAACAACTCAAAAATAAATATGAATGATTGTTGGATACAATAAGCTGAAAAGTGTTATATATTGAATTATCTAAAAAAAATTTAATTAGATAATATTCAAATTAATTTTTATATGAGTTCTTAGCGAGGAATATAATTAAAAGAAGGAAGCGTGTGACATTTTGAAGCAATGTTTTCTAAAAGATCAATTGGATATTGTTATCCAGTATCTAATTAATCATCTAAACATTCGTCAAATTCAAACTACATTGAATGATCAAAATATTAGGATCATACTTGGCGCAATAAACTATATTCGGTGTAAAATATTTTGCCTTGCTCCAAAATTTCTATAAAAGGCGCAGTTTGCCTGTTTATTGGAAAAAGAGACATATTAAGGATTTTTAGTGCAACAAGATTATGGGCTCAAAAAGAGATGGTTCCAGTTATCACTGAATATTTTATATTTCCTTGAATAATAGTGGCCCGAGTCTTCAAAAAAAGGCAACTAAGCTCCTGTTTTATGGTAGTATCTTTGTGCGGAAAATTTCAGATATGAAGTGGGAAGATCTATTCATAGCTACAAAATATTACTAATTTCAGAAAATTAAGATTCGCCATTTTGTTCGCAAGCCTAATATTCCTTCTGTACAATCTGTGTTTAGAAAAGTATACGTTATAAACAGAACCAGCTGACGTTCAACATGATTAAAATTGCATAGAAATGTATTCCTGATACTTTGATCATTCAGAATACATATTTTGTACTTCATTATTTCTGGAAAATATTATTAAGAAATAATCTAATGCTTCATTTTTCCAAATTGTGTTATAAGCTGTCTGTTACGTAAAGGAATACAATTGAATTAATTTTGTACTAAAATTACTCATCGTTAAATATTTAGTAATACATCCAAAATTCACTTAATGTTTGGCTTCCCTATTAGCATAAGATATTGTACGATATCTCCATGATCTCGTACAATGTCCGATTTTCTAAACACAGGACAATTTTGTGAAGATATCATCATATTGTTGTTGGGAATTGAAGTATACTACTAGGCTCTAAATTTCGTAAAAGTGTCCAGATGGTTTGTTTGTAATCAACTAGATTTCTTTTAATTTTAAAATTGGAAATTGAGATGGTTTGTTCAAATGACCTGAATATCGAAAGAAAAAGAAAAATTAAGTTTTATATTTTTTCTATAAAATATTTATTAAATTCGTATTTTAATTCATAATAATAACTTTCTAACTGAAATCTGACTATTTTCAAAACAAAAATTTTCTTACTTTATCTTGCATTTGCTTCCTCGAAATGCAATGGGAATATCGTAGTTTCGAAAATGTGACCTGCAAAAGAAATTTAATTTAAAAAATATTTACGATTTTAGAAAAAAAAGTTCAATTAATGCGTCAAAAAATAAAATTTCTATCAAACGTATTTTCAAGGAAATATATAAGAAGGGTAGATGATCAAATTCAGAAGGAACTGTTAAAATTCATAAAATTTAAGTTAATCATATCCCGGATTTCTTAGTAACAAATATTTAGATTTGAGATCTAATTGATCATGCTATGTTAATTATGCAGACGTCATAGTATGTCATACTATGCCAGATACACGCTGTATGGATGATTAAAATCTAGAAAGTGGTACACATGGATCGAAAGACATTTCACTACTTTAATGTTTTCTTTCTCTGGTGTTAACTATCAAAATGACTGGTTTTTTTACCTTACATTTCCATTGAAAGCTATGAGCTCAATTGTTGTCGAAGAACAAGCCAAGAAATTTAAATGTTTAAATTAAAATTTATAATTCACTTTAGAGAAAGTGTAATTTAATGATTATAATTATTCTGTTAACAAATTATCGATGGATAAAAAGGTGGTGAATTCTAAATAAGGAACCAGTCATAAATGTGTAATTCATTAAAAAAAATCATTCCCTGGTGGCGAAATTTTGAACTATTTCTTTTATTCAACCAATTTCTATTCCTTCACTATTGTTTGCCAACCGATTCTAAAACCCTCTGTGCTTTTGCGCGTGCGTTAGGATGGATTTAATTCATCAAAATAGGGATGAGAGGAAAGCTGAAAGGAGGAAATGTTTATAATTAACAATAAAGTAAATTCCGGAAATGAGCACATCTTTCTGAGTCTCACTCCTTAGTGAGATAGAATTGTCTAAAAGTTTTTGTATCAGGATACTACGCAGGATAAGTTCTACGCAGAATTTCATAACATTCTGAACTATGTAAATTAAAAATAAAGGCATTCTGTTATGGATATCCTACATTAATCTGAATGCGTACTTGATAAAGATTATTTTAAATTATTCATACTATACATGGGACAAATTCCTAGTAATATATAAATTTTAACTATGTGAACTTAGCTAGTGTGAGAAGGCTAGGGCCTTAAAACCCGGGGTAATTTTTTTCAGCACAAAAATAAAATGGAATAGTTCCATACGAGCGGTTGTTTGCGAATTACCTTTCACCCCTAAATCTCAACTTTTCACCTAAAAACGCTCGAATTATAGTTTTGTCGAGCTGGGCGATTTGGGGTGAGTCCGGAATATTAAGAATAATTAGTAATTATACAGAACACAAACGGAAGTTTTCGAATATAAAAGAAAATCAAGTTTAACAAATAAAAGCATGCTAAAAAGGTAAAGAAACATAGTTCAAACATACACTGTCATAATATAAAACAAAGGCTAAATCTCAGTAATTGCTTAATCACAATAAGAATCCAGGGGCGAGTTATGCCACTTAGATTCGTATAGAAAATATTACTTTTAGAACAAAACATTTGTATCGAATATATAGAGGAAAGAAATAAATACGTGTTAAATTCGAATGATAATTAAACGTGAATATTTATACTAAGACAACGAAATAAAACAATTAGGCAATAATTAGATGTTGTTACCATTGTATATAAAGGCATCCAAGCTTTTGGACAAACTGTAAAAATAAGTTCATCAACCATTTTCCTGAATAAAAATGTTTTCGATGTAACAAGGTGCCTCATCTGAAAATTTAAAAAAGGGAAATTAGAGTTATAAGATTTCTAGAGTTTGATTACATAAATCACAAAACAAGTTAAAATTATACCAATTTCTGCACAAAAACTGTATGGAGTTCTTAATATACATATTATAGATGAAGTAGTCATTTACCGCGAATGATAATTTTTCTAATCGGGTCCAAACTAATTTTATTTATCTATATCTATATCTTTACTTATAATAAAGCTCAATGTGTGTGTGTGTGTCTGTGTGTGTATGTTGGCACTCTACAGGCCAGACCGTTTGACCTACAGCTACCAAATTTGGCACGTGTATACCTTGGAGGTCGGGAATGTGCACCTGGAGGTTATTTTTTCGAATTTTTAATTAAAATTTTATTTCTTTAAAAATTAAGCGAAATTTTGGGGTGTTTCTGCTATAACTTCCAAAAATATTACCGCACAAAAAAGATTTTTACATCAAATTAAAGATCAAAAATTTATCTTTTAAATGATACCAATGTTTTAAACTTAAAATTAAATTTCTATTTTAAATGAATTTTTAAATAAATTTTTTAACTAAATTTTTCGTACAAATAAAAATAAAATTTAAGCTGCACGAGCACGTTTCGTATTCATGGTGAAAAAATTAGCTTTTTTCAAAGTGTTGCCATCACATTGATTAAAGCTCCAACTAAAAATAAATTAAATCTTTTTGGAAATGAAATCTGCAAAAATATAAATTTCGGCACGTGTCTGTAGGAAATGAAACAAATATGAAATATTATCTTTTCTAAAAATTAAATTCAAGAAAAATTATTTTATGATCTTTTACACTCTTTATATTATTAATCCAATAAATCAGCTTTATTTTAAGGCAAGTTTTATTTAATATGAACAGGATATCCATTCAAATCAGGGCCACATAGCTAATTTGTATACCTTTAGTAAGATACAGATCTGCTAAAATTGTCTAAATGGAAAATGATTACATTATATGTTTCAATAAATGCTCTAATAAATAACGAATTTTGGATTTTACATAAAGCTTCTGCTGTGGAAATCACGAATAATAAAATGTTCTTGAAACACTAATATTTTAAATAAAAAGAGTTAATTTCCAATGAACTAAATCAATCACTTAACCTGACCGATTTATGAAAATTTGAATATCATTATTCAATAAAAAAGGATAATTTTAGATTTTTCGTCGATCGTTTCAAAGAAAATACGCCAATCAGCACGCATGTTTCTCAAGATTATTTGGCCTAAGATTATGAAAATGTTGAGTTTTTCTAAATTTTTAACATTTAAAAGTTCACAAATAAGTCTGAGTTGATCGTGGAAAATAGAAACATTCATTCATTTATTTAAAATTTGGTGTGTACAGAATATTTCTCAGAATATGATGCCTTACTGCATTAAATTTAACTTCATAATTTTTGAAATATATTTATAGGCCGGAACAAAATATTATTATTGATTTCATTTCAGTCCGTTTGAAAGCAAAACTAAAAACTGAATTTTATGCTGAATCTGAGAAATTTTTGTTGAATTATTGTTTGAGATATTACATAAATTATGAAAAATATTTTGTAGTTCATATAACACTTAAATACCGAGCGATTCTATTTGTAATACTGATATTCAATAATAATAATAATAAATAAATAATGATGATAAATAAAATAAAACGCTTGGTTTTATTAAAAAATAACTTCATATTAATTGCAATTTCATCGTTTCCACTTTAAATTAAAGTTGAAGTTTTACCGAAAATGACAACAAATTAGTAAAATATATATAGTAAATTGAACGAAACGATCTAAACAACAGTATAAGTTTGGTATGACTATCAAAATTGGAAGATTAAAAATGTTTTGTTTGAGAATCTATTAAGAGACCAGTTACTTAAAATATTTAATTGAAAATTGTAGCGAGCGGTAATACTGGCGAACTGGCCGGTCGCCAAAGGCGGCTAGTTTATAATATAAAGGGCAACATTTTCTTAGAAATATATTAAAAAGCCCAAAGACCTTTTTTTCATGCCATAAAGTATATAATAGAATAATAGCAAGAGCAATAATAGAAAATCATGTTCTTAATTGAAAGGGCATTCTAATTTGTAATCAATTTATGAGTTAAATGACATGTCTGAATGAAAAGAAAGTGTACATATTTCATCTACAATTGGTAGGGGTGCGATTTCAACTCTTTTGGGTATAGGGTGTTTATGAATCTCTTGTAAGAATAAATACCCCAGTGCAAACAAAGATGTACATAGGCAAATGCGGATTTGGAATTAGGACCACTAGGCAGCTGCTCAAGACATTTGGGTTCCCTGAGAGAGCGCAAGCGAGTCTATTATAATATTATAATTAATCTGATTGCCAAGTGAATAAATTTTCAAAAAATACGAGTTCCATAAATTATCAAATATTAGAATATGAATAACTTTTTGCCAAATATAATTGCTCAGATTGTTGCCTATTTTATTGCATGCGATTAGTTATTGTATTATTTATAAATACGAAGCGTCTACTTAAATAAAATGAACTACATGCAGTTAAGAATCATAATATATATAATATAAATCTCAACTGTTCAAATTAATTAGAATAAATATGCATGTTTATTATGCTTTTAAGGTAAAAAATATTCAAATAAACATATTAGATTAAAATTTAAATTATCAAAATCCTTCAGTATTTTGGGAATATATGAGTGTGCAATCATACATATCTTTTGTAAATGCCAGATGTCACAGTATGAAAACTACTAATGTCATGCATTCATAACTTAAAACAAGGAATATCCTTATTTTGAAATGGTGGAGGTGGTTCACACACAATTCAAATTCAAAAGATTCTTCATACATTCCAATACTAGAATTCCACCAAGTAAGTCATATCACTGACTCTCCGACCCATCCGAATGCACATGGCTGAAAATACTGAATGATCGGACGGCCGCAACAGCAACACTGATGGGAACTGTGGTTGAGTCCTAAGGGTCATCACCAGCCACGGTACAATCCTTCCCGAAGGAAGTACTTTCTGCCATCGATGGGAGGAGTCCCCCCCCACCTTTTTGTGTACCCTCCAGGGTGGCGAGATCCAACCACCATACCGGAAGCATCTTTCGAGGAGCCCCCCCCCCCCACCCCGAGGATCATTCCAGCAAGTAAATCATTTTGAGATGAATCGAGGTGATCGGAAAAAAATAACACCTTCCTGAATGTCTATAATCTCATTTAGTATGTTACTAAATACAGCAATAAGTTCAAGACGAAAAAATTAACAAAATCACTGTGATTCTACTCGTTTACTCACTTCTGTGTAATTATACATCGCTAAATCGCAGATGGCCACTGCATCTTGATGCCGACGCTCTGTAAATGCTGGAAGAACTCGTTCTGAAATAGAAATTTCAAGAAAAAAAAATATTATTTATGACACTCATTTTTAATACTCTACATATAATAGAAATATAATTACAAAAATGGGTAGTAAAATATTCATCTGGTTTAGTAAGACTAACTTCCCATTTTTAAGCTACAAAAAGGTTATTTTGGGTTGAATTTCGCCCGAGGACGAGGTTGATGCTTGAACCAGCGCCCTCTCTTCAATAATTAAATATTATATTAACTTGACGTTGTTCAATCTTGAGGGTGTTAGTGAATACCAGATTCAAATGCACAACAGATCTTTCTTGAATCCTCTGTTGTATTAAAATCATTCACGTAATTTGGAAGCCGAAATCCTACTGTCAGGGCATCGCATCTTTATAATAGCTAGAAACTAAGGTTTAAAAAGCTGGAATAATGGTTTATTAAAAATTTAGATATTCATAAAATTAGTAAAAGTTAAAAATTTTTTAAAGCATATAATAATAAACATCCTTGGTGATCAACTGTTTCGTAGGGAATAATGTTTATAGTTAATATTTATAATCTTTTAGAAGTAATTTCACATCCATGATACCGAAAAACTAACAGACATTAAAACCATGTTATTTTAATTGTCTTGCATAAGCTCTGTTAATTGTGTACAAGAACTTTCTTAGTGAAGTCAAGTTCCATGACATCATAGCGTTGTTAAAAATATAGTTGTGCGGGTTCATTTATCACTTAAATTTCGCTGTATCGTACCAATTTTTTTTCTCGTATATGAAGCATAAAAAAAATCTCGAATTCAAAAATTTGTTGAATTTTAAAGTTTCAGACCTTCCTGAGTTCGAAAAACATATTTTTAGCATTATGTTTGTCTGTTCATCCGCCTGAAACAAACGTCTAACTCACTCAAAGAAACTTTGAGTTAGGCCGGTGAAATTTGATTTCCGATCACATGCAAATAGTTCTATCATTTTATATAAAATCCATTTATAGGAAATGGGCCAATCTGGTTGTTTGATTAGAAGTGAATTCGATAACTCCAAAAAATAAGGAACAAAATAAACCTAAAATTTGGTACACAGTTTTAGCAACTAAAATGTGGATTATTATGAAATTTTGCTCCAAATGTATCAAAGAGTTGATAGTCAATCGGTTTGTACTTTCTTTCACATGCATATAAACTGGATAACTCATAAATGGGATGACTTAAATCAATAAAATTCTGTATGTTGTCTTGTGACTACAATTGTAGTTCCGTGTCAAATTTTGGCAAAAAAAAAAGCGTTACAAGCATTCACGGCATTAGCCAATGTCTGCACTGTGACAAAAACTTTAACGAAAGAGCTACTTTTCCGTTAGCCGCCAAATAATGTAGAATCACCAAATAATGTAGAATTCCGCCAAATTCGCGTTTGGTTCACAATTGGCGACATTTGCGCCCAACTAACGGAAAAGTAATGCGAAAAAGCTATGGGGTGACCACTCACTGATTCCCCTTGTAAACCTAATGTTTCTTCTTTTGCTTTCAACATTGGAAGAAATTTCCGTCATTATCAAGCAACTATTTGATATACCAAGAAATCGATTTGAATTTCAAGTCAACAATCAACTATCATTTAAGCAATAAATAAATAAATATTTCCAAAAATTAGGAGGAAATTTCTATTAATTTGGAATTATTACATATATATATATATATATATATAATTTCAAAATAGTCAGTTTTGTGCAGTAAGAAATTTGGAGGCTATCGCGGTAAAGCCACACAATTTGGATTAAATTTTAATTAATTAAAATTTAAAAGAAATCACTCTGATGTGAGCATTTTCACACTCCAAGGTATGTATGTTTGCAAGGAAAAATTTGGTAACTATAGGCCAAACTATCTGGTCTATAAAGAGCCAGCAGAGGCAAACAGACACACACATATTCATTTATCTTTATTGTTAGTAGAGATACAACATGCACAATTTGTACAAAAAAGTCACACTTCTCTAAATTCATTTAAGAAATAAGTAAGGAATATCAACAATAGAACAGTTGTTAAATTTTTAAGAATATTCTTATGATAGATGCATGAATATATCCATTTTTAAAATTGCCATTCATATTTGTGGTTCATGAGTGAAGGTATTATAAGCAGTTAAAATCAATCTACATTCCAATTACAAACAATACTTACTTAAATCATAGCAATAGGCTTCTAGTAACTCGGATAATATTTCACAATCTTCAAACCCCTGAAGAAAAAAACATTTTTAAATAATAATTTTGATTTATAAAATCCAAAATTATTCTGGCAAATTAAAAATGTTCTGATACTTTTCAACATAGCTCAAACATATGAATAAATCGTTATGATATTACACTAATATAATCATAAAATTTACAGAAACGTTTTTAAAACGTCATGTTACAGAAATACAAAACTTTGAGTTTCGTTTTTCTTCGTAAATTTTAGTTTAGTTTATCTTGCGGTGTTTAATTCTTTTAAAGAGAATTTATTTGAATAAGAAAAGATAAACATGTCAGAATTTCAAAGCTGGTTGGATGTGTCAGCCATGTATTAGGCCTACTTTGAGTACTTTTTTAATGAATAGATTATATACTATGAAAATATCTTTAAATTATTATCTATTTTAGAGCTCTTTTTTTTATAAAGTGGCAGAGATTTTATCAATTAAGAGTTTTCAACCGAGTTCTAGAATATATATATATATATGTAATGATATTTTAACTCTAATTTCAATTTAATTAATTTTCTAGATTTTATCTTAACTTAGCCCATAGTAACTTTATTCTAAAATATTCTCTTATTTCGTGATCCAATTCCACTGTCTCTACTTAATTAATTCAAGAGAAGCTTTGTTAAATTACTGACTCAGCTAAAAGTTGAACTTTCCCACGCTCGGCGTGAAGGGGTAAAAAACTGTCCAGTAAGCACATTCTTTTTAAAAGATCCCTGTGTTTCCCTTACATGTGATTGACATGCGTCAGAAATCCCTATCAGAATCTTATTAATATATTAGCACTATGAAGAAATGTTTTCCCTATCAAAATCATAGGTTATATAAGACCAGGGATAAAATGTCCAAGAGCTTTTTCCTCATTCCTCTCTGTGTCGTCCTGTGTGCTCATCGCTTGTACATATGCCTGCTTCTTAAAAATGAAATAAAACGACGTCACGAAATAGCAAGTCTCTTCACTGTCTTCAAACTGCATTTCTGCTTCACAACAAATAATGTTACATATATATATATATACTCAAAATCAGTTTCTCACTTAATTCTAATAATAAATATTTTCAATCGGTATGCTTTCTCTAACAAAACAATCTAAATCTGATCATTAACTTTTTGAATGTTATGCAACAAATACCTTTGTAATAGATATACAAAAGTAAAAAGTATTTAAAATTCAAAAATATTTTAATCATAGCATAGAAATTTTTCTCTAAGCTATTAAAGACAAGAAATTCCTTTATTTCAAAATTCTGGAAAAGAACTAAAGAATTATCCATAAATAAATTTTGGAAAAAATTATGAAGTTTAGATTTTTATACAGTACTGATCTTGCTAGTCATGGGTAATAAAACATATCTTGACATATCAATGAATTTTAAATTTAAAAAAAAAGCTTCATTTTTCTCGGATCAAAACTGACTAGCTTACGAATCTTTGAATTTCATCATTTTTGGAACCATTTTAGACTAATACAGTGGACAGTGGAAACCTCAAATAAGCTATTCTAATCGACGTTCTTTGATTGGAATGTCAACAGACTTCAGATAATATAACTGCAACCGAAATAACGACTTACTGCATTCATTCCTTGCCCATAAAAAGGAACCATGGCATGAGCTGCATCTCCAATAATGAGGGCTTTGTCGTCCACATGATAGGGATTACACTAGAATATACAATAAATAGAATTTCAGAAATAGAAACTCAAATTTTATTTGACGTAAATTCAATTTATTTATTTACTCAAAAATTTGTAAATCAACATCAACAAACATAAGAAAATTACTTTTATGGAAACGAGAGCAGATGGTGGAGTTTTGAAGAAATCAGTAACCAATTTTTCCCTAAATAAAAAATAGAGAAAATTGAACATACATTTAATGAAAATTAAAATACTCAACATATATGTAGGTAAATAAAAATAGTATCTTCATTTTATCATTTTTTAAGTCAAAATTTACTGCTGAGCATATGAATAGTGTCGTCACAAGAGCAAGGATTGATTAAGATAAAGTCATTTCTTTCGTTCTGTTGAAGAATTAAGTGGCCAATAGCAGAGCGTATCAGTAAGGAATAGAGAGTAGTCATTTGCTTCTTCTAATTGTAAAGAATTACAAGGACAAGATTAATTCACATAATATAAGAATAAAGTTTTATTTAAAAAATCTTATGTCTCATCATAGAAGTGGTGATAACTCGAACCAACAACTTTAATGTATTAAGATCACTAGCATCTTCTCATTGAGATTCTTCTGTAGAAAAGCAATGACCATGTAATTCATCTATCAAGGATATATGAATTATGCGGACGTTGCTTCTCAACAGAATAATCTCAATGGGAAGAACCACAGATATATAGAGCACGGTAGTGATTTTAATGCATTAAGGTTGTAGGCTTGAGTAATTTTCACTTCTATGATGAGATATACCTTCTACAAAAGGGATTGTGCTGTAGTTGATAATAACTATTAGGATTCAGTCTTAATTCCCGCCTTCTTGTTATCACGATGGGGGTCATTCAGTTTATCTTGGATACATAGGTAGTAAGGGGTTAATTTCGATGTGATGGCTATGGAACAGATCATTCTGATAAAAACTCAAACATTTCTTCTCCTAGGGAATACACACACTTGTAGATAGTTGAACAAAGTGGTGAAAGTGAGGTATCGTCAAGAAATTGCCTTTTTACTCATTTCTTAACTGTCCATTATTCTTCTAAAATGAAATTAGCGTAATTTTTTATTTACCTTTGTTGATTGTGTGAGGTCTGTTAACAAAAAGGCTTCAAATAAGAAAGACAAAAAAAATTATTATTCCATAGTATTTTATTTTAGAATGATTTGCTTCAAAATGCTACTTATTATAACGGTGTAAAGAAAGTTATTTTACGTATATTGATAAAAAATGGCACAAAAGATGGGTAAAATTCCTATCTGAAGACGTAAATAAAAATGTAAGACTGCTCAAAATCTATGTTATCATTAACATATATATTTAATTACTTAAATATTTGGCGTGAAAAATTGCAAGAAAATTCCTATATAATTAAGAATCACTTACTTTCCAATGAGTGGAATTGAATCCGGAAACTGCTCTTCAAAAAACTGGAGTAGTTTTTCGGGTGTCTTTAGCTTCTCGAACATACTGAAGGGCATAAATAGCGTGACAGTGTAGGATGCGTCCTGGTTGGGCAGCGCTATCATCATGAAGGTGTGCCTCGGCCAGATGTGCAGATAGTTCTTCTCCATCGCAAACTGCAACAACCCTTGGTAATGAGAAAGCTAGCTGGTGACAAATCCACCACTTTATATAGCATGTAAAAAGTGTCCATGAGCTCTTGTATCGAAAAAGATGAAAGTATGGAAGACAAGATGGGCGATATTTATAGGATGCCCAGAAATGGACTCAATGTTTTAAAAATAGAATGATAATAGAAACTGTCACAGTTATTTAAATTCTTCTTGTAGGAAATTCAAGAAGGAGGCCAGAAATTTGTGTCAGTATACTTCTTTGCATAGGTACCTAAAATTACCAATAGGTAATGATCCAACTATGAACCTATTAGAAATTTTAAGACAAAGGTATGAGAAATTCATGTTATAACACAGTGGCGTAAAGAACAGAAATTTAAGGGGACAATGATACCCGAAGGCTAGTTTTAGAGGGCCCTATGTAGAAAAAAGGGAATTGCACTTATGTAACTTTTTATATCTAAATATAATGGTTGGGTAAGATATTATTGTGTATTCTAGGATCTAGTTCCATTCGTCATGAAGTTTACTACACTTAGGATTTAAAAATAACCCTCTTTTTGATGTGGTTGTCATCTACTCTCGCTACGCCACTGTTACCAACGCTTTTTAGTTTTCCGATGAAATAGTTTCATATTCATGATTAGTTAAATGCTTCAACTCTTCAAGCGGTATCGTTATGAATTCAAGAACGTTGCGAAGGGATTCTGCATCTCCATTTTCTGATGGGCTCTCTTTTTTTTTTAATCTTCTCTGTGACCTCTCCCCAATTATCTTCTTGTAATTTGGTTTTGTGTAGATTAGCTAATTTGATAGTTCTTTAAGGAAGTTTAATAAAAATTATATATTCTTGAGAAACAATGTTTTAATGAACTTTATCGATGAAATAACACTATACATAATGCATTAAACATATTGTCACAATAAATGGATTACAAAATGTACGCACCTTATTAAAAATTCTTTTATATTGCTATCATTTTTATTCTGCAACAGAAAACTAATTCTTAATTAATTTATTTATTTACTTTTGATTTGCACAGCAGATCATTCTAAACTATATTCTTAAACTATATCCCTATCCACTTTCCCACAACTTCTAACTATTCGCGCCCTTTGAGGAGGCCTATCTCACCATCTCTTTGGTTCGATCTTGCACAACTTCCTATTGGCCCCCAATATAAAGTTATATGAAGTTGAATCAAATTCCGGAGTTTATTATGACTGAACCATATCTTAAATAAAAACGGTGAACAGTCAATTGCATTGATGCAGTTATCAAAATATTCTTGATAGAAAGAGACAAATCATTTACTCTAATAAGGGGTAGCACTGTCTTGCACGGACAGGTAAATCACCCATGTTATTAGAGATAAAAAAAATTTGTACAAATTTTAAAATACCAACTTAAGTTAAATGTATCCCTACTAAAAACGAGTCCCCGGTTTCGTTTCGGAAGGATAAATGCCCATATTTTTTCAGTTGTTGACATGGTTTCAAGCCTTAAGAATAAACTGCTACCACATATTATACGGCTCATATTACTTAGATAACTGTGTGCTTTTATTATTTATTTTTGGAGATAGAGCTCATGCACATTCTTCATACAATAAATTATAATTTTGAATACAATAGAAAAATTATTAAAAAATATATACAGCTGAAATCTGTGATTGCAAATTTCATCATGTGAGAACATTATTATTTTCAAGCCATTGTTTGTCTTAATTAATTTAAATCATGAACCAGTTTAAACGAGTTTGAAATAATTATTTTACTATCAGATTGCACATGCACCTATATTTAAAAAAATCTTTTTTTTTTTTTCCTTTTTTTTCCATTTCAAAATTGGCCGAGCTCCAAAAGTTTTTCTTGAAGTCAATTTTTTTGTTGCAAAAATCCGGTTTAAACTGGTTTGGAAGGATTACGTGACTATTGTATTACGGAATTGTTAATTTTTATAAAAGTGATGATTTTCTTCTCTTTCTCTCTCTCTCTCTCACTATATATATATATATATATATATATATTGTGCTTTGTGCCTCTTCGGGCGATAACTTTTAACCGCCCATGCCCTTTATTGGCCAGACAGGTGAGTCGGGCACATGGCGGATATTGGTACCAAATTGTAATTTTTGTTGCCAATAAGTCACCAAATGTGACAACCTTCTTTATCATTTTATAAAAAATTGATGTCCCAAAAGCTATAAATCGTCAATTTTCTGCCCGTGTAATTTGAAGCTACAAAATCCTCAAACCAAAACAACATCATGTTCTCACATGATAATAAATCTTTTTATCAATATGAAACGTAGGTTAATCAAAACTCATTTCTTTAAAAGATAATTCTCTCAAAAATTTACATTACATTTTATCTTCTCTATCTTTTTAATGACATTCTCACTGAAACGGAACATTTTTAAGATTTAACAAATGACTGACTCGAAAATTGTAAAAGTAACTTAAACTCCACAACTGTTTACCATGTCCGTTCAAGAAAATACTTCAGGTTTGCATTAAAAGGTAGATATTATATGTGAGATAGCTATATCGCAATCATATAAGATAAAAATCTTTACAGCAATCCTAAACTTAAGTATCATTTGCAAGTCTTTATATAGCCTGCAAGCCAGAATATGAATACACATTGATGGTTTAAATTTTATTTCATGCTCAGTAACTTGTTCTTAAGTTGCTGGATTTTGAATTTAAGTTCATGAAATTATACATTTTTTAAGAATATTCTTTAATTTCAATAATTGAATAATTGATTTTAAGTTACCTTTCTTCGGTACATTTGCATAAATCATAAATTTTCTAATTTCCTTACCTTGTATTTGACATACAAGGTTATTTATTACGGCAAACCCAAAACTCCGTTATTATGAATTAATAATACATGAGGAAAAGTTTGGCTTTCATTTTGGCGCTCTTTATGTTTCGGCATTTTTTATTGTTTAGCTATTTTATCCTACAATAATTTCTAAATTAGCAAAGTTAATGTCAGTCTCTAAATAATATGGAATTGAATACTTATTGTTGTTTATACTTTTCCCAGCTATAAACATTCTCCATTATTCAAAATATCTCGAAATTACACGGATAAAACGGTTGAAAAAGTATAAAGTACGAAAAAGTCTGTTTTGGTTTTAAATAATTCGTTTTGAATCATTTATTGAAAAATCCAAACCTTACGTTTTATGGGGAAAAGGAATAAGAATTTTTAATGTTTCTTTGATTATTCCTAATCTAAATTTTATAGTGGTTTAGTTTCGGGAAATGATAGATCTTGCTCTTTATTTTTTTACAACATTACTAAATAATCAGAAAGAATTTAATTCTTTACCTAGTAATAAAAATATTTACACTTCAGCAATGTGGAAATATTTTTAGTGTTCATAAATGTTTAGAATTTTTCTTAATATATGGTATATATTATTTGCTGTGCATGGTAAGAAGTTTAAGTCAGTAATGGTGAACTATTCATGTTTAAATTTTTAAAAAATTACTTGTTTTTCTACACTTTTAATACGTATTATCAGTTTCCAATACAGTAGAAGACGAGTGCTGTGTACAAAAATTTTAAACAAAATGTCTTTCTTTGGTTATAAATAGTTTCTTTTAATCTGTAAACCCATCTAAATCGCGCGAAAAATATTTTTTTTGATGCTGTTTAAAAAATGCATGTCGCAGCGACCCATTTCTGCGCTATAGTTTGGATGATTTCCAATTTATTGGAGATTTCACAACATGCAGCTTTGAAAAGTTACTAGACGAGGGTGCATTTTCTAGTAATGAACTTCATAAAACAGGTACAAATCAGTCAAAATTCGTGTAGGTACATGATAACTTAAAACTTGTTGCAGCTAAGTTTATATTAATTTATTTTTCTAACAATAAATTTTCTCGCGGAGGCGAGATGTTTCATAAATTAAAGTTGGATATTATAAAGATCATTTGGAGCTAAAAGCAGCTTGCTTCGGCTACAAGTCATAGAAATTGATAATGCTATTTTATTGCAGAGATTCTAACTTGGTATCATTTTTGGTGATTTTGCTACATTTTTTTGACGACTTGACAACGTTTTTATGATCTAGATACCCGATTTGATGTCAAATGCTTGTTTAGAAAATGTGTGGTTTGGTGATACTTGGTTTTCGAGATACAAGGGAATTTCCAGAAGTGTCGACCCCTCTCTCTTCCAGGCTATAAAATGCGGAAACTGCATTGAAGCTTAATTTTAGAATTGGTCGAGCTTTGAATGCTTTAGAGCGTTATGAACTCTTCGAAATCAATGATCACTATGCAGAATAACTCATACTCTTCTGCAATTGAATTTCGAATTATGTAAGCATATTTCACCTCACATCTGAATTTGTGAGTTATTACACTAAAAATTGTTTGTAAGTTAAATTATTTTAATCCAAGGAATTCCCATCATTATTTGCGCTTTCATTCCCACCATGTACTGTAAAAAACGATTGTGGACAACAATCTATGCAGTTAGAGTTAAATTAATGGTACAAGTTCTGTTCACATTTCAATCATTGACCCCTTTTTTTAATTAATATCCCAAGCTTTCTACTGAGTAAGCATCTTGAATTCTTGTACAGACTCATCAACTTTTTAACAGTTTATGTGTTAGTAAAGAATTTCACCTCTCCTGTATCTGTGGGTGGAATGCAGAGTTCCAGGTAACCGTGCTCGATGTACTCCTGGCTATAATTGAAACGCGGTAGCTTGAGCATCTGACGACGCACACCAGAATAGGCTCCATCGCAACCAATCAACAGGTCTGCAGGGTCCTCCTCTTTTACATTTCCATCGGGTCTGGTGGAACGAGAATCAATCTTGCTTTTACATTATACTTATATACTTTCAATATAATATCTTTAAAGAAATATCAGTAAGTAGAAATTATTACTAATAAATTAATGTTATGTAACTTAGGTATAGAACATATATAAAACAGTCGGAATTAAAACTTAATCTAGACTCAAAACTTTTGTCTATATTTAATTCTTTCAATTACAAAACGTCACTTTTTAAGGTGTTGCCAAAAATTAATTATGCTTCTTTAAAATGGTGGATTTGTCAAGAAAAGTGAGTGAGTGTGTTATCGTGTTATCGTTCTATAGACCAGACTGTTTGACCAAGAGCTTCCAAAATTGGTGTTTATATACTTTGAAGCATATGAATGTGTATCTCGGAAAAAGTTTAAAAATTGTAATTATAATTTCCATTAATTAAAAATTAATCGAAATTTCGAAGTTTTTCCACAAGTACTTCAATATTCCGAAAATATTCCAGTACAAAAAAAAAAAAAAAAAAAAAAAAACCTCACACCATTTTAGAATCTGAAAATTTATCTTTTCATTGATATCAGCATCTTTGTCTGCATAATTTTCTTCTATTTTCAATTAATTTTAAAAAAGTATTTTAAGCTTATTTTAAATAATATATTTAATTGTTGAAATTAACATAAATCGTTTTCATTCCTTTTATTAATATTTCATCATGTTTTTTGTTCTTGTTGCTGATGATCAAGAATTAAAGGATGCGAAATTATCAAAATACGAAGTTCGCTTTTTCAGTGTTGAATAACTTTCATTATAAAGCATTTTTTTAAAATTTTGTTGTATTAAAAATATAATTTCAGAGCCAGAAGTAATAGTGAAGACTTTTTAATGAAGGCTCATTTGTAAACATTATTTTTCTTCTCTATCATGTAATTGTATACAAAAAGATATAGACCGAAAATTAGAAAAGACATTGCACAATTTACAGGTTTTTAAAATAATCTGTTATATACCTATCAAAATTTGAAGTTTAAAAATATTTTGCTGTGGTAACCATTAAGACCAAGTTGCACAGAATATTTAATTGAAATTTTTAGCAACTATTAATTTGTTAGAATTAGTTGATGGCCAAAGTCGTAGATTTTAATGTAATATGCATAATTATGTAGTACGTACTCATTTTATAAGCGGCAATTAACGTATATCTCCCCGTTTTGGTAAATTTGAAATAGATCGTATTTACTCTAAAATATACTTTCAAATTATCTTACCCTAAGACTTTGAATTTCCCTGCTTTGAAATCGCAGTCCAAAAACTTGTGGTTGAACTTTATCTCTACGTTGGAGCACTTCTCAGCGGCTGTTTGGCAAATAAAAAAAAATCGTTAAAAGAATAAATATTTAACCAGTAATAAAAATAACTATATTAATCACTGCTCACCATTTAACAGAGTTTCATTTAAAAATCTTCTTCCAACAGAATAGATACACTGAAAAAAAAAGAAACAGTAAATATTGTTGATGAATTTTCTTACTTTCACGTATACGTAGTATAGAGTAAATATAGAATCCCCAAAAATTCGAACTCGAGATTTTGACGAATCCCTACGTTTTAGACTTCCCTGAATTCGAAAAATACACTTTTGGAAAATATTTTTCTGTCAGTGACAAAGATAACTCAAAAACGATTTAAGCTAGACGGTTGAAATTTTGTATATGGTCTTTACACCAAATATGTATATCTTTATCAAATTTGATGAAAATCCATTTAGAGGAAGTCCGTCTGTCCGGCTCTTCGAATATAAGTTAACATGATAATTACAAAATGAAGAAAGCTAGATAGATAAAATTCGGAACACAGATTTAACATCTATAATGTAGACACCTGTCAAAATTTGATCAAAATCCAACAATAGATTGAGTGTCTGTCGGTCTGTACTTTCAGAAACTTATAAACACAATAATTCAAAAACGCATTGACTTAAATATATCAAATTTGATATGGGATTTTGTGACTACAACTGTAGTTTTAAGTCAAATTTTTGTCTCAATCGGCCAAGAAAAATGTTTTTAAAACACAAATTTGGTATTCAGATACTATTAACCGCATGCGAGGGATTAATAACCAAATAACTCGTCAAGAATGACATGATAGATTCAGTAAAAATGCTAAATCCAAGCCAAAAATTAATATTTCACAATTGTTGTACGCCAATGCTATGTAAGGAATTCTCTGACATGAAAAATGTATTAGAGAGTTTAGGGAGACCACTCCCTCTGGTTTAAACAAGCACGTCAAAGGATAGAAACGAATTTATAATTTTACTGACAGTTTCATTATTTGACATAACGATTATTATATAAAAATTATGAAATTTCCTGAAATAAAGCTCGGCGTTAAAAACTATTTTATCATATCTAAAGTGCATTTCTTGACATGGAAATGGAAACCTTAAGACTGATTAAAATAGAATAAATTTCTTTTATTTTACAACTTTTCAAACTGATAAATAAAATCAACGAACCAGAAACACGATGTCCTCCCACGTTTAATGTGAATACATTCACATGCAATTTCAAATCACGTGTTGATCAGTTACATTAAAAATAAATAGAAGTTCGTAAATAGTTCATACTGTTTTAATAATTCTATCTAACGTTCATAAAAGAAATAGTCAATTTTATAGCCGCTTATAATAAAAGAATTTGAATTATCTATACGCATATATGTACATAGTTCCATTTTACAATAAACTTAATCTTGTCATATCTTAAAGACGTCCTTCTTTTAAACATAAGTTAACAATGCATACACATAATATAAATGCATAATATAATATAAATATAATATATAATAATAAAGCTAAATTTCAGTTCGCATGCTTGAATGTATTCATATTAGATTCAGGATTCTATTAAATTTTTGGTTCGTTGGCTACATAATTAATTTATATCATTGAAGAAATCTTTTAAGTGTAACCAGGATTGTAAAACAGAAAAGATTTATGTTATGTAGGAAATTAAATAATAACAATTTTCAATTTAAAAATTCTACTCACAGAACGTTGAAATTTATCAATAAAAATAGCGTTGTTTGCCTTTTCAGTTTCTTTATTTACTTTGCACTCGAAGTAGTGCACGTAGTGAAGTGTAAAATTTTATTTTGTTTAAAGAGTTAATGAGCCATAGAAGTAAAAGACAACATTTACGATTTCATTTATATCTACTATTGATTCGAAACATTTTATTTGAATTATATTTATTCTTTACATCGTATTTTTTTAACTTTAACATTTTATTTATTTATTTATTTTGAATGAAACATTTTATTTGCGCTCATCCGTTTTTCGGAGTTAAAGAAGATACCATGTTACCTATATGCTTTGAAGATTTCTTACAAAATTTTTTAATTTAATCAATGGCCAAGTTTTCCTTTAGTCAAACACATTCTTTTAGTCAAAAAAATTTTTTTTCTTCAAAGCTAAATTAGAATCCCGTTTGTGCCATCGTTTTCTTGATAATTCAAAGTATCAATATACTTTTATATTTTGCTTAACTATTAATTGCATTCTTAAATGCCGTTACTTCCTTTTTCTTGCTCAACTACCTTCTTTGAAATCTTGCGTTATTGGTGTGTTTAAATCTTGATTATACCTTTGAGTATTTATGACTTACCCTTCCTTTTTTATCGTACTTAATAGGTGTTCTCCAGCCATCCAGGGAATGAATCATCCTACCCCTCATAGGAATACCATGCTTGTCGATCACCTCTTCCTCCAGACCTGCCAGCGCCAAAGCAGACCGTCCCCGCACAGATAAAGCCAAGTTGATACTACGCCCCTGCACAACTTCCATTTGACGGATATCTGGAGAGTGAGAAAAAAGCAAGAGTATCGTAAAAGTATCGCAGCTCCTGTGAGCTACGATTCTGTTTCATAATATTTTGAAGTTGATATGGAAAGGTTGAATTTCTCTGGATCAGATTTTAATAAATGAATCACATAAAAAAGGCATACCGATTTTATTCGACATTTGCAACCGAATTGTTGCGTTTTTACTTTCTCGTACAAGTAGTATAGAGAAAGCATAATAAAAAATCCCAAAAAAATTTGAATTCGAGATTTTTATGAATATTCAAGTTTTAGAACTACCTGAGTTGGAAAAACTTGTTTTTGAAAAATATCCATCTGTGACAAAGATAACTCAAAGACGTTTTGATCTAGACGGATAAAATATGATACAAGGTCTTTATACGAAATTTGTAGATTTTTTCCAAATTTTGGGACAAAATTCGCTCAGAGGTAGTCTGTCTATCTGACTATTCGAATATAATTTAACACGATAACTTCTTTCTTTCTTTCGCCACAGAATATCCCCGAACTTGGAATCTCTAGGATTCCCTGTCGGTTGAAAGGATATACGTGGGAGTATTTATTAAGATAAAAGAAATACACATAAAAAGACAAAAAACACATAAAAAGACATAAAAAAACACCAATACACATAAAAAGTAGCTATAAAATATTATAATGATGAAAGAGGTGTTCGGTGGGGAGCATGAGTAAATGAAATCTATTGAAGTAAATATATTCTGGAAAAGAGCTTGGTTGAGAAATGAAACGAAAATTTATACTGGGCTTGGGTCTGGAGAAATCAATTCCTCGTTCTCTTGTAGGAACCGCACAAGATTTCTAATTTTAACCTTGGACATCTTGTTTCTCATGACGTTGGTCCACCAGATATTTTCTAGGTCGTGGGTGGGTTTCTTGAGATGATAAGATGTGGTGAGAGGGCAGCTAGTGGCATAATGAAGGGGATCGCCTACTTCGCCGCAGCCGCATTGATCAGTTCCTTTAATATGGAATCTCTTGAAATATGAAGGGAAAGGGCCATGGCCAGTTGCAAAGATAATATCAAGCCTATTCCAAGATGATGGGTAAAAGGACACTTTTGGGATTATTTGATGGATGTTTCTGCCAGTTGAGCCATTGTCCCATTCTTCTTGCCATCGCTGTAGGCTCAATTCATTTACAATACTTTTCAGATGGCTTCTAGGAGCTGGGTATTGAACGGGCTTACCTGCAGAAATAGCCTGTTTGGCTAGGGAATCTGCAGCCTCGTTTCCGTTGTGGCCTACATGTGCTTTCACCCATCCTAACTTGATAGAAGGTTGGTGGAGCAGAATGGCTTGTATTTCCTGAACAATTGGGCTTGAGGTGGAGAATGAACTGATCGCTTTTAAGCTGGATTCGCTATCACTCCATATTTTAGCGTTATGATCGTATTTGCTAGCCCATTTGCATGCTTCCTTAATGGCCAGAAGCTCTGCTTGAAAAACAGAATTCTTTTCGTTCAGTTTGCCGAGCCACTGATGAGTGATTTGTTCCTTTTGGAATACGCAGTAGGCAAAGCCGGTTTTTTCCTCGATTTTGGATCCATCTGTAAAAATATCCGTCTTGTTTGTAGGTTGAAATTCCTTTTTGAGGGAAATTATGTCCTCAAGAAGAAAGTTTGAGGGGAAGATTTTTGTGTGAGAGCATTTCATCTCGAAGTTCTCAGGATGGAATGTTATATTCTGAAAATGGCTAGGTAATTGAAGACGACTTACTCTTATATAGGTTGCTTCTGCTTGCGCTTTGATGTGAAGTGGAAGAATTCCTTCGATAACTTGCAGTGCTGCCGTGGATGTTGTTCGGAATGCTCCAGAAATACTCAGGAGAAATTTTCTCTGTATTGATATTAGGATTCTTTGTTGTCGGGATGAGAGAGGATAGGCCCAAGCTGATGCTCCATGTAGGATCATTCTCTCGGCAACGGTGAAGTAGAGATGACGCCTGAATTCTTTTTTCAGACCCCATGTGGAGCCAGCAATTCTGCTGAGATTTTGGTATAAGAGAGTCGCCTTCGTTTTGGTGTTAAGGAGGTGAGGAATCCAGTTAAGCTTATTGTCAATGGTAACACCGAGATATTTTAAAGATTGTTGCCTTTTTATTGTTACGTTATTCCATTTAATTGTTGGCCCGTTGACTAATTTGCTTATCAAGATATTACATGATTTTTCTACGGAGATTTGAAGGTGATGCTTGTCGATCCAGCACTTGAAGATTGAGAGAGCATCCTGGGCGGCTGATTTCAATTTTGCTCTTGTTGATTCAGCTACTACAAAAACAAAGTCGTCTGCGAATGCCTGGAGGTGAATGTTAGATTGCCATTTTTCAGAAAGAATTTCGTTTGTGACAAGATTCCAAAAAACTGGTCCAGAACAGGATCCTTGCGCGCAGCCTTTCTGCTGTGACCAGGCGGCAGTGCCTTGAGATGTTTGAAGAAGGACTTCTCTATTTTCTAGGACATCCTTAAGTGTTTCTGTAGTTTTTGAACTGAATTTAAGTTTATCGAGGCTATTGCGGATGGAAGAGAATTCCAGATTATCGAAAGCTCTTTGGATGTCTAAAGAAATTACCAGAATGTGTTCGTTTTGCTGTTTGAAATTATGAATTTTTTCCGTTAATTGCTGTATTGCTTGGTCTGTGGATTTTCCGTCCCTAAAACCAAATTGGTTTGGATGGAGTAAGTCATTTACTCTGAGGTGATGATTAAGTATTAACTTTATGGCGGAAAACTTATCTGAGGAGTTTCTGGGAAACATATGCGTATTGAAAAATAATTGAGGCTTGATTTGGATAGCTTTTATTGGGATTGATAATCATGGGACACTTTTTTAATAAGTAAAAAAAACTTTTATTATAGAAAGAATATCATTTACAAACGTTGCAAATAGTTTTATATTTATGAATAAGATCTCATACATTTATCAAAATAAGGAGCTGAGTACGATAACGTTTTTATTGTTGACTTAACAGGTCAATGGAAACATATTTGAAATGCTGTATGCGTTCAATTCGAAATTTGGAAATAATTAAAATTATTGTGTTGTTTTGAAATATGCACATTTCTGAAAGGGGAAAGGACTTTGAAGTAAAAATTGGCGATGAATATAATGTATATCCAAGCATATTCTTCTTATAACTGCATCCTGTTGCCTTTCGTATAAAATGAGCCATTTATTTCCCAGGAATTGAATTCATTATTTATTAATTAATTATTTGAATTAATAAATAATCATACAGATCATTTAATTCCTTGTATTCACTTTCCAATTACATAGAAGAGGAATTAATTCTTTCAGGAATGATGAAATTCCAAGTGAAAAAAATTATATTTAAACTCATTCTGTATTCATAAATAAATAAATGAAATATTTAAGATGTTCACATATTTGATAAATTCATACACAGGAATGGAGTCAGTAAAATTCCGAGCCGTCTCGGCATATACATATTCGAATGCTTATTTCCGTCTGTGTCAATATTAAATGGCAGCCGCCTAAAAATAACAAATTCTGACAGTTAAATTTCGCGCAATGGAAATTTTTGCACTAAAAAAAAAAAAGAAAACCGACTTTCGTGACAGAAAGATCTTTCAGATTGAACCACATTCAAAGTATCTGAGCAAATGATGTGATTTAAAAGCAGTAGATCTGGAGACATAAAATAAAGAAGAAACAATTGTGCAATCTCAGCTGTGGAAAGATAATATTGAGAGTAACAATTAAAAGTAATGTTGAGCCGTTTTTGACAACACATACCCATTTTCATCTGTGCTCATATAAAATACTATCAAGAAGGAAAAAAAAATAAACTAACACAAGTTTTCATAAAAAAAATAATAAAAACTTAGTAACTAAATAAGAATTTTTGCAATAGAATGATACGAAAGACTAAAGACTGACGCATTTAATGAATCTATGCAAATGATGGGATTTAAAAGCAGTAGATCTGGAGACATAAAATAAAGAGGAAACAATTGTGCAATCGCAGCTGCGGGAAGATAATATTAAGAGCAACAATTAAAAGTAATGTTGACAACGCTTACTCATTTTCCTCTATGCTCATACAAGACAATATCACGGGAAAAAAAATAATAAACTGACATAAGTTTTCATATAAAAATAAAAATTTTTTTTAATAAATAAGAAAAATTTGACATAAAATGATACTAAAGATTTACGTACTGAAGACTAAAGATTTACTTATTTAATGAATCTCTTTAAATAAAATGATTTCCAACAACAGTAAATTTGGAAATGTAATATAAAGAGGAAATAATTGCCGCAATTACAGCTGTGAAAATAGAATATTAAAAATGATATCTAAAATATGATATCTGAGAAATTGCTCAAAAAATATTCCTGGCAGTCAGATCTCAATCCATCAGTTTATTTTAGTGTTAATAAATGTCCAGATCAATATTTACATGAAGGTTATTTTGACATGATAAGTCAGAAAAATATAACAAATGAGTTGATATCCGCATCTTTCTTGTTCAAACTAACATGTGACACCAGCAAGATGAAATACCAGAATTGGGGGGAGGGGGTCTCAGTCTACATTGTATTGAAAAAAGCAGAATATAATTTTGTTCATTTGTATCAGGCACATGAAACTGACACGAAAGAAAAGTATTCGTTTCGGCATTAGTTAAATTCGATCTCGATTACAGCCAATCGATAATCTCAGCTATCTCCTGTTCACATCCGGTCGGACACAAAGTATCGGGTTGATAAATTGTATACAGTAATAGATAACCTTAGTCGATCCTTTTACCGCAGTGATTCTTTAACAAGCGATACATTCTTTAATTATATGTATGTATTCTTCTTTCTACATTCTTTAATTATCATTCTCTGGAATAAAATAGTTTTTCAGCGGTTCCTTTAAAATCGTTCACAATGATGATAATTAACATTAAATATAATTCATAGGGCTTTCTCTGAATAAATAATTGTACTTTTTTTTAAATAATTCTTTTATTTGAAATAAATAGGTACTGAAACAACAGAATTATCTATATCTATATCTATATCTATACTTATAATAAAGCTCAATGTGTGTGTGTGTGTGTGTGTGTGTGTGTTGGCGCTCTACAGACCAGACCATTCAACCTACAGCTGCCAAATTTGGCACGTGTATACCTTGCAGGCCGGGAATGTGCACCTGGGGGTTATTTTTTCGAATTTTTAACTAGAATGTTATTTATTTAAAAATTAAGCGAAATTTTGACGTGTTTCTGCTATAACTGCCGAAAATATTACCGCACAAAAAAGATTTTTACATCAAATTAAAGATCAAAAATTTATCTTTTAAATGATACTACTGTTTTAATCTCAAAATTAAATTTCTATTTTTAATGAATTTTTAAAAAAATATTTTAACTATGTTTTTCAATAATTTTTTTCGTCAAAAATAAAAATGAGGATTAAGCACGTTTCGCATTCATGAGAAAAAAAATAGCTTTTTTCAAAGTGTTGCCATCACATTGATTAAAGCTCTAACTGAAAATAAATTAAATCTTTTTGGAAATGAAATCTGCAAAAATATAATTTTCGGCAAGTGTCTGTAGGAAATGAAACAAATATGAAATATTATTTTTTCTAAAAAATAAATCCAAGAAAAATTATTTTATGATCTTTTACACTCTCTATACAGGGTGTTTATTCAGTCACGGATGCATTTTGATATTTAATGACTCATAAAATAATGAAGATGTAAACAAACTTATGGCATTTATTGATGGAATAACTAATATATTTTCCTTTTCAGGTTTGAATATTTTTACTTTTGTAAATATCGTCTGCGCGTGTTTTTAATTTCAGATAATTTCATTTTCCAGTCTAAATATCGTCTGCTTATTAATTGCATTTTTCTCTCTTTTGTTTTTGGCAACTATTGAAATGTTATGTTTACTTTTGATGTGTTTCTTCTATGTAGTACTTTTGTATGTGATATTTTATTCGATCGGATATTAAGGAGAATGCATACACTACAAGAGAAAGCACAGATTTTATGATGGTCATAGAGTTAATTTCCAATCAACTAAATCACTGACTTTTAAGAGTTAATTTCAAATCACTTAAACTGACTGATTTATGAAGATTTGAATATCACTATTCAATAAAAAAAGGATAATTTTAGATTTTTCATCGATCGTTTCAAAGAAAATACGCCAATAAGCGCGCAGGTTTCTCAAGATTAATTGGCCTAAGATTATGAAAATGGTGAGTTTTTCTAAATTTTTAACATTTGAAACTTCATAAATAAGTCTTAGTTGATCGTGGAAAATAGAAACATTCATTCATTTATTTAAAATTTGGTGTGTCCAGAATATTTATCAGAATATGATACCTTACTGCATTAAATTTAGACTTCATAATTTTTGAAATATATTTATAAGCAGGAACAAAATATTATTATTGATTTCATTTCAATCCTTTTGAAAGCAAAACTAAAAACTGAATTTTATACTGAATCTCAGAAATTTTTGTTGAATTATTGTTTGAGATATTACATAAACTATGAAAAATATTTCGTAGTTAACATAAGACTTAAATACCGAGCAATTCTGTTTGCAATACTTATATTCAATAATAATAATAATTAATAAATAACAATAAAGATGATAAAAAAAATAAAACGCTTGGTTTTATTAAAAAATATCTTAATATTAATTGCAATTTCGTCATTTACATTTTTAATTAAAGTTTAATTTTTACCGGAAATGGCAACAAATTAGCAAAATATATATAGTAAATTGAACGAAACGATCTAAACAATATAAGTTTGGTATGACTATCAAAATTTGAAGATTAAAAATGTTTTGTTTGAGAATCCTTTAAGAGACCAGTTACTTAAAATATTTAATTGAAAATTGTAGTGAGCGGTAATACTGGCGAACCGGCTGGTCGCCAAAGGCGGCTAGTTAATAATAAAATAAAGTGAAAACAAAGAAGCATTAAATGTTTAACATGAATAGAATTTCCTCAATATTTAGTACTTAAAAAACAAAATATTTAATTTATGACTAAATATTTAAATAAAAATAAAATTTAAGTCTTACAATCAGCATTTTAAATTTTATAAAAATCCTTAAATAAAGTTTCAGAAAATGAAGTACAAAATTAATAATCGAAGTCATAATTAACAAGCATTTGGATATACATAACAGTTTCTAAATTAACAACGAGATTCATTTTAATCCTGTTGTCTAATTTCTTAACAGTTACAATGCTTTTCCTTTGCATACTTTAAACAAGGAATTTTTTTAAAAAATTATTACCAAAATTTTGTAAGCTTAACCAAATAATTAGCGATTCAGTTTGCATTATACATGGAGTTCAATTTCATTTATTCGATTTAAAAGGTTACCTACGACTGATCTTTTAAGAGTGGCACTAGATTCACAATTAGATCAAGAATTATTGAAAGTATAGTTAGGAGGTTTGGGTTTTGACTTTCTTTACAGAATAGCCAGGCACTAACGAGTTGATGAGTGTGAACGATTTTTTTTTTATATCAGACGAGTTCATCTTCAGAGGACAACATGAATCTAATTTTACCGGATTATCATAACATGCGATTAAAGATATATTAATATTAAAATTAAGAAAAAAAATGTATCGACTTTAATACAATAGTATTTTCTCCGCTACAATACTCCATTATTTGTTTTCAGTTTCTAATTTTCTCCTCTCAACAAATATACTTCGCATGTTTGAATTCAAGTTAATCGTCAGTTCGTCAGAGCTACAATAACAGAATTTCCTTTGGAAAGTGGAATGGAATTACCATGATATTCTCTTGCAATAAGAGTAAGGAAAACGTGAAATTATCATGTTCTCTTGCAAAAGTTACAAGAAAAACGTGGAATTACTATGATGTTCCCTTGTAATAATAGCAAGAAAAACATGGAATTACCATTAGGTTAGTTTGCAATCAGAGTAAGATAAGCATGAAATTACCATGACGTTCCCTTGAAATAATAGTAAGAAAAATATAGAATTACCTTGAAGTTAGTTTGCAATCAGAGTAAGATAAGCTTGGATGATCCCACGTTTATTGCAAGAGAGGGTATCAAATTACAAATATATAATACTTACCATCTCTAAATTCATACAGTTTCACTTGTACTCCTTTCTTTCCTAAAATGCAAGCGCAGAGAGATCCCACCTAAAAGTGTAAAAAAGGAAAGAAAATGTAAAGATTTCTTTTCAATACATATTTCAACATTTCCAACAATCATATTTCGTCGTAATTCAATAATTGAACATGAACCTAAAAGTGCACACAGGTAGCTACCCCGGCCCTGCATTAGCTATAACAGAAATATGAGTGATGTCTCTACAAAGATTACAGCGAACACTATGGTGAACGCATAGTAGACCTTATAATCGAACTCCCTCCTCTCTTTCAGAAAGGAAGAAGTTATTGGAATAGAGAAAGCACGACCAAACCATTATTGTACCTCATCAGAAAAATGAATCAACCACTAGGGCGAACACTTCGCATCCCCATACATGTATTATTTATTGTTAAAAAAAGAGGCAACATTCAGTCATACTAGATATTTGGGAAATGGACTAAGGATAACACGTTCTTTTTTAAAAAGTATAGCAACTATGAATATAAAGATAACGTCATAAGAAACAAATACATCAAATGTTTTTGAAGAATTACAAGTATTCCATACGTCCTGTTTCCGTTATGCGGCACGTATCTATAAGATAATCTAAATCTCCTTGGAGACGTTAGAACACGTCAATGGAAAGAAACTTCATTTATTGTAGCATCTGTACAGTTTCAAATATAAATAGGAATACAAAATCTCACTAAAAACTTATAATAAAATCCTGGGATATTTAGTTAACGACGACGAGCCAGTGCTCTTGATTTGGCGAAATTTGGACAGAATATTCTGAAAATGCAACTTAATTATTAAAAAAAAAAATTTAAAAAAAAAACGCATATCCGAAATCAAACCAGCGGAAGTAGCCCCCCCCCCCCGAAACTTTCTAGCATACTCTCTAATAAAGGCGTTGACCTAGAGAAAGCCTTACATGGCATTGGAGTACCGTAATTACGAAATATTAACTGTTTGCTTGAATTTGGCATTTTTACTGAATTTACCGTGCCATCCCTGGCGAGTGTTTTTGGCGTTAAATCCCTGGCATGCCTTAATAATATATACAAAAATCGTATTTGTGTTTAGACGCGCTTTTCTCAACGATTGAAATCAAAATTTGACACAAAACTGCACTTGTAGTTACAAAATCCCACTCCAAATTTAGTTACTGGGTTTTTGAATTATTGTGTTCACATATTTCTGAAATTACAGCTAGACAGATAGCCAACCCATTGTTCGATTTGGCATAAAATTTGACAGATGTCTACACTGAGGTTGTTGAAAGTGTATGTCTAATTTTATCCACTAGCTCTCTTCCTTTTGTAATTATTGTGTTAACTTATATTCGAATTGTTGGATAGAAGAACTTCCCGTGAACAAATTTTTCTCAAAATTTGAAAGAAATCTACAAATTTGGTTTAAAGACCGTAATAAACTTTTCGAAATATGTTTAAGTATATTTTGCAGTAATACTCTTTATCGTTTTAGCTACTAAATTGATACTCATATACATTACGGCAATGTAAAATATATTTTATATGTGCACGTAATTAATTACGTGCGCATGATTGCGATTACGATTACGATTACGATTAAAGTGAGAGTAAATTTTTAAAAAATAAATAAGGATACACAAATCAACTTAAAACAATTTTCATATTACGATGTTTCAAACTAGAAGTTATACTTTATTTTACATCTAATGGTAACTTTTTCATAAAAGAAAAAAAAAGTAATTTTTAGGCAAAATAACTTTTTTAGAGATATTTTTAATTAATCTCAATGTGACAATGAATGTATTTAATATTAAGAGACAATTTTAGGAATTAATTTACTGATTAAATTGATTGTTCTTTTGCTTCTATAATATAATTTTACAGCTATATTTTTCATAGGAAACTATTAAAATATATATATATATACTTGTTTTCTTGAATTCATTGGAAATAATTTCATTTTATTTTTTTACAACCCGATAAATTGTATTATTCAGTTTTATCTTTTTTTTATATAAATTTATATTAACATTTTTCTTTTTTAATTCACTTAAAAGTAAATATTAATAATATAGTTTCACAATTAAAAATATTATATATTAATAATTATACAATAATATATATTATTGTAAGTATACAATAATTTAGATAATATTAAATATATGTATTTAAATATATATTTAAAGAATTCAGTTCTTCAAAAGTATAATAAGAATGGAATAGAGAAGTGGTAAATATAACACTTTCCATTTCATTTTTAAGAATTAATTTAAGTGCTGAACTTCTTTTATATTCATATAGTCACTCCATATTCTAAGTTTGTACTATAACGGCGAAATAAAGATTTGAAGATATTACAAGCAAAGGTATTTTTCCTCATTTGGATTTGCATTTCCCACAGTGATATTATCTGCTAAACATTTATAAAATTACTACTACATTATTGCGGTTTTTTTAGATTTGTCATTTTTATACAGAACAGGTGGGCAGAGCGAAAGTCTTGGCGGTCCTTGGCGTTAATAATAGGCCAAGGTCGACTCAGAGACATCTTTGGGATAATAATTCTCGATTCATGTTAAATTAGGTCTTTGAAGTTATTTTTTATTTCATTTTATGATAAACATCCCGAAATAGCCATTTTATTCGATAATTTATTGAAAATATTTCAATTTTGCTATATTTAGCTAGTATCACATGCACGTTTCCAGTTATTGCAACTGTAGCAATTCAAGATTTGGCGAAGGAAAAAAGTAGTTATATAAATAACTTTACATTCAGAGCATGAATAAGTGAATAACTTGCTCGCATTTGATTCGATAATGTAGGCAGACGATTTTTAGAGACTTCATTTAAATATAGAGATTTGAAGCGAAATGTAAAGGAAAATTATATAAAATAGTGACATAAAATAACATTTTTGGGTTCTTTTTATAATGTAAAAAACTAATAATAATACCTTGAAATTTTTATCAAGGGAATTTTTTTAATAAATTTTTATTCTTTCTTTCTATTCTAATGAAATTTCAGAAGATTTATGAACATAAAAACTCATCCATTTGTTATGCGTTAGTGTTAACATTCATATTTTTGACAAAATTCAAAAAGTGTTAGAGAAAAATAGAAAATAAGTTCATTTAAAGTGTTCTTACAGAAATTAGCACTTAAATTGAATCATCACTGATTTCTTAAATATTTTACTACACTTTTAATTGAAAGTACAGAATGTACCAAAAGTTAGTACGAAATATTTTAAAATTAAATATTAAATTCATTTAATAATACAGTAAAGTTCGCTGTGTATTAAAATTCTTTTCATGGTGTAAATTCCTTTTTTAGCTTCAAATAATGTATATAAATGAATAATAATAAAGGGTTTAAATAAAAAATAAATTAGTTCTAAACTCTTTAAATAGACGACTTCATGCCTCGATAACATTTAAGAATAATTGATGACAATTTGACAACAGTTAAGATAAGAATTTAAAATAAGCAGTTGCATAGAATTTATTTCGTCAAAGAAGTTTACTTAACATTACTCTTGTACAATTTTCAATCATATTTTAATACTAGTCGCCTTTTACGACCAGCTGGTTCACCTTGAATATCAGTTTTATTTCATTTCAAGGGCATTTTTAATGCATACCTTAATGTTCATAATTCTCTCAGGGAAATACTTTTAAGAATTATATTGGGAAAACTATGATACTTTAACAGCCTTGCACCTACTCTTTTTAATGAGCAAATGAACCCTCCTTATAGAATCTAGTCCCATGACATCATAATAACAGTAAAAATGTAGTTGTCCAAATTACTCATCTTCTAACTGCCCACTGTTTTTAGTTTGCTCTTATTTCAAAATGCGTGGATGTACTTATGAAATGTGTGGATAATAAACTGAGTTTTCTTTTTTAAACATTAAAAAAGGAGAGGAAAACCACGTGATTAATATATAATGTATCACGAATTTGATGAAGCATTGAAAGCATCTTAAATTTCATTTTAACAAGGGATTACAATACTGAAAATTTAGCAAATTTTATTTTTTAAAGAACTGTAAATTTAGAAACCAATGTCATAAGTTACTATAATTAAAGAGCTACTTTTCTTTCTTGCTTTAAAAAAATGTAAAAATAATTTTTGTGCAATATTTTTTTGGAAGTTATCACGAAGTAACTCAAAATTGCGCTTACTTTTTCCTTAATTCAATTTTTTTTTAAAGTTCTTAGATAAACAATCCCACCTTCCAAAACATGTTTGTTCCAAATTTGGCATGCCTTACTCATATTGCCTCTAGAGCCCCAACACACATACACGCGAACATTCTTCTCTATTTAAAACAAAACAAAACAGAAGAGTTTATTTTAAGGATGTTGCATTTTTAACGTATAATTATTATATTAAATTTGTGATATATATTACTTAATATATTATATAAAAATTGTGTGTTTTTATGTTTTTAAACTATTTTTTATTTTCAATCGTTTGTTTCGATTTTTGTTGTCCTTAGTCTTTATTGTCCTTCACTAGACGAGATCACTGTCTCGAAGAAAAATAAATTATCAAAATTGACATTATATATCTTTACTTTGTTTCCATAGCTTTATTTTATGTAATTGCGATTTTGATTTTGCTTACATTTAACATGAAATGGGCAATTGCGCTCTGCTGCTATTTTCTGCTAGTATGTGATAAAAACTTTATGTTTAAAAATTAGGAAATATTCTTATAAAATTTTATGCACCTCTTTACAATTTTTTAAAAAGGTAATTTCAAATTATAATATGTATTTAAAAATTTTAAACAAAAAATTTAATATTAATTATTAATTTATTATTTTTTTAGCGGTTATCTTGTATAGAATTTAAAAAAAAAAATGTTCACGGCTTTTGAGAAAGCGTTCATAATTGAATCATTTTTGATAACAGATCTTGTGATAAACTCTACCTGATATGTTTTATCAGTTACTGATGGCGAAATTCAGTTTCAAGTAGATTCCCGCCTCTTGGAAAATCAAATTGGTAATTTATCTTACAGAAATGAGTAACAGTGTCTTCAGAAAATGTGAGAGATATTAAAACTTGCTTTATAACACGCAAAAAAAAAAATAACACATAGTAAAAAAATAAGCACGACTTTAAATAATAAAGCTATACTTATCCTACAAATATAGGATTAACTCCTATAATTGAGGGATAACTTGACTTCAAACAATTTAACTATTTAGATTTTCAAATATTTCATAATTTAGCTGCATTCAATTTCGAAAAGCAAAGCTGATAGGAAATATATATGAAATGTATAGGAAAACAAATATGAGAATTTCTTTTCATATTTAAAACCATATACGACAAATTCAGTCAAAATAAATTGTATTCTAAAAATAGTTAAAAAATTATAATCCTAGCCGAAACAATTTTTCTTATCCTGTGTTATAATAAAAAATTTAAAAGATCTTGCAGTTTATATTTTTATATTCATTGAATTTAATCAACCTGTTAGGATATTTATGGAAAGATTATTTTCCATATGGTTTGCAAAACTATTAATACATATGTTACTATTAAAATATAAAATTTGCTACTTTATAGAATAACTATTTCATGAAATAACTAGTTATTCTATGTAATAACTGATTAATTATTTCATGAAATAGCTAAAAACTCCGTAAAATAACTGAATTATGCACTTTAACAATAATATATATAATCAGATTTAACTCTTATCAGAATGTTACCTTAATTGAAAACTTCTTAAATAAAATTCTTTCTTATTATTTACTAGCCGCCTTTGGCGACCAGCCGATTCGCCATTATTACCACTCACTACAATTTTCAATTAAATATTTTAAGTAACTAGTCCCTTAATAGATTCTCAAACAAAACATTTTTAATCTTCAAATTTTGACAGTCATACCAAACTTATACTATTGTTTAGATCGCTTCGTTCAATTTACTATATATATTTTGCTAATTTGTTGTCATTTCCGGTAAAACTTCAACTTTAATTTAAAATGGAAATGATGAAATTGCAATTAATAAAAAGATATTTTTTAACAAAACCAAGCGTTTTATTTTATTTATCTTTATTGTTATTTATTTATTATTATTATTATTGAATATGAGTATTGCAAACAGAATCGCTCGGTATTTAAGTCTTATGTTAACTACATTTTTCATAATTTATGTAATATCTCAAAGAATAATTCAACAAAAATTTCTCAGATTCAGCATAAAATTCAGTTTTTAGTTTTGCTTTCAAAAGTATTGAAATGAAATCAATAATAATATTTTGTTTCGGATTATAAATATATTTCAAAAATTATGAAGTCTAAATTTAATGCAGTAAGGATCATATTCTGAGAAATATTCTGGACACACCAAATTTTAAATAAATGAATGAATGTTTCTATTTTCCACGATCAACTCAGACTTATTTATGAACTTTTGAATGTTAAAAATTTAGAAAAATTCAACATTTTCATAATCTTAGGCCAATTAATCTTGAGAAACCTACGCGCTGATTTTCTTTGAAACGATCGATGGAAAATCTAAAATTATCCTTTTTTTTATTGAATAGTGATATTCAAATTTTCATAAATCAGTCAGTTTAAGTGATTGATTTAGTTGATTGGAAACTAACTCTTTTTATTTAAAATATTAGTGTTTCAAGAACATTTTGTTATTCGTGATTTCCACAGCAGAAGCTTTATGTAAAATCAAAAATGCGTTATTTATTAGAGCATTTATTGAATCGAGTTACATAAAATATAATCATTTTCCATTTAGACCATTTTAGCATATCTGTGTCTTACTTAAGGTTTACAAATTAGCTGTGTGGCCCTGATTTGAATGGATATCCTATTCATATTAAACAAAACTTGCCTTAAAATAAAACTGATTTATTGGATTAATAATATAGAGAGTGTAAAAAATCATAAAATAATTTTTCTTGAGTTTATTTTTTAGAAAAAATAATATTTCTTATTTGTTTCATTTCCTACAGACACTTGCCGAAAGTTATATTTTTGCAGATTTCATTTCCAAAACGATTTAATTTATTTTTAATTGGAGCTTTAATCAATGTGATGGCAACACTTATAAAAAAGCTAATTTTTTCCCATGAATACGAAACGTGCTCGTGCAGCTTAAATTTTATTTTTATTTTGTACGAAAAAAATTGTTGAAAAATATAATTAAAATATTTATTTAAAAATTCATTAAAAATAGAAATTTAATTTTAAGGTTAAAACATTGGTATCATTTAAAAGATAAATTTGTGATCTTTAACTTGATGTAAAAATCTTTTTTGTGCTGTAATATTTTCGAAAGTTATAGCAGAAACACGCCAAAATTTCGCTTCATTTTTAAATAAATAAAATTCTAATTAAAAATTCGAAAAAATAACACCCAGGTGCGCATTCCCGACATCCAAGGTATACACGTGCCAAATTTGGTAGCTATAGGTTAAATGGTCTAGCCTGTAGAGTGCCAACACACACACACACACACACACACACACACACATTGAGGTTTATTATAAGTATAGATAGATAAATGAAATAAAAGTTCGAATATACTTTTTTATTTTTATAATTTTTGAACAATATAATGCTTGCACTTGTAATAATACATATCAGGATTTTTATTCTATATATCATATCGTATTTTAACCCTATTAATTCATCCTGAAAAGTAGATTATGTCATCTAACTGGAGATCCCATGAAAGAAATTTTAAACGCGATCACAGAAATACAAAGTTACTTATATGTCAGGTTACGCAGTAGCTATTACGAGTAGAAAAACTCGAAATAGAATTTTCTTTACCTTAGTTACGTAAGTACTCGTTTGCCATTTTACTTTGATAAAGCAGGTGTTCGTTAGCTATTACATAACATATCATTCTTATTAGCTCTTTGCTAAAATTATAAAACAAATTTAAATACTTGATTATGACATAAAAGGATATTCGAATAAAATATGTCTAAAGAAGATATTTCATAACGTAGACAAGATCTTTTATCTCAAGACGCCGTAAAGTTGTTATCTTCTAAAAGTACTTTAATGTTATCTTAGAAGATATATAATAAAAACATCAAAATTTGCCTTCAACATCATTTTTAAAAGTTGAAAATGATTTAAGAATGGTTTTTCCATAACAATAGCTCTCAACTTATAGAAGAAAAACGTAAAAAATTCTATTCATATTTCAATTTTAAAACTAAAATTTTTAAAACTAAAAAAAAATCTGAAAATTCTTATTTAAATAGCATTTATTATACAAAAAATAATCATTGAACAAATTTGTTGGTTCTTGATTCAGCGGTTTGCCTTGTAAAGCTTTTTCACCAACTTCTGCACGAGCAAAAACATACTAATTATTTTATAAATTTAATTTTAAATTTTAAGCATAAGTCATTTTTAAAAAAAAATTAATTTCAAGTTTTAATAATATATTTTAAAAATTTGAATTTGTGCATTACGCATGTCGCAGCTTACGATAGCATGTCCGCCTATAAACATTATTATGTCTAAAATACGACGTCTGTTGAGGAGGTTTTATTTTCCTTTTTCTTGATTTAGTCTAAAATTTTAAAAATATAAATATGAAGAAATAACAATTTTAAATATCATCCTTATAAATGGTTGCGTTGTTATTTTCGTATACGCAAGAGTAGAAAAGGGCAGGTCTGAAGCAGAACTATCCGTGCTCGAAAAAATATAAGAAAAAAAAAGAAAAAATATAAAAAAATATCGATATATGCTTAAAATACATTGCAATTAAATGTTCATCAAAAATTTGCAAGATTTAACGACATCTGACCGAAAGAATAGCCAACAACAAAGGATAATTTCTTAAATCTTAAAATAGCAAGATATGCTGAATACAAGTTTTGTTTGTTAGTGCATGCACAGTTGGTTTCTTAAAGATCAAAGAAAAAACAATATCTCATCAATCAATTTATTTTCCTTCTCTCTGTCTCTTGTCCAGGTGGTAATTAAGATGCCAGGTTGGCATCTTATTATTTTGTTTTATCGCTTATTATCTTTTAACATTTTATCCAATCGATAGTTAAGCGGTCGTCATAGTACTTATTTTTGCTATTTTGTTTTCATAAATTATTTATTTAAAATTTATACATTTAAGTAGGACACCTCGTAATAGAGTCTCATAGTAAAGGATCTTATAATGAGTCATGAACAGTAATAAATTTAATAAAAAAATCATTTGTATAATAATTCAGAGTATACCTATGACAGATTTGTTATTCCTTGGTATGTTTGATCCTGAATGAAGTTAACCTGATATGAAACAGCCTGATTTCATTCTGACTTCCGATTCTGACTAAGCTATTTCCCAAGTAAAAGGATTTAGAAAGAGTGAATTCTACTCTCAGATTTCTTGTATATTTCACAATAAGGCATGTTTTAAATTTAGTTCTTCGCTCAGTGAAGTAGGAATTGCGTGTCTTTTTCCGCAGATTGACGACTTTGTGCCTCCATTTCATAAGTTGATATAAAAAATTTAGATCAAACTTAGTTTATCTGACATAAATTTTTCATCCTCTGTGCTCTGATAAAACGGATAAAAGGATAGTTTATCCTAAGTAGATGTAAAGGAAAATTGAAAACAGATTTGTTGAACAGAATTGAAACAGATTTGTCATTTTGATGATTCTCAAACTAGCTCGCCTTAGTTTTGGTGTTTGATACATACGGACAGATGAACAAACAGATCATTCATTGATGGATTTTACTCGAATTTAGATAAATAACTACAATTTAAGAGAAAAGATCATGTACTAAAATTTACTAGGTTTTTTTTAAAATTTATTTTCGCATTGAAAAAGCAAAAGGTGGTTAAATAGAATATTAAAGAAATCAAATTTTCCAAAATTCAACTCAAACCCTTTTATATATCCTGGGGCAGAACAAAAAAAAAAGCCAAAGCGTTTTAAGCCAAATCATTGAAAGAAAAATCGTATCGTCAAAGCTAATTCATAATATTTTTTCGATGAAATAAAATGACAGAAATGTAATAAAAATAAAAGCTTCTAAATCTAAATGATACTTAAATCTATCACATAACAACGCTTCATATGCAAATTGTCACAAAATGGAACAAATTTTTATTTTCCTAAATTTAACATCTAGACATATACTAGATGTGCCTAGACGTGGATGATGTACTATTAGACAGATATCATTTGAATTTTATAGTTTCTTTTGTATTAAATAAATTTTCATTTTTGAAATAAATCTAATAGCCAGTCTAAATAATAATAATATAATTCTGAGATAAACCATTCTATATGTAGAAAGAAACATATATCTACAAATTTTAAAGATGGAAGCCTGAAACGGTGCTAGCATAGATGAATGTGAGAATAACATTTTATTTACTGTCGCTTTCACTCTAAATAAAATAATTTTTTTTCATCTTTTAATTATCAACCTACACAAAAGTCGCAGTGTGCTCACACATTTATCCGTTTAATGAATAGACAATGTTTAGTCGTAATATGTAAGGAAATAAAAGCATGCCCTAATTTTTTAGGACACTGTGTGCGTGCGTGCGTATGTACGTGTGTGTGTTTAAAATTTGGACACTCCGATGCTGCGTGTTATACGACAAGTTCATTTTTGGCTTATATGTCCTGGATTTACCAGGATGTTTCTTTGCACAGGTACTGCCATTATTTAAATTGGATGTACTGTAAATCTGTACCAAATTGTAAATAACCTGTACCAAATGTCGTTGTTATAAGTCCAGCGTGCCGGCGTCCTGGCATTTGGGAAGTGCGTCTTCCCCGTGATCTGGACGTCCTGGATTCGAGTCCTGGTTCGGGCATGGTTGTTCTACATCTGTGATATGTGTGAATGTACCCCCCTATAAAAAGGGGTTGTGCAAGCGAATGTAGAGTAGCTAAGAGGTACTCTTGGCCCTAGTTGGAGCTACTAAAACAAGAGATGCTCCCTTGGCTTAAAATCTTTGGCTTCGTCAGCGAGCTTGTTCATGGCAAGTGCCATTATAAACAACAAGTCTAGCGTTCTGGCCTGGAGAGTGCGAACAAGCACACTAGTATAAACACGTATTCCTCTTTATTATTAACAGAGATAGAGATTAAAATTTAATTGCTCTATAATTTTGAAACGTAAATGAATTGTAATTATCGACTTAGTGAAATGATTGAATGATTATGAATTTATTTAATAATACCTTCCACGTGCGGAGTCGCACTCTATTTGTGCAACTAACCTTCCAGTAAGATAAGTCTAACTTAATCATGCGTCACAATTATTGGCATAATTCATAACATTAGGGAGAAATTTGTAAGATTAGTGAAGTTAATCTAGATTGGCCATTTCGGATGTTATTAAGGTTGTAACAATCGCCTTCATTTAGGGAATTGTTATATATTTAAAAGAACTCATGACTGTTGTTTAGCAATGCATGCGAAGTTTCTCAGGTACATATAGAATCTATTAACGATAACGGAATTCCGTCAAATGCGTTGCCAACTTAAATTTAATTTTGAATAAATAAATTATTGTTTAGTAAATTTAAATTTTATTTATGTATTTATTTTATTTATGTGTTATTTTTTTGAATACATAACTAATTTTAAATAAATTTTATTTTGATTAAATTTAATTTTGAAAAAAATTAATTCTGAGATTTACAAGGCATTTTGAAAATGAAAAAAGATGTGAGGTGAAACCATAGCCTTGGTAAATTATTAGAATACATGCACTTTTACATTTTTCATGCGATTTCAATAGGACTTTGTCTGCCTCCATGTATCAGCAATCATTAAAACATGATAGTCTTTTTACTTTTATATTCTTCTATTAATAGATCATCCATTTTTATTGCATGACCATGCATTTTCATTAACATTTTAAAAAGACACGCAAAGAAGTTATAAAAATTTTAATAAAAATTCAGAAAATAAAGGAGATCTTTAATTCGAAATATTGTAGCAATGGTAATGGTTTAAGCTTGATTCCTCAGTTTTTATTTTATTTTTAAAACATATTCTTATTTTACGGCTCGTGCATGTATATTTAAAAATGATGCACAACACGTGTTAATAAATACAGTAATTAAGATAATGAAAAGTATAGCTAAAAATTATTAAAATTGCAAAGAAAATTTTACAGAAACCCAACTGGTATCAATGAAATCCTTTTTTTTTTTCTTCTGAAATTTAAAGTGAAGTAAAAATAGATTTTGTGCAATAATATGATTTGAATTTACTAAGAGAAAATATTAATAATTCGAGAATTAATAATATTAAAAATTAGATAATAATAAAAGTTCAAAATTCGAAATTTAGTAATATTAAAAATTAGATAATAATATTGAATAAATTAAAAATTAAATTTTTAATTAAAAAGCGAGGATTAAAGAAAAAATGTTGTCACCTTTTGCAATATTCATAAGCATAAGCCTTATCTATATTTGCAATGTTTGAACAAAAATCAATTAATTAATATTAAAGCAATTAATTTAATACTACTTCATATTAAATTTTCTTAATATTATATCTTAAAAATTGATAGTGTCAGTTTATAGGAGTTCTCTTAAACAATTCCAAAGCACCGTAGCATCGTAAAGGCCTGCAATGATATTCTAACTTATATATAGAAAATGTTTAAGTTATTAAAAAAATAATTCTTTTCTTTTCTAATTAAAGAAAAGGACAAATTATTTATTTAGATAATAAAATATATCAAAAATCATAAAAATTCTTAGCAACGGTATTGATTACTTCGCCATTAGATAGCGAAACAAATTTAAGAAATGTAAGTATTCTGCTTAAAGATGATGCAAAAATATAAAATAATTATTAGATAACACCTGAATTGAGAGCAAAAGCTCGAAACAAACAAGAACCGAAAGCATCTCTAAGTCTCATAATGAAGTTTCTCTTTTTAGTTCAGCACGCCTTTGGTCTACCTCATCACACGCATTTAACTTGCAGTAGTTCGTATGCATACAATACAATCTTTGGCAAGGCGACAAAAAAGGGAAATGTCAACTTTCAGATCACGATGCCGCGACTAACATCAACTATCATGGCTTCAAAAAACAAATATCGCTTTCTTATGAAAATCTAAATTAATATATCACGGTTGGTGTATTTTTTTTCTCGGAAGGATTGATATTCAAAACACAAGTTGTTGGCTATTTTCTTGAACAATGATTGTTTTGTTTGCTGTTAAAACGTGTGGATAACCATGACCCCCCCCCCCTTTTAAACCTATTAAGTCGGTGAAATGCAACTCATGTTTCATTGTTTGTACAATTTTACAACATTTACCGTTATTAGAAATTCATTTGACGTATTGTATTATAATGCTACATTCATTGGATATTAATAGTGACTCAGATATGTCTAAATGATGATAAAAAATAGCAGTTTTAAGTGGTACAACTCACAAAAAATATGCATTCAGTACCTTTCATATTTATTCAGGATTTTTTATTAATATCTGTATTATTTAATTTGTGAAAATATATAAATCTTATCAATAAGGTTTATCAATTTTTACACAATAAAGTAAAACAGATTTTAATATACTGTTGCTATTCAGTAATTCAGCAACAGTTTAATGTAATATATGAAATGATTTAATTCATATAATTTAGTATTCAAAGCAAAATTTTATTAAAAATAGAAACTACCAAATATTTAGTACGCTTTTCACCAACGTTAAGAATAAAATGTTTATATAAAATATTTGCTGTTGGTCAATGGTTTCTAAAATTTAAAAGTCTGAACTTTATAGATAGTCTCAATTAGATGTCTGTATTTAAACGCTGATATATTTAACTGAATTTCTGAAGAAAACATAACAATTTTATATTCAAAGTGTTCCCGAATTTTTTTTTAAAAAACCTTCAAATAATACACATTATCTTTTACTTTTTTGAAATAAATTTTATCTGAAGTTTAGAATTCAACCGTCTAAAATTTTATATTTTAATATGCTATTTTTATTCGTTGTTTAGTTGTAATTCCATCGAATAAATCTAAATACTTTTACAAGGGAATGAAATCCGTAATGCTGCATGAGTATAACATAATTAGTTAAAATTTATTTCAAATAATTTTGCCCGTGAAATCATTTGGAATAACGAACTTAATTTCCATGTTGCCATTCACAAGGGAATTACTATTTTCTTCATGTGCTTCTGATATTGTATAAATGATGTTTTTTTTATTTGTATATTTTTGAAATTGAATCACAATTAATAAATCTAAAGAAAATTTTTATATAGAATAAATTTTACACTATGAAATTAATTTAAATTAATTCTCTTTCAAAAATCAATTATCTATGTATATTCTAATGTATGCCATCGTTAAAGTATAAAATCCATTTATTTTACAAAATAGGATCAGTTAATTCACGAAATAACTGATATTTCATAGAATATTACTTCATGAAGTTAAAAAATGTTTAATGAAGATAATACAACAAGGAATTTCATGAATTAAGCAAATTATACACTATAACGGTATATATACAGAGAGAGAGATTAATCAAATAGACGAAGAAAGAAGTAAAAATTTAAAAACTGAAAAATATCTAATAAGTAGAGATAATGTGAAAAAAAATTCTTATAAATCAAACTGATCTAAAATTACCTTAAATTAAAAAAAATTAATAAATGCTATTTAATTTAAAGATATTTATCTATTTATTTTAAGTTGCACTATGACACTTCGCCCTATTTCCTAGAATGAAAATTGAAAAAAGATACCCATGAAACTAAAATTATTCGTCTTCAATTTTAAACTTCAGGTGGAAAAGAAAACTCACCAATCCGCCGCCTATAATCGACACGTGAAGATCTTTAGCCTCTTTCATGATCGTCGCTCATGTGTTTGTTCTCAGTTCGAGGAGAAACTTGAAAACAACTCATTTCGTCCCCAGTCGGGTTGCAAGATTCAAGTCTGAATCGCCCAATAAGAAAGTTCAACTACTCTTTATGAATGAAATACAAAGGACGGAGACCAGCTCCACAACTTCGAACTGAAAAAAAAAAAGTGACTGTATTTAATTACAATTTGGACTGTTTCAGAATGAAGTTTTTCCTATTCTATGCAGACGATTTTTAAATTCAGTTTTCTGTATGCATTCCATTGTATTCAAATGATTTTTAATTTCAACATTGCGAGGCTGCAATAAAAGAATATATAATATGTGCGAATCATATAAAATAAAATATTATTCATGACCAAATTTTGAAATAGTGGAAAAGAAAAATTCAGTTACTTTAGTTATGTTACTTTATAGATCAATAAAGTTTTGGAATTAATTTTTTTTGTACTTTAAATGAAACACATAACTACTGAAAGTAGAAAACATAAAAGAAAAATGCATTGCAAGTATAATTTGTATCGAATATATGGTATTTCAAATATCTAATTTTTATTGCTGATTTCAATCACTTTCAACTTTCTTAAATTCTCCTAAGAGTTCTGTAAGGAATACAGGCGATATTCTTGGAACTTTTTAAAATGACTTTGTTTAACACTTTTCGTCAGTTACTTGGAAACTTTTGATTGATTTTTGCTCAATTCTTTATAAGATTATAAAGGATTGTAGAGATACTCAACATACAAAGGAGAATTTCGGTTTTTAATTAATTATGATTTATTTACAGATATAAATATGAAAAATTATGCATTTCAGTGTACGAGAGTCAGGCACGACGCCATTGTACGTGACGAAGATAATTTTTTCAATCTTTATAAATGCAAATTTTATCTACTTTTGCTTTCAGCCTACGCTGCAATAACGAGTGACTTTGCAAATCTGTAGTGAATTTCAATAATTACAGCATAAAAAAAATTTTTTTTTTTGGTCATGAAGTTGGAATGATTGGATGTTTTATGCAATGGCATTCGTAAATATTCATAATATCAGGAATATATAGAATATATATAAATATATAGAATATATAGAAATATATAAAATACATAGAAATGAATTAACGATACGAATTTTCCTCTTTAAATACTATTTATATAAGGGTTTTTACATTAAAGAAGAAAAATTACAAGTTCTCAATAAAAACGATTTTAGTTATTGTATAAAAAAACTTTAATCATAAATTTTCTACATTATCTATTTTAGATTTCTACATTATGCCTATCGTGACCATTGTGAAGAGGTCACATCTATTTATCATCAGTAAAAGCAAAGCGAAAAGAGAAAACTGCTTAGGCGGAATCCGAAATTATGTATATTCTGTTGATTCAGCATTCCAAACAGTTTCGCAATTTCTTTATTTACCATTTTACAGCTTCACCTGCCCAAAAGGATGTGAGGCTCATGGAAACAGGTAGGGAAGATCTACAATAACTTTAACGGAATAAAGCATGAATAAATAATAGGCATAGGTTAATATTTGGAACACAATTTAGGGGAATTTAAAATAAAACAAAAATGTTAATTTATCTATACTTATATAAACTCAATGTGTATGTGTGTTGGCGCTCTACAGACCAGACAGTTTGACCTACAGCTACCAAATTTGGTACATGTATACCATGGAATGTGCACCTGGGATCCCGTTTTTTGAATTTTTAATTGGAATATTAACTATTAATTAAAAACTAACTTTCCCGCCATAAAATCTTTTCATTTTCCCCACCGCCAAATGAGTAAGGCTCGGCTTTTTTCCCCCACACTAATGAGGTTAGGCTTAACATTTTTCGGCCGATTATTTCAAACGATTCTGTTTATTTTCTTACTGATTGATGCATTTAAAATTAAACATTGTTAATTAATCGATCTTTCAGATTCATTCTGAAGTACTTTTGAATGAAAATAAAACAGAATAAAGGAAATTAAATATTTATAATCTGCATAGCGTTACCCCATAATCTGCATAGCGTTATTTTCTTACTGGTGTAGAAAAATTTACGCATTTGCGTTACCATAACAGGTGTTGAAAATTCATGCATTTGCGTTACCATAACAGGCGTTGAAAATTCACGCATGCGCCTTTAATCCTTTCCACTTTAATTTAAAGCATAAATTCTACTAGAGCATAATAAATTAGAGAGATGCATATTACGTTATGACTGAAGGACTTTATAATATTATGAGTGAATTATATGACTATCAAAATTTGAAGTTTTAAAATATTTTGATGAAGAAGCTACTAAAATAGGAATTGCATAAAATATTTAATTATTAACATTTTAACGAACAGTAAGATTGGTGAACCGGCTGGTTGCCAAAGGCGACTAGTATTTAATATAATCTGATCTAATAAATCTATCTTTAAGTTCATAGTAAAACCACAATAAGTGAAGTTAATATTGAAATAGTCAGACTAAAAAGTAAATCAATTTAATTACTAAACTTCAGAACTTGAAAATATATTAATCACATACATTAGTTGTATTTAATAGGAAATCAGCGAAAATAGTCTCCTCGAAATCTTTTCGCAGATTCTCTAATAAAGATGTTATCTCTTTCTCCAGTGATATAACAACGTAAATCTTGGACAAGCCACGACCTTCAGCTTACGAAGGTCGCGGACAAGGCCGGATGATGCCACGAATGTTCAGATTTTTTAATGTCAAAACTTCGCACGAGAATTGTGTGCTTTATAATATAGTAAGGAAAATCATACTTGTGCATTATTAACCGCATATCAATGGCGAACCATATTAGCAAAAGAGAGAGTCTATAAGTGAGTGACCTTAGACTACTTTTTTTTTAGATTAATTGCAGGAATGCTGTTAATACATCAATACCAGAAAGTCGAATATGTATTTTGGAAGCCTTTTTTCCGACCATTTTTGACCATTCGATACAGAATTGCAATTGCACTCAAATGATCACATACAAATTTAATTTATCCAAGTCATTGAGTTTTTGAGTTGTTGCATTCTCCAATGACTGACTGTCAACCGTTTATGAGATTTGTTCGAAATTTGACATGGATCTACATTTTAGATGGCATCGTAAAATGGAAAAATTTTGCTAGTTTTTGAGAAGAATTATTTTTGATTCCTTAACAATTATTCTCTCCAAGAACAATAGTCCTTGGACCAAACAGTAAAGGTGTCATTAAATTCGTCTAACTAAAAAGGCATTTGACGATATTCTTTTTGTACAATTTTTTACTACATTTGTACATTTTATTTTAAATTTTTTTTACAAATTTCAATCAACGTTTTTGTTTTCAACTTGTTGAACAAGTGTTTGTGGTAGTCAAAAAATTCGAACATTTAAATGTACATAAAAATTAAACTATTTGTTTAGCCTAAGTCAGCATGTAACTCCATTTAAGAATCACTTTTATATTTAAATTCTACATTACATTTCGATTTAATAATAAACTTTAAAAAGTCGCACCAGAAATTTGGCTTAAAATGATACATCTTTGTCAGGATAGAATTTTGTCTATTTTCAAATTCTTGTATGCATTTTTCAAATCTTGTACTTTCCGTGTTAGTTTTATAAATATTTCAGACAGTTAGAATAAGTTGAATAACCATAGGTATCAACATTATAAGGACATTACATTGAAATTTGCTGTCTCTGTTCATACTAATAAGGAAATAACCAGTAGAAAGACCTTTGAAAATTGTAATATACCTCATCAAGAATAAAAGTCAAGAATTTCCTATAGAAGAAGCCAAGATGCGAGATTTTTATGAATTGTGATAAGGGAGAACCTCATCCAAGTCCTTACTTGTGCAGATTAGGAAATATTTCTTAATGTTTCTTTTTAAAGAAAAATAATTATCCGTTGAGGGGCGCTAGTTGCACAATTCCACAGTTGATGGGAAAATACCAATCCCTTCGAAATATTTCTACAGCATGTCAAATAGGGGATGGATGCTCGCAAATGGTAGAAAAATCTATGGAATGACCGTAACAGAAGAGATGAATCGGCTAGTACATTTTCTTCACATGACACATTTGACGAGCATGTTGAAACGTTGTATGCCAACATGACCAGGGAGATTAATGGTACAAATGATCTTCGAAATTAAAACTTGAAATGTTTGTTTTGGTAACTCCAAACATTTTGGTGATAAATTCTCTTAATTGTATGGAGACCGGGTATCTCATCTTCACTAGAATGACAAAAGGAAAACTTTTTATTTTGTAAACATGTGCTGAGAACTTTTACTGAATATACAAAATATTATGCCCATAAATAATCTTCCTTACAATGAACATCATAGGAAATTTGCATTTTTTTGATGAAATTGTAAGCAAAAAATTTTTGATTTTGAGATTTGTAAATTTTAAACATTCTAATTTTAATGTTTTAAATATTTCTGCATATTATATTTTTCTTTACAATAAAAAGTTAATATTTAAGTGTAAAATGTTACATAGTTTCAAAAAAAAATTTTTAGCCTTTTTTTTTAGTGAATTTCTATTGGTAACACAGTTGACAAAGTTGCTTTTTTTTAGGATAGCATTGTCAGCCGTGTTTTTAATATTTAATGTGTTATCTGTTACTTAAATTGTCATGTTTCAATATAAATCCCAAACTGACTTCTCCAACCTGCCAGAAGACACAAGGAATAATCTCATTGACTAGACCGCTGTAACAACAACACTGGCGAGAACTGTGATTAAGTCCTAAGGATCATCACCACCCACGGTACATCCTTTCCTTAAGGAAATACGTCTCGTCATCAATGAGAGGAGTCAGTCCCCCATCTTTCTGTATACCCACAGGGGTAGCAAGAACCAATCACCATGACGGAAGCTTCTCATCCTCAATTACGAGATACCCGCCCCCCGAGGGACTTAAAAGAATATCAAACTAACAATCGAGAACTCGTAGTTTGTGAGGCTTTGAATAATTTTTGATAAATTTCTAATTTACAAAGGAGTCGCAAAGTCACCCAATACACAAAGTAAAAAATATGGCAAAAGTCACCCAATTTATGGTAAACCTATTTACTACATTTTATCCCTCTTGTTCTCTTCGTCTTGTAATTATTGTGTTATCTTATAGTCAGACATCTGGAGAGACAAACTTCTTAATGAATTTCATTTGATGGAAATTTTAAAACTGGATTTGAAGATTATAAGCTAAATTTCATTCGTCCAGTGCAAAGCGTTTACGAATTACCGTCTAGCTCAAAGCATTTATATTCCACAAACAGATAGAGAGACATTATTCCAAAAATGTATTTTTCAGATTGAAAGAAATTTGAAACATGAAGATTCGTCAAAACGTTGAGATTTATGACGATCTGATACTAGATTATCTAATAAATATCTGGATACTTCATTAATAAAATAAAACGTTGACACAGACCTCAGCCTCAACGTTTGAAAAGGTTTCTTCAATTTTATTTGCTATTTTACATGCATATCTGACCAATCAGAATGCCTTTTGTTTATTGTGCAAGAATGATTTAAATCAATACTTTAATTTAATCTAATAAGATACTGTCAATCAAATTAATTTATACTAGTTAAAAGTTACTAAATCAATGCATAAGCGGGTAATATTTTTTTAATAAAACCAGTTACTGTTCAGTAAAATTCGGGACAATTCAGAATATTTAATTCAAATTTAGGACAAACGGTAAAAAATTTAGAGTTATTCAGGCGGGCACTTTACATTCACGTGCATTTTATGTTTTTGACTATTTCATAGATCTTCATATAAAGTAAGTTATATAAAAGTATGCTATTTATCTTACTTTCGAGTCTATAATGGCAACCACTTCCTTTAATTATTTACTGAGCTTTTAATTTCTTAGAATCTATTTCATTATTCGTAGTTGAAATTATGAAATTTTTTTCTTCAAATATGAAATTAAAAAATAGATGCCTAATTATTTAGATCAAGATGCAAATAATTATATGGAAAAGTTTGGAAAAAAGTAGATTTGAAATAGAAATTAGTTAAACTTTCCTCTTTAACTGTATAGATACAGAATTTTATATGAAATAA
>JAPMOR010104521.1:140039-212651 GCA_026543865.1 Argiope aurantia
AATATTTATATTATTTTATAATTATAATAATATTATAATTACATTACAATTTTGTTTACTGATAAAACAGCAAATATTTTTTTACTTGTGCAATTTTAAATTCTTAGGTAATCAGCTTATAAAAAATTTTAATTATCGATCCTTTACCTAAAATTTAAATTCTTTTGAAATAAAAAAAATTAAACTTATAGATCATTTTTGTAATGAAACTTTGTGATAGGAAGAGCAATTTTTCAAAAGAATTAATTTGGTTTAACATACAATCTAAGAATTAAAGCACATTTGCAAATAAATGAATTATTTATTGAAAAATCCTTGCTATAAATTCAGCAACTACAGTTACATAGCATTAAGAAAAAACGAACGAATTGCTGCAATTTTTAAAACATTATTTAAATCAAAAACATCTTTAAATAAATTACTAGATTTATAATTCCAGTTTTTATAATATACAATTATACAGGAATACAAGTTTTTTATTATTTCATCGGCATAACTTCCTTGTACTCTTCACTTTTCCTATTCAGATTAAATAACAAGCATTTCAAGCTAAAAATGAAAATTTTGCACTAGTCATAATTCAAAAATTTAAAATTTTATAGATCAAGAATCCTTTTACAAATCTTTAATTCTGTTTTTTGGACAATTGGAGCAGTTAAAAGAGATTTAAAAAAATATTTCTAAAATGCTTTACATAAAAATTTGATTTTTAATAAATATATTAGCTGAGCAAATTTTCAAGTTAAATTAATAAAAGAGTGAAAAAGAAAACTTACTATCTTTCGAATAAAAATAAACCTCTAGAATAAAATTTAATTCGTAGAAATTTTTTTTAATTATCTGAATACCATTATCAGTTTTTAATTAAAGCATTTTTTTATTCTTTTATTAATGAAAAGAAATTTATTATTTATTTAATTTTCTTAAACAAAAAATATAGTATTTTGGAATCGATATTAAAAGAAATTTTTAAATGAACTCATTTTTGTTTTTCGATAACCAGAATGAATGAAAGCAATTATCGTTTGCACTCAAAGTCTGCTTGTTTAATAATAATAATAAGATAATTCTCTTTTTTCGACAAGTGAGTTTATTTTAGTCCTGCGGTCATGAATCCTTTTCTACTTTGTAGAGGATGACTGTTTTATTTTTAGAACAACCATCCTCCGAGTACTTAAACGAGGACATGTATATTACCGCAGAAGATGAGCAAGAGCGGAAGTCAGAAAAGAAAAAAAAAAGTGAAGAGAAAGAAAAAGTAAGGGGAAAAAAAAAGAAGATAAAATCCCACGTAACATAAAACAAATAGAGGGCAGTGAGAAAAAAAAAGACAGGTGAATCAAAAATTTTCGAATCAGTATCAAATTTCGAATGACCTCGGCATAAGACCGGTTTGCTTCCATAAATCTAAAGTGATGGACAACCCCTGAAGGCAAGAGAATATTATTTGATCCTCAGACAGTTGATAGAGAATCGAATTTGGAAGGTTTTGATTACATAAGATAAATTACTAAGGCTGATATAACGGAAGAAACCGCTTGTGATCGTGATAACTGAAATCCTATCCAATGTCCAGAATAGTGCATTTTCAAATATATGAAATAAAAGAATATTGGTTTCTTTTTTCAAATTCCTTCTCTTAAAAAAGTTCTTTAGTTCTTTTAAACTGCCAGTGCCATTATTTAAAAATAAGTTGCTGGCAAAAAAATAATTAATCTATGCTAAAAAAAAGTTAGGTTTAAAATATGTAGAAGGATTTTATATGTATGAAAACGACATTGAAATGAAAACTGAATATTTGCAAGATAAAAAAAGGAAAATTTTCGTTCAATAGCAGTTTTATAATACATAGACCCTAGTACAGAATCATTGTCCATGAAACGAGAAAGTTTGACGATAAAAGAATACCCACAAATCAGCACTGATGTAGAAAAGAAAATTGAAAAAAAAATCATACAATCCTGAGTCTTGAGCTTACGAGAAATAAGTTTCCGACGTCTAGGAAATTCAAGAAATTGTAGTAGAGAATTTTGGAATAAATGCTAATATTCTTTATCTTTTGTGGTAAAATCCTTCCTACATTAACGTAAACTCTGATGATATCAAACCATGAACGCGAGAACTAGTAGAAAAAATGGAATCTTGATTTCCGAATCTAAGAGAATATTTTACTTATCTTGCAGTTATCTTTGTAGAATTAGAAAAATAATAAAAATTCTTTCACAACTCAATCGCAAAAACAGATATCTAGAAGAAAAGAAGGATATATGTCAATATTATGGGGCTAAAAAAATCTTATATTGAAATAAAAACTCCCAATAAAAACAAAAGAATCATTTTACTATCGACTTTAATTTCATTTTCAAGCAATCAAAAAACACTTTCTTTTATCGATTAACATTAATAGGTTTAAATATCCCTGAAAAGTAAATTTCCCAATTTTTTTGTTAACATGATGATGTTAATAAGTTGTCTGTAAATTGCGGCTTGCATGATAAAAAAAATATACTCAAAACATTCTATAAGGCAGGGTTTTGTAACTCAAGCTACTAAATTCGGCATGTAGTTGATTCTTGAATTGTAGGTATTCACTAAGAAAAAGTTTCTCAAAATTTGAATTAATTTCATTTAAAATTAATTAAGATTTTTAAGTTAGAAAATATTATTTTTAAATGAAATTAAAAGGTCTTGCAGAAGAAAAAACTTAAAAGTTCTACGGACAGTAACACCGGATCATATTAATACACAAAACTATTTTTGCAGCACTTTAAAATTCAAAAAAATAAATTTTTCAGCCATCCAAATTCTGTTTCCGCATAATTTTGTTCTATAACTTTAAGATAAATAAAAATATATTTTTTGACACTTTTCTCCATTTTAGTTACTAAATTTGTACTCATGAAAATTGCGATGGTAATAAATATATATTTTCATGAGTGCATTATCACCCCTATAAAATTATGTTTAGATTTTAGAAATAAAATAACTACAGATGAACGAACTTTAAAACCTTATTATGCTGTGATATTTCGCATATGAGCTCCAGATATGCTTTATTTATTACTTTAAATTATAGTTATTTTCAAAAGATTCGAATTCAAATTTTGACGAAACTCCAAGTTTTGAACCTCCCTGAGCATGAAAAACACATTTTTTGAAACTGACCATTTGTCTGTCTGTGACAAAGATAACACTAAAGTGCTTTGAACTAGATGCATAAAATTTGGCATACGGTCTTTATACCAAATTTGTAGATTTCTATCAAATTTTAAACAAAATCCGCTCAGAGGAATTCTGTCTGTCCAGCTGTTCGAATATAATTTAATACGATAACTACAGAACGAAGAGATCTAGGTAGATAAAATGTGAATGCATAGAATTAACATCTATATTCTGGACACCTTGCAAGTTTTGTGCCAAATCTAACCAAGAATTAAATGTCCGTCGCTCTGTACTTTCAGAAACATGCAAACGTGATAACTCGAATACGCAATTACATAAATATATTAAATTTGGTAACATATTTTTTTATTTGAATTGTAGTTCTTACTAAATTTTCTGTTTCAGTCGTTTGTGAAATATGCAGTAAAAACACAAATTCAATTTTATTTTATTATTAACAGCATTAATCTTTAAAACACTCGTCAAGTATGACACGATAGATTCAATAAAAATGCTGTTAATAATCACGCGCCAAAGGTTAATATTTCGTAACTATTGTGCACCAATGCCGTAAAAGACGTTAGCTGGGATAACACCTGTATTAGAGAGTGTACGAAAATTTTTTGGGAGACTTTCCAAGTGATATTTAATTAATTTATTTATTTATTATGTGTATGCTTAAAAGAATTTTGATGAACAGTGTCTATTTTTGAATTTTTGAATGTAATTTCTGGAAGGTAAAATGCCTTTACGCATTTCCATAATGTTCAGAAATAAAAATAAGCATTTCCAACACTACCCTTTCTATTGAATCACTGTTGTGGAAATTCAATCTTCCATATATCGCAGAACATCTATACCTTCTCATTTCGAAATTTGTTTTTGCAGCCTGTCACGCTGCTAGTTATAATTCAAAAATATATTATTATTATGACACGACAAACAACTACTTCTTTCTTATATTTCTGTCCCTGAAACTGAACAGTTTCATAAGATATGTATGCACAGTAGCGGATTTCTAAACATGCAGTCTAATCAGCTGTAGCTATAGGCTTTAGGACTGCTGCAGGCAAACCACTTAAAAATATGTATCTATAGAGCTATTTGGCTAGTTGTCAAATACATTTGCAATAAATACAAATTTCATAAATAATAATCATCAAGATTACAATGTGTGTTTATACAATTATTAAAATCATTGTCAATATAATTAAAGATAATTAATTACTTATTTGTAATATGTTAGAATATTAGTCATTAATTTTCCTGGTTGAGTTCCGCTTGACAGATCTTGTAAAATAATAATTGTGAATATTACATTCATGCAAAGTTCATCGTTTTCCTATTATCTATCATAATGATTGAATACTTTCATTTGTAAGAAAGGAAATCATTAACCAATATTTATGGTAAATGTCTCATAATTTTTTTGCTTTTTTTCATGTTTAAATATATTTTCCAAACGATCAATCGTAAATAAAAAAACATATATTTTTTTTACAAAATTACTAAAATAAAAATAATTAATTGACTTGTTAACGATTTATTTTAGATTGATTTCAAAACTTTCTGAAATATGACACTAAATTAACCAATTACGAAAAGAAGGGCCTGATATTGTGTATTGTATAGGGCCGCACTACATCTAAATCCGCCGCATTATGCGCATGCATATTTCTAATTTAAGTTAATAATTTTTGGATAAATTATTATGAAAGGGTAAGGATAAATAACAATAATAATAATTAACCAGCAGGAGTGATCCTCCTAAAAACTTTCTCGCATGCTCTCTAACAAACTTGTCATGCCATAGAACTCCTTGTATGACATTGGCAATACAATATTTCGATCAATAGTTACGAAATATTTTGTCTTGAATTTAGCATTTTTACTGAAACTATCGTGTTAACATTGGTGATTTTTTTAGTAATTAATCCCTGGCATGCAGTTAGTAGTGTCCAAAAACCGAATTTGTGAACAAAGATTTGGCACAAACTTTGTACATATAATCCCATATCCCAAAATTAAGTTATTGTGTTTTTTAATTATCGCTTTCACATGTTTATGGACCTACAGACAGTTGTTAATTTGTTGTTGGTTTTGTCTCGAACTTTAGCAAGTGTCTACTCACATTTGTGTGTGTCTCCGTTTCGTAGTTATCGTGCTAACTTATATTCAGCAGCCGGATAGATGGACTTCTTCTGAACAGATTATAGTCAAAATTTGACAGAAGTCTATAAATTTGGTGTAAGGACCGTATACCAAATTTCAACAGTTTATCTCAAAGCGTGTTTCGGTTATCTTTGTCACAGAAAGACGGGCAATTTCCAAAAATGTCTTTTTCGAACTCAGGGAGATCTAAGACGTAAAGATTCATCCAAATCTCGAGATCGAATTTTTTGACGATTACTATACTTTCTCCATACTTACGTATACGAGAAAATAAAAAGTGTTCGATGAATTGCTGATAAACTATAAAAGTTAAATTCAAGGAAGAGATGCCTTTCGATTTGGAAGGATATCCTCTTTAACTATATATAAATTGCATTCGTATAGAAAAGCGTCTATATATTTAGATTTGCATAAACTTGAAATTTTCTAATTGCAACCCCTAATTTTTCGTCTTTTAATTTGATTCTCTATATAAAAGAAATCTGCAGATATAAAATTTTAGACAAATCAGTTCAAGATAACTGGAGATATGCAAGAAAAAACATTTTGGAGATATTTTAATGTATGCTAACATAGCAAACTATATATGCTAACATACTCAATAGCAAAAGATACTTACGGGTTTTTTTTTTTGTTTTTTTTTTCAAATTTTCGTTTCAGTCGTTAAAGCGGAAACTCTGCTGTAAGAAAAATTAATGTTTGTGTTTACTGTTATTAAAAATGAAATAATACTAAATAAGACTTCAAAATTCATGCTTTTATTTGTACATTTATTTGCAGATATATATCAAATAAACAGTATTTTCAAACGTACTATTTTAAAATAAGCAAAACTTCTGGATAAGTTTATTAATTAATATTAATAAAAAAAACTAAAGTTTAAAGTTTTTGGAGTATCTGAAAAATAAAAGTCAGTTGCTTATTTTCTAAAATATTCCTGTATAATTAAAATTTGAGCAATTTGGAAAACCACAGAAGTTTTTTAGAGTCTATTTTAACTATAAAGTCAGCGGTTTTCTATCAGTCAGTGACATTCTTGAAGCAGTGTGGTTTATGAGACATAGTACTGTGCTATTTTTGTCTCCACCTTAATTATACAGAATGGTATGAAATAGAAAAATCCCCTTTGATGAGAATAGTTGGTTCGTAAAGATTCTTAAAACACTGAATGTATTCTTAAAAAGACATTTTTTTAAAAATTGGAAAATCCTTTTTTAAAGTTAAATAATGAAATCTCGAATTGATTTTTTTTTTAAAGTATTTTTAAAAACACACTTGTATCAGGTGATCAAAAAAGTTCTGTCATTTTTGTGAAACTACAAAGTTTAAAGAATATGACATGCAGTACACAATAGACAGGACAAAAATTCCAGCAATATTTTAATCAATATTTAATGCAGACATCTTTGATAAAGAGAAGCGGAACGGTTATTTCTTAACATTATAAAGATTTACCTGAAGATTACCCCAGAGTCTATTATTCTTTTAAAATTGAATGTTTATATGAGTTTAAAATTGGAACAAATGCTGTACAAGCTGCTCAACAAATATGCCATGCTTTCGGAGATGGTTCTGACAAAAGCGGTTTTCAACATTTTTTTTCCAGCGATAAATCGCTTAAAGATGTACCACGAGAAGGTCTGCCATATGCCATTAATGATGAAGAATTACAGGCTGCAATCGAAGAAGATTCCGTTCAAAATTATGAAATGTTAGCATAAAGGCACTCTGTAAGTGATGAAACTGCCTGTTTACACTTGCATAGTCTTGGGAAAGTTTAGAAGCTCAGCAAATGGATACCTCATTAACTGACATCTGCCAATAAACTAAAACGCCCGAACTTTTGTTTGAGATTGCTTCATCGCCGTTAAATGGAACCATTTCTTGGCGGTTTATTATTCTATGATGAGAAATGGCTCTGCTACAACAATCCCAAAAGATCGCATCATTCGTTGTCATACACTGAAGTGCCACAGACAAGCAAACTTAATATCCATCAGCAGAAGGTTTTATTGTGTGTTTGGTGGACTGCAATTGGAATTATTCACTATGAACTTTTACCTTCTGGCCTGACTATTACTGCTAACGTCTACAGGAACCAATTCCGTCGAGTTCACTAATCACTTTTAAAAGAAATAGCCAGCATTAGTGAACCGTAAAGGTGTCCTTTTCCTACTCGATAAAGCTAGGTCCGATGTCGCACGTATGACCTCTGACATAATTCAGACCCTTGTATGGGAACCTCTTTTGCACCCTCCTTATTTCGCTGATATTAGCCCTTCGGACTATCACCTATTTTTGAGCCTAGATACAATTTAGAAATAGAGAGAATATGGAAACGAAACTTTATGAATCCTAAAGATCGTGACTTTTATAAAAAAAAGGGAATTTATTAGCTTGGGAAAAACTTATTGAATGTGAGGGTCGTTATCTTGATGAATAAATTGTATTATTTCCTATACATTTTTACGACAGAACTTTTTTTGGTTGTCTGATATTGATTTAAATTATGATATTTTTCACTTTTATAATCTGCCATTCTTTCATTTTTCATTTTTTTATTCTCTAACAAATTCTAAAATACTTTAAATTCTTAAACTCAGAAGCTGCGAACTCGTGGTACGCATATCTGTGTGAGCAGGCATGCGGCGGACATGTTAGAAACGCGCGACAGTTATCGTGACCACGTAGAAAAGCACAAAACATAAGGAATTAAAACAATAAATAAAAAAACTCAAATCCCCCCCCCCCCAATCAAGCGAATCCGAATCGCATTTTATGAAAAAAGGGCGGGGGAGGAGGAGAAGTTCATTATGATTTAGAAATTGATTTACAGTTCCTGAATCAAACCTCATTCATATTACACGCATATGCTTGAGTCAGCCATTTCATTATTAAAAAAGTGTCTTTGCTCTCTTTCACCCATTGTGTATCACTATTGAGGAAGAGGGGGAAGCCAAAGTGTTACGTGGATGAAAAGTCGCTGGTTAAGTAACCAAATTTTCGCTTCCTCTGATAATATTGCTAATTTAAAATCCTTTTATCCTTCTTAATTCAATAGTTCTAGCCAAATCTTAATGGCAGTCAATGCTGAAAGAAACAAACCAAACATATCAGTAGTGTTTACGTATATATTATATAAATGGATATTAAAGAGAAACCAAATAGCAACTCTGATTAATAATTTAAAGCTCATTTTCCTCAAATTTTAACCTTGATAGGGATATAGGGATGAGAATACTAATTTTATGACCTCCAGACAGTGATAATTCAAAAATCAAGATTTTTCAAGGCAATGAGTAGTCAACGTCCTTTCAGTTTTTGCAAATGTTTTAAAAATAATTTAATACATTTATTTAGTATCATGATCTGGTTGATAAAATTCGATGCAAAACAGGGTCGTCTTATTATTTTTTTAATATTGTTTTTTTGTAATGCACAATTTTATATGATATATAATGCTCTTTCGAAAGTAAATAAATTCAAGATATTTAAGCTCATTTAATTTACCAATTTTTTAAAATTTTAATTCTAAAAACTCAAACGTTGTTGTTGTTGTTTTCATAATATGAAAATGACTCCTTTAACACAGAGGTGGATATTTTAAAATGTTTGCTTACCTATATTCATTTTTTTATAGGTTGTAAGACTTTGATGATTTCTTTTAATTTCCTCAAAATTATTGGAAATCATTTAATTCTTTGGTCCAAAAGATTGTAACAGAATAATATTTTATACTTCGTTCTTATGTTTTCAATTTTTTAAAAAAATTTGCTCTTGATTATATAACATGCGCATAAAAAAATGCCATTTCATTTCATCGCAACACGCATGCGTATAAATGCAGTAACCAAAGCTATATAAATATTGGTGCAAAAATAAAATTTAAATATTTTTTTAATGCATGGACATATTATTGGTATTATCAAAAAGCTTACTTTTCTAAAATTTACAATGACATAAAAAGGGGTTTAGTGAATCAATACATTCAGAAATTCATGTAAAATATATTTCGATTTACATTTCATTAAAAATATAATTAAAATGATGAAAACTCTTTCTTTGTAAACGCCTATTATCCAGGAAGTAATTGCATAACAAATTTTGTTGCTCGATATTCCACATTTGCCCTAAAATATGTTCTGAACGATTTTTACATTTTGCACGTTTTCTGTAGCAATAAACAATTTATATATCATTTCAAAGATAGTTATAGCGTAATTTGACTTGCTATTAAACACTGTTTGATTTGTTACTATTAAGCACAGTTTGCTTCATTACAAACCAAGGTTTAATTTGATAATATAATAAAAGAAAGAGAGCTTATCGTTTCCACCCAGTCAAATAATAATCCCTAAACAATTTTGATATATTTTGAAACTAACTATTATAATTGAAGAGAATTTTGTTTTAAATGCCGCCATTCTATATATTCCGTAAAAAAAAATTTACTTAAAAAAAATGTTGTGTAATTTTATTGATTCCCCCTGCCCCCTTCTTTCTGAGAATAGGGATTTTAGAAAAATCGTAATATGACTGCAGAGTTCTGAGAAGAAAAAAATAAAGAAAAAAGTCTTTTTGTTCTATCATTTTCGAAAAAAATATTTTACAACTTCTTTAATTATAATATCATTATAACCATATATAATATGAAGCTTCATATTAATCCTAATTATTATTTATTCAGAGAATGTTAGATTTATAATTTTTTTGTAATTATTTTTATGTCAGTTTCATATCAAGGCAACTTTTTATCATGTGAGAACATGATGTTGTTTTGGCTTGAGGTTTTTGAAGTGATTTGAAGGCAACAAATTATCCCTTTTTTTTATTTTGGAGTCGGCTTTCACAGTACAGTTTTTGAAATATCTATCGTCTGCAAATGTAGTTTTATTTTGGAATCGGCTTTCACAGTATAGTTTTTCCATTATTTATCGTCTGCTAATGTAATTTTTTTAATATGGCTTTTTAAATTATTTATTTACTTGATTTTTTAATTCTATATTTGAGTCGTTAACTTTAGTTTTATTTATAAACTAGCCACCATTGGCGACCAGCCGGATCGCCAGTATTATCGCTCACTAAAATTTTCAATTAAGTATTTTAAGTTACTGGTCTCTTAATAGATTCTCAAACAAAACATTTTTAATCTTTAAATATTGATAGTCATATCAAACTTATACTGTTGTTTAGATCGTTTCATTCAATTTACTATATATATTTTGCTAATTTGTTGTCATTTCCGGTGAAACTTCAACTTTAATTTAAAGTGGAAATGATGAAATTGCAATTAATATAAAGATGTTTTTTAATAAAACCAAGTGTTTTATTTTATTTATCACCTTTATTGTTATTTATTTATTATTACTATTATTATTGAATACGAGTATTGTAAACAGAATCGTTCGGTATTTAAGTCTTCTGTGAACTACAAAATATTTTTCATAATTTATGTAATATCTCAAACAATAATTCAACAAAAATTTCTCAGATTTCAGATTCTCTCAAATTCAAAATTTCAGCATAAAATTCAATTTTTAGTTTTGCTTTCAAAAGGATTGAAATGAAATAAATAATAATATTTTGTTCCGGCCTATAAATATATTTCAAATATTATGAAGTCTAAATTTAATGCAGTATGGTATCATATTCTGAGAAATATTCTGGACACACCAAATTTTAAATAAATAAATGAATGTTTCTATTTTCCACGATCAACTAAGACTGATTTATAAAGTTTTGAATGTTAAAAATTTAGGAAAACTCAACATTGATATTCAAATTTTCATTAATCAGTCAGTTTAAGTGATTGATTTAGTTGATTGGAAATTCACTCTTTTTATTTAAAATATTAGTGTTTCAAGAACATTTTGTTAATCGAGATTTCCACAGCAGAAGCTTTATGTAAAATCAAAAATTCGTTATTTATTACAGCATTTATTGAATCAAGTTACATAAAATATAATCATTTTCCATTTAGACCATTTTAGCAGATCTGTGTCTTACTAAAGGTTTACAAATTAGGTGTGTGACCATGATTTGAATTTATATCCTGTTCATATTAAACAAAACTTGCCTTAAAATAAAACTGATTTATTGTATTAATAATATAGAGAGTGTAAAAGATCATAAAATAATTTTTCTTGAATTTATTTTTTAGAAAAAATAATATTTCATATTTGTTTTATTTCCTACAGACACGTGCCGAAAATTATATTTTTGCAGATTTCATTTCCAAAAAGATTTAATTTATTTTCAGTTAGAGCTTTAATCAATGTGATGGCAACACTTTGAAAAAAGCTATTTTTTTCCCATGAATGCGAAACGTGCTTAATCTTAATTTTTATTTTGTACGAAAAAAATTGTTGAAAAATATAATTAAAATATTTATTTAAAAATTCATTAAAAATAGAAATTTAATTTTAAGGTTAAAACATTGGTATCATTTAAAAGATAAATTTTTGATCTTTAACTTCATGTAAAAATCTTTTTTGTGCAGTAATATTTTCGGCAATTATAGCAGAAACACGTCAAAATTTTGCTTAATTTTTAAATAAATAAAATTCTAGTTAAAAATTCGAAAAAATAACCCCCAGGTGCACATTCCCGGTCTCCAAGGTATACACGTGCCAAATTTGGTAGCTGTAGGTTGAATGGTCTGGCCTGTAGAGCGCCAACACACACACACACATTGAGCTTTATTATAAGTATAGATTTGCACAGCAAAATATAATATATAATAAAGAAAATGAAAAGGAAGGCGGTACTAGAAATTCAGAGACCAAACTAAAATTAAATTTAAATATTTCAGAATAAAAATATAAAAATAAAAATATAGTACAATAATCACCGCTTGTAATGGTCGCGCATATCACAATTGTATTAATGAAAATAGCGGAATCCCTATCTAAATTCTTATATCTTTAGCAAAGGATCTCCCTATCTAAATGCATAGAAATTCCACCAATTCTAGTGATCAACATCTCTCTTATAGTGGTCAGTTTCGATATCCAGACAGTCCGGCATGGAGGTTTTATTAGGACCAATCAAGAAGATGACTCTGATTCATTGGAAAGTCAGTATACATTTTCCTAGAAAATTATAGGATATAAATCAACGTTGAAGTAAGTTGGAAAAAGATTATGGAAAATGTAAATGGAGCAGTTAGTCATGCACAAATGAACCGAAGAGGTGATGACCTAGAGCATGAGAAAAACGATGATGAAGGGGAGCTAGAATAGAATTCACTATCAGCCTTCAAACTCACGAAGACCTTCGACATTTAAGAAGATTAGTCCAATATCGTCGTGCTGAATGTATTGATGGACATGAGAAAGGTTATCCAAATAAGGCTTGATAATTCAATAGCCTCGATAATTTTTTAATAATATCTATTAATATTCTTTCATTCTAAGCGTTGTGTCAAATTTTCTAACTAAAATGAACGAATAATACGTATGATATTATATGGAATGCCTTTACTGTTGTCCCTGTATACATTGTATTGTCTTTAAAGCATTTTGGATACAATCGTCTGCAGATGTATCTATCGCATTGGCATGAAATCAAAGTAATCTTTTTAAATGGTATCCACTGAATATGATAAAATATAAAATATTTAGAAAGGGTGAAATGAATCGAAAAGCTACAAAGGGTGCTCAAATAAAAAGTTCCGAAACGACACTGTGAGTATAAACGAAGATTTTATTCAAAGTATATACCATAGGCCTGAACACAACGATCCCATTCATTAACGAGCCGAAGGATTCCTTGTTCCCAGAATTCCTGTGGCCGTGACGAGACCCAATCCTTCACAGCATCCTTGAGTTCGCCGTTCGAGTTGAAGCGCTTCCGTTTCAGATGTTTTTTCAAGTATCCAAGCACATGAAAATCTCAGGGCGACTTGTCCGGGCTGTAGGGAGGAGGGTCGAGCTCTCCCACTTGAACTTAGTCAGTTCCGCGTGTGTGACCCTGGAAACGTGTGGACGCACATTATCATGGAACAGAACTACACCCTCCGTGAGCAGCCCCGGTCTTTGTTCTTGATGGACCTGCGCAGTCTTCGGAGTGTCTCACAGTACACATTGGATTTCATGGTTCATCAGTGCTCGAGGAATTCAACAAGTAGCAGACCTTGGACATCAAACTCAAGGACGCTGTGAAGTACTGGGTCTCGTCACGGCCACAAGAATTCTGGGAACAAGGAATCCTTCGGCTCGTTAATCAGTGGGATCTCTGTGCTTAGGTCTATGAATAAAGTCTTCATTTATACCCACAATGTCGTTTCAATGTCGTGTCAATTTCATTTGAATACCCCCTGTACTTTATTCTCATTGTTCCACTTTTACACTTTTAAATAATTTTTCCAGCTTTAAAAATTTTTGAAAGAAAGTTTTTAAAATCAGATCTCATTATTCACTCCTTAATTGTGGGAATTCATCGCGATTGAATAATACGCTTATGATTTCTGAATGTTGGATTTTTTTAAATATGTTGATGAAATAAATGAGATCGATCCATTGCATGTGGCATTTGATATCACGGCACAATTAACTTTTTGAGGGTCAGAGGTACAACCGTCTGTTCACCTCTCTCTTCGCTCATAAACTTTCTGGTGGTTTCTTACTACAAGAATCGTTTCAATAGTGATGATGAATTGGTTTAATTTTTTTAATGATTTGAATGATTTAATTGTTTTTAAATTTTATTTATTATTGAAAATTAAATGATATTTTCTGAAAATAGTTTAATAATTATGCATTTGTGGGTGGTGAAATTTTTTTGACTTGTAGAGTAAGAAAATATGTTTAGAAATAAATGTATGAGGTAGTGAAAATCCTTAAAGATTCAATCAATAGATTCGAAATAAAATGGATTTTTATAAGTACCTTGAGGTTTTATTATTAGAACCTAAGAATGCTATGCTTCCCTTATCAAAGTTGTCATCCAAAAATGACGCAATCAACATCTATTTGAGTCAACTCATGGTTCAAGAAAGCAAACTAATGACCAAGCTCAAGCTTTTGTTTTACAGATCTACCATTTGATTTCCTTCATTTGAGAATCAGAAACATAACGAGATCAAGGAAATTTCGAGTGTTTCGAACAAGATATTGATTTAAAATCGTAATTGTCCCTTGGTATGTCAAATGTAAGGTTTATTATAGCAATCTTAAAGTGAAACCTATTATGCACAATATCAATATAAACCTATATTGCCAAATTTTTCCAAAAAAAAATGTCTCAAATGTGTAAAGAATTTTTTCTAGTTCTCTCTGCTGATGATTCTGTATCAAATGCCCGGAAAGAGCTTCATGCTATTTCGGAACATTCATTCAATACATTTTTTTATTAGTAAAACAAAACATCTTTTTTTATTTGAGTTACAAATCTGATAGACATATTTAATTTTTCAAAAATATATTTAATGTTTTGAAAAGATGCCGTGTGTCCTTTTCCTTAAATAAGAAACACTTTTAATTTTTTTGCATCGTGGTACAAATCCTCCTCTGACACATAATTTTTTTCATTTTTAAAAAATTCCTCATGCGAAAAAACAAAAATCTGATCATATCTCTCTCTGTTAAGAATGATCTCTGATGACAGAATTTAAATTTATCTTTCTTTCTTTTAAATTAAATAAAAAAAATTATTTGAATTTAGATGATTCTCATGTGACAGTTCATAGCTCTTACTAAATCGGTAGCAATCCGATTTGCCTTAAATTTTTGAGGAAATATATTTAGTGTATGCAAGGAACATCACCAACCGTGCCACTTTTCCCAAAGCGATAATTTTGAATTTAATAGTTTTTGTTGTGGTAGCTTTCAACATATTTTACTCAAATCTCTATGCCGAGATTTAATGATAACAAACACATGCACGGACAGCAAATTTCAGTTTCTTCTATTTTAAAAGGCCTGTAAAAAGAGATATCTTGAAGATAAAATGAGTGGCTTACAGAAATATTACGTTCCTATTAAAATTGGAATTTCTAAAGCTTTTATTTCTTAATTAATAATGCACATGATTTTCGCTGTTGACAGTGTTTAATGGAATACAATTCAAATGGGAATGATAATTCTGAAACTCTTTCGCCCACTCCGTAATAAAAATATTATTCCTCTCGCGTCACATAAAAACTGTGGATTTTGAAATAGGTTTTAAACCCTACAAATCCTCACATTTTTATTTTCAAAACCCCGCATATGAGTTTTTTTATTTCAAACCCAATATATATCTTGTAGACCGATTGAAGCCCAAATTTCACAAAGAAATACAATTTTAGCAACATGATCATATACCAAAGTTCATTGATCTAAACCTCTGTAGTTTTCAATTTTGACGTTTACAAATATACAACAATGCAGATCAAGAAACATTTAATTCAAACTTTCATACGAATCTGCATATTTACAGACAAAACCCGTGCATCAAATATTATCTATTATGCTCTTTACCTTTCGAAGCTATTGTATTCACTTGTATGAAGTCCTTTTTTTTTAAATTTCATCCATCTTATTCAAACTTTTTTTTAATTAATGTGTTTATAGACAGAGAGGCATAGTTAAAAAAAATACGTATTAAAGCAAATTTTAAACGTGGAAATTCGACAAAATTTCGAGTTTTAATATTTGATAATCCAATTCTTGTATAGTTAGTATTAAGAAAGTAAAAACACATTTTTAAGGTAAAGTAAAAACACATTTTAAACACATTTAATACAAATTGAAAGTCATATTTCAATCTATCAAATCAGATGGTGGCCACTTCTGTCGTCACTTATAGATATTTCATCTTGCCATAGCATAACATTAAAAATTGAATATGAAGTTTGGATTTCCTTTTTCTTCAAACCAATTATATATCATCAAACTGACAGATAATTTACCCATCCATGCAATTTGTCGAAAATTTGATATGGATCTACAGTTTAGTAATAATACATCGTTATAATGTTTTATGAAACACACTACAGTTTAGAGACATCGTTTTTACACACATATAGACATAATAATTCTCTCGGGATGATTTCGTCCATATTTCGATAGAAAAGAAAATTGACTGATTGACAAGGGTTATGGGAATTTTATCAAATTATCTTACCAAATTTCAGATATTTAGCTTTTTCACATTTTCTCACCCATCGGGTGGTCTCTCAGATTTGAGAATGAGAAGTTTCTGATTTAGTGGTTGATTTTCAGCACACGAGTGGGTACAGAAATGGCGTGGGGCCTCTAAGAATGACGGAACGGGATTCCCATGGGAAGGATTGTTATATGGATTGTAATATGGACCTTAGGACTCAACTTCAATTCTCGCCATTGCTGCCGTGGAGGTTCGGTTTGTCAGATTTAACAGTGTATCTCAGGACTTATTCACAAAAAAAAAAAAAAAAAAAAAATCGGAAATGGGAAAAATGTTATTTGCAAATTCAGGAAGATCTAAAACATAAGTTTATGAAAATTCAATGTTGAATTAGAATCCGAAAGTCTTTTTTTCGTGTACTTCGTATTCGGGAAAATAAAAAGAAATGTTTAAGATGTCTGTGTATGTATTGTATACCCAGCTGAACTGTCACTATTACCAAAATTTTAAAATATGAACTTTATCTTTGCCACCATTTCCCCCCCCCTCCATTAGTAAGAGCAGCTTATATTCAACTCACTTTCACTATCAACTTTGTTTATTATTCTATCGTTGACGGGAACCCAAAGGTATTGTTTTCGTTTTGAGTTCATTTGTAATTTATTTTAAAAATCGGTAAATTGATTTACATAATTCTTTTAATATTTGACTCACTATTTAATTTTAATTATATATATTTTACTGAAATAACATGGTTTCTGTTCTCTATTATAATACAAACTAAAAATATTTCAAACTCGTTCATTTTAGTGGAATTCTAAACACTTAAAAGTTTACGAATCTAATACATTTTGTTAAGTAGTATAAACTTATTTCATCAATCATTCAAAATTCTCTTTCTTTATTATTTTGTAATACTTTCGTTTCTGAAGTCCTATTTTGATAAGCCCCCGACAAATTTATAGTTCTTCAGAATTTCCCATTTGTAAAAATTTTTCTTTTAAAATTATTTTATACGTAAATATAATTTAAATGGCCTTTTATTTCTATAACTTTGTTACTGAATTCTACTTTTTATAATTTTTTTTCTTGTATTCCTCTCATGCAATTAATTGATATTTTTCAGTAACAATGGCGCAAAATTATTTTGAAGTATTTTCCGTTTTCCAGAAGTATATGGAAGATGAAGAAGCAATAAGAGATGTAAGTATTTGTTAACGAAGGAATATAATTTAATTGAAACAATACAAAAAGTTATATTTCAAAAGGTTAATTATATGCTTCTAAAACATGAGAAATTTAATTATGTAAATTACAATTCACTTAGATTTAGGCAGGTTTATATATTTATTTTTGAGACGTTTTATGAAAATCGTTTTCAGCTATTCTGAATGATGAAATTGTTGAACATTTCTGTAGTCATAATTGTTAAATTAATGTATTAAATATATAAATTCCTTTTTTGCCAAAACTGATATATATTATTTTTCTGCAGTTTTGTATGTTATATCGGCTACATTTAAATTGGGTTGGTGGTATCAATATTTTGTGGAACCTAATATTTAAAAATATCTTTAATATCAAACTAACTATGTTATAATCTTTAATATCAAACTAAAATAAATCCTTACACAAATAAAATACATTAATTTTTTAGCTCATTTATAATATCTGATATTGCAAGAAATACATATTCATGTACTGTAAATAAACTTATCTATAATATTTTATCTATCTATTTAGCAAAATTTCATTTAATATTGGAATAAGAATTTAATTCATTAGAAACTTTTATCATTGAGAATATTTTTATACATAACTAACATGATAAAATCCTATACTAATACATATACTATCCTGTTACAAAAAACAAAGCAACAGTTTAAATGAAATATCATTAAAGGTAGGACTAAGTGAAAAATTTGTAAAATTATCTTATGTAATTGAATTTCCGATTTAAATGAAATTTTTTTCCTGAAAACAAACTCAGTGACTGAAATAATCACAGAAACAGGGATATGAGATGACATTCTGATTATAAAATAACTAATAATATTTCTGTAGCATTTTATAAAATATAGTGCTTAGTAATTAGTATCAATTTTGCTTCATTCATGTTGTGTATTTTGCAGCACACAGTCATACAGATTTCATATATATGAATGCATCAAACAGGCTTAATTAGAAAATAAATTTATTTCTAGTTATTTGAAACTAATTATTATTTGTATGTTTGAAAGAAAGAAAAATTCTTCTTTGGTACTGTTTCTATTGCAGATTATTTAAACATATTTGACTTTTTTTTTATTTTTTTTTGTTAAAATTTCCCCTTTTAATGAATACTTTTCAGATGTGAGTTATATCTAATCATCTAAGAAACTATATTAATTTAGAATTTATTATTATAATTTTTTAGAATTCTTTTTATTAAAATTTCTCTTTTTTATAAACAAAAGTTTAATTGTTAGGAAAAGCATTTTTAACTTGTAAATGTTAATTTCATTTTAGTCTATCAAAGTGATTACCAAAGAACTTGACCAAACAAGTCGAGAAATAATAACTATGCTTCAAGGAGTTCATAAACCTAAAGGCTTATCCCAAAGTATGTATATATTCAGTTCTAGTTAATTCATATTTTTTGTAATCTAACATTCTATATATCAATCATATCTTTGACATTGTTATTTCATATATTATGTATATGTTCTTGCATTATTATACTAATTAAGTATTAGAACTAATTGTTTTGAAATTAAATGTGACTTTTGTTTTCTGAATTAGTAAATATTGAAATAGTATCAATGATTGTTATTACTGCATTTGCTAGAAATCTCAATTAAAAACCCATATTAATGTACTACTTCATATGGCAAAGAATGTCATTATCAGCACAAGAAGTAAGCTGGCTGCTAAACAAACAGTGTAGTATAAAAGTCACTGTTAAAGATGAACTTTTCAATTTTACTAGAGATTATAAATTTTTATTAAATAATTAAAATTTATGTTCCTTTAAATTTGTGACATTTATTAGTAATCACAACTAATAAATGTCACAAATTTATCTTCCAAAGTCTGCTTCTCAAACATTTATGGATAACAATCATTCTAATTTCTTTGAGTTCTGAAAGTAAGAATTTCTTTAATATTGTCATGCTAGTCTTTGTAATGAAGAATTACAACAAGGCTTGAGATCCTAGCTGCATCTCAAATAGGCAAATAGAAGAAATTTTCAATTTTGAAAAGCATCTAATGGTTTCGCTGGGCACTAGAATAAAAACTTTCTAGTTTTGCTAATACATAGCAAGGAGCGGTTTGCATTTAAAAAAAATAATAGAAATGAGATTTGTTTAGTTAGATTTGTGATACCTGCAGCATCTCTTATCAGTATCAGTCTAAATTATTTAAACTTAAGGAAGTGGGAGCTTAGAGAATTCTACACAATTGATGAATATAATTAAAAAAAAATAAAGATCAATTATATAAAGACAAATAACTTTAAAATGTTCATTGAATGACAATTTTTCATAAAAATAATACATAAAAAATTAATCATTAATGGACAATTGGGAAAAAAAAACAATTTTTTTGAAAATAGATTTAAAATTTTCTTATTATTATTTAAAATAATTTTATTTAAAAGAAATAAAATTCATATTTTAATTTTTATGTTGATGATCATTTATAATTTATTTCTTATATACAATTGTTGTAAAATTTGTGTAGTAGGGTGGTACATTTCAATAATTGAATACATTAATTGAAAGATTGCTGGTGTATTTGTTCTACTTGATTATTTGGGTTATTACCATATTAATAAATTCAAATAGTTCTTTAAAGTAAATTTCTATTGAAATCTCTTGCTATTGCAAACATATTTGGTTTAGTAATTGATATACTTGATTTATTTTAATAAATATATCTAATTTGATTTGTAACAATGAAACATTTATTTTGTGTTTATGATCTCATTCTTTTTCACTTGGATTTATGTAATTGTTTGAAGAAACTTATTTAATGTGTAATATTTATTTGTGATCAACAGACTGAATTTGTTTTGAAAATTAAAATGATCTGAAATCGGACATTTTTTTATTTTTTGATTATAATAGATATATATTTTATGGATTAGACCTTTAAATATTGGGATTTTGGATTTTTTCCTCTCATTTTGGCATAGAAATTTTTTTTAAAAAAATCTGCATTTAAAGGTATTACATTAGTTAATTAAAAGTTTTTTAATATTGGTATATTTTATTTGTGATTTTTATTTTTTACCTTTTAATCTAAAGAAAGATCACAAGTGAAACATTCTAAAAATATTTCCTTAGAAACAATTATTTCTGTCTCATTCTTTATTTTAATATTATGAAAAATGTGATATCTAGAAATTCTGAAATTTCATGTGTTCATATTTTAACACTTAATAATATTCTGAAAAATTCAATCACTTTCTCTTAAATTTGACCCTTACATCTGTAAACTGAATTTAATTTATTTGCTGTTAAAAAGAGGAATTCTTTGTAATTCTGAAAATGTAACCAATTAGCATAGGTTATATATAAATATATTTAAGCAGGTTCTTCAATTTTTGCTTCAAGACATTCACAATATCAAATATAAATTTATGTATTTTTAATAATTTTTTCTCTGCAAATAATATGTTCATTTTGGTGAACTGGCAGAAAGGCTAATTATAAACCCAAATGTGTGTTGGAAAGTTATGAAATCTCCCCTCCTTGTTTTTTCTTTCAACTATCCTCTTTTTTTCTTACCTCTGAATTCTATAGGCTACTTTAGTTTGACATTCTCAGAATATTTTTATACTCAGTTTTTTTCTTTTTTTTTTAATTTTGCTAAAGTACATTATATTTATTTAGAATTAGAAAAATTTTATTTGAAAATAAATTTTATAGCCTAAAATGAAAATTTTCTTTTTCTTCTACTGTATTTAATTTTGAAGTTCTTAATTTAATTCATACTTTTTAGCTCACTTAATTTTTATATTTTGAAAGTACATAATATTATGTTTTTAACATAAAATATTTTCTGACATCTCCCATTTTTGATATGGATATTGTTAACCAACATAATAATCAGAAATATTAAATGCAGATATATGGATTAGAATAAATGTGGGAGTTTTCAGATCATCTAAAAGGAATGTCGAACAATTTTTTCATCATTGTACTTGTTGTTGGCAATCAATGAGGAGCAATCTAAAAATTTGATTTTTTTTTTCAAGTAAATTTAATTAGACGAATTTAATGTGCATTGAATTTTTAACTTATAAGCCATTTAATGTATTATTTTTACCTATGTTTGTTTAATTAGCAAAACTTATTTAATAATTTTTTTTATTTGAATTTTTTTTTTTTTTTTAACTATTTAGATTATTGTCCAAATTCTTATAAGTCTGCCTTATTTTCAGTGACAACTTTATGCCAAAAAGCTCGTGAACAGTTTTCTGCTGTTAAGAAACTTTATACAGCATTGCAAGAAAAAGTGCCTACAGATGAATTCTACAGGTAAATATTATATTTAACTACTTACTTATAATGTTAAATTATTACAAACTTTCAAATGACTTTTAACATTTTAAAGCTTTTTTTTAAATGTGCATTTCCATGATTGAAAAGTCAAGCTCTACATTTTCTGTGGTAAATTCAGACATATGCACAGTGAAATTTGTTCTTTTTACCACTTTTTAACATGTGAATCATTGTTCAAAATGTGATCACTAATTCTTTGCATTAATGTATGAAATATCTGAAATTTAGAACAAAACATTTTTAAAATCTGGATCTTGTCATAAAATTTTTATTTATATATTCACGTTAAAGCCATTTCTATACCCACTGTCTTCATGATATTTATTCTTAAAATATATTTAATAAATAATTTCTATTTGATTTTTATAGTAATCTGTAACGCTCAGCTGAAAACTAATCTTATTTTTAACTATTTCATTAAAATTTAAATAATGATTTGATATTATTTGTGCATTAATTATCAAAATATTTTTGCCATATTCTGGAATTGAAAAATTTATACTATTCTCAGATTTAAAATTTGTGGTAAATAAGTTTCATGTTCAAAGAAAATTTTATTAAATTTCAATCAATAGGTAAATGTATCATGTGACAATGTATACATGTGTAACATAATTTTTGCAGATAAATGGCCAAAAGGAAGACAAATTTTGAATAAACTATTTATTTCGCTATAGGAGGCATAATTTGCACACAAGTGCACACACACGGGAATGTGTCCGCTCACACCAGAACACAGAATGAAAGTGAACAGAAATTTTCCCCTTTAGTGATTGAATTGATTAAGTGATTCCCTTTACTGATAGATACTACAGCTTTTGCAATAATATACCATTTGTTCATAATTATTTTAATTTGCATAAACCTTTAAAATGATATTAAGAGATATGGATAGTTTTGGAACTGTAATTATTTTAAAAATATTTTTTAAGTGAAATTTTTCTTGGAAAATCTATATATTAATGTAAATGCCAAATTATTAAAAATTTGAAGTTTTGAATAATTTATTTGATGCTAAACAAGTTTAACACTACTGATTTTTGTTTGTCTGTTTCATAGTTCAACCCTTATTCAAAAAACAAATAAGCATTGTATGTTTTTGTTTGAAATAAGGGTTTTCCTGTGTGATATTTTAATAAATGTTATAATTCAAACAAAATTAATTTCTAAAGACAAATTTTTGTTGAATAAATATTTTTAGTATATTTTAAAATGTTGCATATGGTAATATAGATTCTGATGAAAATTTTTAAAAATTATCACAAGATGAAACTATTATCAATAATTTAAAATTATGTAACATTTAAAGTTATATGCCATTTTATTTTAGATACCATGAGCATTGGAGATTTGTCACGCAGAGACTTGTTTTTTCTGCTGCTTTCATTGTTTATTTGGAATCAGGGAAATTAATTGGCAGAGAAGAAGCAGCGGAACTTTTAGGAAGTTAGTTATATTTTATTTTCCATTTTTGCTAAGTAAGTGCATTTAAATTTGCTTTATTTCACAACTTCAAAGGAAATGTGCTTTTTTTTTAAAGCAGACTAATATATATTTTATATAAAAAAATGTAAATGACAAATAAATTATTTCAATAATGTGTGTTTTATTTAAATTGTTGATAGTATTACTTATTTTATTTATTTATTTATTTGCTATTTATTGATATAATAACTATTTTTATTGGTTCAACAAAAATAATACAAACTTTTTCGGGATCTATAAATTTTTTGGACTTCTTTAAATCTTTCTCTCTCTCTCTCTCTCTCTTTAATATACATTTTGGTAATTGGTAAGGTTTTTGGCCAAATTAACTCTTACAATATACAATAATATTTATAATACATAAATACATATTATTTTTGTTTTAAAAGGCCCACATTCTTTTCTTTTACTTATCATTTTTTAAAATTTTATTAAATAGATTTTGTTTTTAAAATAAAAAGTCTAAATGATTTAAATTATTCAAAAAAAGTGAGGAATTCAATTTAGTATTTCACTGTTCATTTATTCTAAAGAAATTTAATTTAACTATATATATATATATAATATATAATTGCAATTGTGTCAGATCATATTATTATTACTAATGAAAAATTGGCTCTTATTGCAACTGGAGATCACAGTTGCTTATGAGCTTTAATAAGAAACAAAGCTATCATAATGATGGCATTACTTTCAAATCTAGAAATTGAATAATTTTTTTCTGTACCATAAACAATATATTCTGTAGTAAAATTTGATTATTATGAGCAATATTAATTGAGTTAAATGAATTGTAAAACAAGGCAGTACATATAAATATGAACTGAATGTATATCATTTTGGTTTCAATGCTGTTAAATTTTATGTTTAGAAACCATAACCTTCAACTGTTGTGGCAGTGAAAAAGACATTTATTCAAAATTAAATTCTCTATATTTTTAATATTAATTTTATTAACTATTCTTCTTTTCTAATGCATGAAAACAAATTCGCAATCTCATTGAGTTTTAGAAGTTGTGGATGGACTCTTTTTAAGGAAAGTAAAAGGAACATTAGTTATGCTATTAAAGCATCCATTTACTAGAATTAAATTATATATATATAATATAGTTTTCAGCTAATCAAAATTTTTTCTTAAATCTTCCCAAGAGCTGATAAGCTGAAGATATAAAGAATCAAAATATGAACTTTTTGTTATTTATATCTTAAAAACTCGTCAATCTTAATTTTAGCTATCCAAATTTCCACACATTTTTTTTCCCCACAAATTCTTTGAATGGCATCTATTTTTTTGTTTGTAAAATGATTTGATATATTATTATGAACATAGACTACTGCCAGTTAGTTTTTAATGATATAAGCGAGTGCAACTTTAATCATAATGCAAAAAAGTTTTTTTTTTAACTGTTAAAACTGAAAATTTATGACATCATGCTAAATTGCAATTAATTAATCTTAACACTTTTTTTTTTTGCACAGCATAACCAACATTAAGTATTTTTGTCTTTTAAAACATTTTTTTTTAATATTGCATGCTAAAAATGAGTTGTATCTCATTCTATTTTTTTCATTTTTTTCTCTAAAATTTATCATACTCCTCATTATTATATTGATTTTAAAATTATTATTATTATTTTACTATTTATAGTTAGTCCTAATCCTTCAGATCCTTTCCATGTTGAGTTGGATGATTTCCTAATAGGTCTACTTCTTCTAGCTGAGGAACTGGTAAGTATAATGTAAATGTAATATAAAAGTATGTTACATAGAATATAAAGTTGCTTGAATTTCCATTTTTTTTTTCTTTTCTATTTATTTCTATTGTTCTTTATTCTGGAAGAGAAAAAAGTGATTTTTAAATTCTCAAGTAATTTTGTGTACTTTTGACAATAAATATATTGCTTGAAAAGATTTTTTACATTTGAAATATTCTGAATTGAATCCTCTTGACTTGTTCTTTATTCTAATTTTTATTTTCCTTTTTTTTTTTAATCTTATGTTGAATTTTAATCCCAATTTATAACAAATTATTGAAGGACTATTAACTTTATTGCAGTTTAGTAATTCAGTTAAGAAAAATTATTATTTTTAAAGCCATATGACACAAGGAGATCACAACAAAATCAGTAAAAGAATTATATCAAATTATATTATTCTTTCTTGTGAAGTAATTGCATGGAAAATTTTATTTATTTCTACTTTCAAATGCTGAATTTGGAACAAATTATTAAGTTTGTCATGCATTTTTTTATTTGGGGGGTGGACCATACATATTGTAAATTTTAATCATCTATTATTTTTTGGTATATTTCACTTTATTTCAGTTTTAGTATACGATAATGCATTTATCATCATACTTTTCTTTATCATGACATTTGAAAGAATTGAATGCTCTTTATAGTAGTATTTTTAATTTATAGTATTTTTTTTAACTGTAGTATTAGTAAATGCATCTCCATTGTTTAAACTTTTGTTTGGAGTCCTTTTTTCTTTTAATCATATTTAAATTATCACAAAAACAAAAGACATGGATTCAACAAGTATATGCTGAAAAAAAAGTTTGAGAAAGTTGGCAACTGACTAAGAAGAAACTGTTAAGAAAAAGATATCAGATTCAGCAAAATTTAAATGGGTTCCCCCCCCCCAACCCCATTGAAATCAGTTTCATTTGTGAATGATCCAAATTAAACTATTCATTTATGAGAATGTATCTTTAAAATTATTGTTTACTATATATATATATATATATTATTAATACTCAAAACCAAAGATACACACTTGAATTTAAACTTTGGTAGTTTTTGGCTTCTGTAATTTTTGGTGTGTTGCTGAAGATTATGTTTCATAAAGCCTCTTTAAGATGCAAAAATGCAACTATTTTTCTTAAAATGTTTTTGATCCTGCAAAACACCGAGAAATTAGAAAATTACTTCTAAATGATTTTCGGGGGATAATATATCTACATTATATGTGTGAATAAGAAAAAAATAAGATGTATAAAAACACAAAATAAATGTTACCAAAAGTTTGTAAATAGATTTTACATTTTTCCCATAAAAGAATATTTTAGAATTACTTACATTTCCTGTGACATTATCTCTTAAGTCATACAACTTCAATTTTTAATCGAAACAGGAACTTGCCATCAATTTAAAAAAAATAACGTTACACAAATTTATTGCATTTTTCAAATATATGTGGTTTTAAGTTGTTATTTCTTTATTAGTTTCTTTAAAACCTTTACTCTTAATTTTTTCTTATAATATATAGATTTACTTGTTTTTTTGTATGATATTTTTTATAATGTAATGGTTGGAATTGTTTCTTTACAAAATAATGCATGCTTTATAAATATTTAAGTGCCCGTTTGTGTAATTTCTGTTATTAGGAGGGAATTCCCACTAATTTTTAAAATTATTTTTGTATATCATGCTCTTCAGTGACTTTTTTTAACGTAGTTCTATAATAATATATTTTTCTTCTTCTTTTTTTTTCTTTCAATTTTTTATATTTTACTAGGGATACTAAAGCAGGCATTTTTTCAAATTTATTAACATTTGCTTAATAATAGGTTTATTTTTCTTTAGACACGCCTGTCGCTGAATTGTGCAACTTATGGTGAATATAATCGTCCAATACAGATTGCAGAATTTGTTTCTGAGATGAATGTTGGTTTCCGTCTTCTGAATTTAAAGAATGATCTTTTGAGGAAAAAATTTGATGCTTTGAAGTATAATCTGAAGAAAGTTGAGGAAGTTGTATATGATTTGTCTATTCGTGGTTTAATACCTGTTGAAGGATCTCAAGGAGATAAAGTTGCCAAAGCGTAAAGTTGTTCCATGAAAGAAATATTTCGTTTTTAAAGCAAAATTCATTCATTTTCATTTTTTTTCACAAGAAAAGTTGGTATTTTGAGCTGTACATTTTTTAAATAAAGTTTTAAAGAAAGTTGTACTCATGACTTGTATTTTGTGATTTTATTGTATTAAAAAATTCTATAGAATCTGTAACATTTAATGATGATTTAATGAAAAATGATTTTTTATTATAAGTTGAATTACATAAAAATTTGCTATTATAGCATAATGTTATTAATAGAATATTATATCCACTATCTTATTTGAAAAAAAAAAGAAAGAAAGATCTATATTTACTAATGTGATTTTAACATTTGAAAAAGATAAGTCCTTAAAATTTTTCTGAATTAAATAGACAGATTTTGAGATATGTTTAAAAAATAAATTATGCTTTCTAATGAAAACTGAACTGTTTCTTAAAATCCGAATTGTCATTTTAAGTTTTAAATACAAAATTTTATCTGCTGAGTTACCTTTTTTTTTTTTTTTTGCTACACAGTTAATATGAACACATTCTGATCATTTTTTTTAAATGATCAAAAATTGAATATTTTTTCATATTTTGTTTGCTAAAACAAATTTTTATTAGATATTTAATTATTAAAATTTTATGTCTCAATCTTAGTGTCTTTAATAACCATTTGAGTGGTAATATCATGCTTGAGAACTTTGCATGAATGTAATTCACACTTTTTTGAGTTTCATTGACTTGGGTAATTTGTATATTTCATATCACTCTTTTTCCATAAAATATTTGCTGCTTTAAAAAAAAAAAAAAAAAAAAAAAAAAAAAACTTAGCTTTGATATTCCTCTTAGTATATGAAATTGCTGTGCGAAGTTCTGTATTGCACATTCTCCCAACAGTTTTATCAATGGATATATTTACATTTTTTTGTAACTATGTAAAAGCATCCAGTAAATATTTTGACAGAATATGAGCAGCTATCCTAAATTTAACCCCAATCTTTTTGGAGTTTTTTAATTGTTTCTTCTTGTAGATTTTAAATAGCATATAAACATCTCAAAATTTCCTTGGATCTATTACTAATCATCATTTTATGTGATTAATGTGCCCCAGTGTGAAATTGTTTTTTAAAAATCAAAGTGCCTAATTCATCTGAAGATATGCACTTACCTATCCAAGGATACCTGTTGCTGCTTTTTAATTTCATTCATTTTGAAAGATCTTTACTATTTTCCAGTTCTGTAATTTGCTTTTTTGAATCCTTTTTATTATTATCTCTGCTTTAATTCACATGAATACTTGGATGTTGGGTATCAAGGTGTATCAATGAATTTGCTTAATTTTATTTATAAAGCTTTGTATAATATTTGTGAAAATCATCACTGAAGTGTACTTATTTTCATTGTTTGGAATATATTCACCTTGAGATAAATAAAATTTTAGATATCAACCCAAATTGGTTTAAAGTCCAAAACATTTTTAGAATTTCCTTTCCCGATAGGATTTTTTATATCACAAGCAAAAATATTTAACAAGTGACTTAAATTAATAAATGTTTTTTGCTGCCATTTTTGTTTATTTATTCACATTCTTATCAAATCATATTCAAATATCAATAAAATGAAGGACAAATAGGGTGCATATTAAATTAGAATAAAAAACTCAACATTGTCAGCAATGTTTGATCAGTGGACTAATTGACCACAGTTTGTCTCTCTAAATATAACATTTATAGAGTCGATAAAATGAAAAATGAAACAAAAATGAATAATTTTTATCTTCATATTCTTTATGAATAATTAGTAAAAATCAATGAACAAATAAAAAAATCGAAGAATAAGGAAGGAAATGGAAACAAACAAGGAATGTTTGATTTTCGTTTGCAGTTGAAATGACCACTAATTTATTTAATAATATCAGTTTAATTCATTGCTTTTTCTCGTATTTTAATTAATTTTTTTAAATATTACAATACTATTCATTGTTATGATGAAATTCAAATTGTTTTCATTGTTCCATTAAATCTTTAAAAAATTTTTTAATTCACTTTTTTAAGTTATAACAATATGTATTATCTCCTTATGAATTTTATCTCTTTCATGTATCTTTTTTTTTTAATTAGAATCTGTAATTTTGATATATTCCATTAATTTTGTGCAACGTATTTTCTTCCATGTTTTATATTTTATTCTCGTACCTTAAAAAGTCCCCTATTTATGAAAGAAAAATCACATATAAGAAATCAAATCATAATTTATTATCCTTATGGAAATAGAAACAAGCCTAGATTAAAATAATTTTAATAAAACTTACATGATTGAAATAATGATATAAACGATGTAATTTATACGAATAATTTTAAATTCTATAATTAAATATAATTTCTTGAAAATTGAATATTTTAGACGATGAGTGTTTAGATTTTAGTATTTCATAAGATTAACATTTTAGAATAACATACATATGATCCAACAGTTATCAGCATTTTTCATTATCTAAATGTCGATACTATTGCAGTATTTTCTTCCAATTCTACATAAATTACGAAATATGGATGAAATAGTAATATGTGTAGACACTTTATTTACAAAATCCATTACATTTGAAATCGCTTTCTTTATTCTACTGATATTAAGCTTACAGAAAAATCACTTCAAAAGCAACATCCACTGTTACACAAAAAAATAAAAAATTAAATAAACATTATTGCACATTTCTTATTAAATTATTGCACATAATCATAACTTAACATCACATGCATCTAATCTCTAACACAAAGAAATGACTCAAACTATCAGCAATATCTTGCATTGCACACATACCCATGCAATGTCAAACTCATCAATCAATTGATGAGTTTTGTTCACTGAATTGATCATAAAGCTGACATTTCCTTGAAGGCATTGAATCGCAGCCTCGATTCTCTGCCCATGACACTCACTCTTCAGTTAACTCGGTAAGAGAAAGAGTTTTCAAGAGTGTCACGACAGTAAGAGTCTGGTTTCATCAATTGTCTCCGGAATGATGATCGCTCCGTAGGAAGGGGGAGCAGGATCCCCATAGGCAGGTGGATCTTTTGGCAAGATAGGAGCTTTCTCGGGAATAATCTTGACGGGTATCACGTGGTAGCCCTTGTTACAATTCTGGTAATAGTCAGTGGCCAATCCCATCATGAACATTACGACAGTCACGCCCATGATAAGATAGACTGTTAAAAGAAAGAAGGACATTATTATTAATAATAAAAATAATTTTTATTACACATTCTTTTGCACATAATATAAAAAAAGTATACAGGGTGATTCAAAACTTATTGTTCTAATTTCGTTGGGAATGCGTCAGGAAACCGATTTCACATAGGAAAGTATGTCCGCAAACGTTATCTGCAAGGACAAAATGAACAAGTGAAGTGAGCACAAGGAAACAGTACAATTAAGTGGTAACGAATGTGACTTTTAATTGGAGTTCTGTCATGTTGATACCACATATCTCGGCGGTGAATGCCGTAGGCATTGTCTCTGATATGCCAGGAGTTTTTAAAAACTTTCGGTGGTCGATGCAACGGCACTGTGAATCCTGTGTTATGTAAATGGTCGCATTCGTAATGAATGTACTTTACCATGCTAGAATAAAGGTCACGTTCGTTACCACTTAACTTTACTGATTCCTTGTGCTCACTTCACTTGTCCATGCAGATGAAGTTTACGGATATAGTTTCTTATGTGAAATCGATTTCTTGAGATATTCCCTTCCTTCATAATGAAATTTGAACGATAATATTTGAATCACCCTGTAGTAATCGTCAAACAATTCGAGCTCAGAATTTTTGATGAATCTCCACGTTTTAGATCTTCCTGAATTCGAGATACACATTTTTGAAAAATATCATTCTGATCGGGACAATGGTAACTTAAAAACTCTGATCTAGAGGGATGTAGTATACGTTTTTACGAAATGTTTAGATTTATATCAAATTTGAGCAAAATCCGCTGATAGGAAATCTGTCCTTCTATTATTTAACAAAATAACTACAAAACGAAGAGAATTCTAAAAATATAGTTCGATATACAGAATTAACATCTGCAGTCTAGATATCTTTTAATTTTTCAGCCAACAAGATGTTGCCGTCTGTCGATCTGTACTTTCGGAAAAAAGCAATGACAAATATATTAGATTTGGTATGAGATTTTGTGACTTTAAATGTAGTTTTGTGACAAATGTTTGTTTAAGTCGGTTGGGGGAAACGATCTAAAACATTAATTCGATTTTCGGATACCATGAACGCAGACGAGAGGTTATTGTCAAATAACTCGTCAAAGATGATAGGATAGACTCAGTAAAAGTGCTAAGTTCGTGCTAAAAGTTGCTTTTTCGTAACTATTGTGCGCCAGTGGCATGTAAGGCTTTCTCTGGTATGACAAATTTATTAGAAAGTTTTGAAAAGACTCGCCAGCTGGTTATATATTGCATATCAAATTTATTATGTGATTTTTTTTACATTAACATTTTATTAGTTGTCAAATAAAAAGAAATATAATGAAGCAGTATTAAAAAAGAAAATGATCATATAAAGGCATTTTATAAAAATTAGATAAATATTGTACCTAAGAAATTATTAATTTTCTATTCGCTAGTCAGTCTTTCAATTCAAATCAGTTATTAAAATCTACATTTAGCTATTTTTCATGTAAAAGAATTTTTTTGATAAAAAATTAAAATCCGTAGTGCCAAAGAATTTCAAAATCTTGTAACTTGATTGTATTATAGACTGTATCAAACAATTTTTAAAAACCGCAGAAAGCATAATTTTTGATAACTTATAGAGAATTTTTTAAGGAAGATTTTAAATTTAATTAACAGCGCGATAGTAATCTAAAAAGGTGTTTACAGCTATGAAAGCATTTCCAACTTGTATAGCAATTTAATTCGTCGCAAAAAATATTGTTTGTGCCTGTACCGATGCTCTACCGAATAAACTGTTAGAATTTCATCTGCCAAATTTGGCCTAGGAATATCTTGGAACGTGAAAATGCGCACTTTGAAGCGATTTTTAAAACTTTAATTAATTAAAAATTAAGGAAAATTTTGATTTTTTTTCTCATAATGTCCAAAAATATTACAGCACAAAAATAATTTTTAAATCACTTTAAAAATTCAAAAAAATATTTTTAATGATACCGATTTTGATATTTTAACGGGGTTTTCTTGTAAATTTTTAATAAATGTTTAAATTATTATTTTTATTTTAGAGCAATGTGTTTCATTGTTGACATGAAACACAAAACATTTCCATTGTTGCTATAAATATTTCGATTTTACTTCCATTGTCTTTAATGAAGACATAAAGATACGACTTTTTTTCCCATATTTCATAGATTTCGCAAACAAATTTTTGAAATTTTTTTGTTCTTACAAATAAAATTTAACTTCAAAAGCAGTTGATGTTCCGTTGTAAATAAAAGTTTAAATTTTAAGTCAGATGACAGAAAGAGATATTATTTAATAACTTCATTTGCGCAATGAATAGAGTAGTGTAAGGTTTCTTAAATAGTTCAAGTTCCATATTTATTAAAATATGAAATTTAAAAATACTTCGCTGAGGTAATCATTGAGACAGAGTTACATGAAATATTTAATTGAAGCCTTTAGCGAGCATTTATCTTGGTGAACCCAATCGTCAGCAAAAACGACTAGACATAAATATACTACCCCTTAGAAGCACACAAATATTGTACAATACTGTATGACATTGATCAATATTCTCAACATTATTTAATATCATATAATATAGCACAATATTGTGCAATACTGTATGACATTGATAAATATTCGCAATATTGTTTAATATCGTATAATATAGCACAATATTGTTCAATACTGTATGACATTGATCAATATTCGCAATATTGTTTAATATCATATAATATAGAAAAATATTGTTCAATACTGTATGACATTGATCAATATTCCCAATATTGTTTATTATCATGTAATATAGCACAATATTGTTCAATACTGTATGGTATTGATCAATATTTGCAATATTGTTTAATATCAAATAATATAGCACAATATTGTTCAATACTGTATGACATTGATCAATATTAGCAATATTTTTTTAATATTGTAGAATATTGTTTAGTATCATATAATACATCACGATATTGTACTATATTGTGCAGCAGGCTGTACTACTGGGGCCACAAAGGTATGAACTAATCGGTTTACACTTGTTTCAAGCAAGAAATTCATTTACAGCAATAAATAGAGCCAATACATACGCACGTGGCATTCATTATATACAATTTTTAAATGCATTTCGCATCCTACGGGGGTGAGTGGGCATAAAAGCGTGATGTCACTGTATAAGACAAATATAATTTTTACATATCTATGATCTTGCGCGAGGCGACTCCATTGCATTTCACATATCACACACATGGTTTATAGTATCATAGTAATATAATATAATTACATGTTGCAAGGAATCTGTAAAGTTCAACGTGTGGATGTTGAACAGCCAAGCCTGGTACAAAGTCTCCGAGCCCAACAGTTGTCAAAGAAATGAAGCAGAAGTAAATAGCATCCAAGTATGACCAACCAGATTCCAAAGAATAGAATACCCAAGCTGGCAGAAGGAAGGTTCCAACGACAATAAATACCTAGGGATTAAAGATTTATTCAAATAAGATATACAACAACAATGTAAAGAAAGCTGCATCATTTCAGTATACATTTTAATTTTATTCAGTATTATTTATCTTAAGGTATCCGATTAGATTAAAAACATGAATTTGAATGAAAAATTCTCATTTTTATTTATTTATTTTTGCTGTTTTAAAAAATAGGTATGGTTCTGCTACCACTGTTTTGTTTAGTTATTTTAACGACTGTTTCAAAGCAACACTAGGGCTATTAGGTCCGATGAGGAGAACGACACCTGAGTTAGCAATCTCCTCACCAAGCTTTCACGCCAGCCCAGTGGGAGGACCTTTGGCCCCGACGAACTTAGCGTGCACCAGACCCGCATACACGACGGTTCTTCAATGGAATCTCATCTCGGATATGAAACCCTCCGGTTCCGAAGCCTAAACCTTACCACCAGGCCCTCGAGACCCACTACTTCTATTGATGTCTTTATTTTATGTCAATCAGAAGTCATATTGTAAACTATTGACATGTAAGTGATGCTCATTTTTAAGCTTTTAAAATTTTTAAGAATATTTTCTAATGAACGAGTTTTTTTCATATTTCTACTATACGAGTATCGCCATATCTCAAAAAATAATCAAGATATCTTAATAAATTTATAATTAGAATTCGTTATGTTATGCAGAATATAATGAACTATGAATTTGATGTTGAAAGCTCTAGTAGTGGATTTGTTATTCATTAATGTAAATATTGTTATTATTCTTTCTGAAAATACAGTCATTCAGTTTTTTGACTGACATTTTTATGATCAGTTGCTTTTATTTTCTCATATGCATCGTATACGAAAAGTATAGTAATCGTCAAAAAATTCAAAAGTGAGATTTTGACGAATCTCCAGGTTTTAGACCTCCCTGAGTTCGAAAAACACATTTTTGGAAAATGCCCGTTTGTCCGCGACAAAAATAGATTGATTTTGAAATTTAGTATACGGTCTTTACATCAAATTTGCAAATTTCTATCAAATTTTGAATAAAATCTGTTCAGAGGAAGTCCGACCGGCTGTTCGAATATAAAATATCACGTAATTGCAAGAAAGAGAGCTAGATAGATAAGATTCGGTACACAGGTTTAACATCCATAGTGTAGACACCTATCAAATTTTGAACCAAATCTACTTACGGGTTGACTGTCTGTCAGTCTGTACTTTTAAAAACAAGTAAACGCGATAATTCAAAAACTCAATAACTTAAATATATCAAATTGGGTATGGGATTTTGTAACTACGAGTGTTATTTTTGCAAAGTTTTTTTTTCAACCGTGTGAAAAAAATGTGTCTAAAACAGAAATTATATTTTAAAATAATATTAACGTGTGCTAGGGATAAATTGCCAAAATTTTTGCCTAGGATTATACGATACACTCAGTAGAAATGCTAAATTCAAGCCAAAAGTTTATATTTCGTGACTACTGTACTCAAATCCCAAGAGGTTCTCTGACAGGCCAAGTTTAGTAGAAAGTGTGTGAGAACGTTTTAGGGAGACCACACTTGTTATTGTTTTTTTTTTTTTGTTGTTGTTGTTGTTGTCGATTACTCACCTGCCGTTTCACCTATCGTTTAATGATGGAATTGATAGTCTTTTGATCTTGATGAGGTCAGTTATTATTCAACTGCGTTCAGTATTACACCACTGTAAACGCGGCTTTGCAAAACATTAGCAAATTACTACAGAATTTATGATTAATTTGCAAGCTATTTTAATAAAGAAAATTAGATTGATTTCAGATAAAATAATTCGCTATTATATTAATTAATCACTTACTTAATTCATTATGATGCATAATAAGAATGGATTCCTTCATGAATTTTTTAATGTATGAACGCTAAAATAATTATGCAATTAATTTTACCCGAATCATTTTTACTTTCTCGTAAACATAGTATGGGGAAAGTATAGCAATCGTCAAAAAATTAGAACTTGAAATTAGAAAAAAATTAGACGAATCTTATCCTGTTGGACATCCCTGAGTTCGAAAAATACATTTTTGGAAGGTGTCCTTTTGTCCGTGACAAAGATAACTGAAAACCACTTTGAGCTAGGTCAATGAAATTTGGTATACGGTCTTTATCCCAAATGTGCTTTTGTCAAATTTTCAGTTAAATCTGTTCAGAAAAGTCCGTCCGTTTGTCTGTTCGAATATAAGTTAGCTCCATAATTGAAAAAGAAGACCTCCTGAATATGAATAAAATTCGGTACATAGATTTAACATCTAAAGTGTAGACATACAACAAATTTTGTACCAAATCCAACTAGCAGTTGAGTGTCTGTCGATCTGTATTTTTAGAAATATGCAAACGCGATAACTCAAAAACGCAGACTTAAATATATTAAATTTGCTGTGATTTTGTGACTACTATTGTAGTTTTGTGTAGAATTTTTGTTTAATCAATTGGGAAAAATACGTCTAAAACACAAATTCGCTTTTTGGATGTAATTAACGCATTCTTGTGGTGAATCGCCAAATAACTCGCCAAAAAAAAACACACGATATATTCAATAAGAAAGCTGAATTACGCTAAAGGTTAATATTTCGTAACTATTGTACGCCAATATCATTTAAGACATTTATTAGATATTATGCGAGAAAATTTGGGGAGACCACTCACACTGGTTTAAAATTAAAATATTTTAATATATAAGCATTCTGTATCAAAATCGATTATCATTGCTTTACTTGTTACTAGAACGATAATCTACGTCTTTAAAATTTTGTAATTTAATTAGTACTTTGTATTTTCTTTATTACCTTTGCATTGTACTTTCGAAATCTTTTGAAATTTTGTTTCATTTCGTTAATCAGCTTATTATTTTTTTTAACAGCGAATAAAGATAGGGAACAATAGTATCATATCAATATAATTAATATTTAGTTCTAGAAAGGTTATTTTCAAATTTGTGACGTCAAAGTTATGTTATTATTGATTTATAATCAGTAATTTTACGTAAATGTTTTTATGTAAATGATTGTTATCTTCACAATGATAACAAAAGCCAAGAATGTTATCTGCTCATCTGAGATATAATGCTTATGACGTAAATTAAAAAGGAAGACAATAAACTAAAATTTGATATTAGTGTTAAATAAAGAATGTCCCAAAATTAACGCAAGATTTGAATTTGCCACCATTCGTGCAGTAAAATGTTGGCAACCCTATTAAAAATACCGTTTGACCGCTGATAGTTTACGGGTAGTAAAAAAGGAGTGTAAATCGATAGAATAACGCGTTTCCATTGTTGAACTATATTTCGAAAATAATGAAAGTCTGGCGGCCACAGTTCGAAAATCTGACAATTGGCACCCTAGATCGTGTGGTTTAACACCGTTGGATTTCTTTTCATGGGGTTATTTGAAGTCAAAGTTCTATGCCAAAAAGCGCACAAACATGCGTACATTGAAGACGGAAATTCAAAGCTGCATCAACGAAATTCAGCCACATTTATTCAAAATGGTCATTAAAAATTTCAATAAAAGAATGCATATGTGCCATCAATTCCGTGAAGGCCATTTACCCAATATGTTATTTCATACCTAACCCTATCTTGTGTGCTTTACAATTAAATAAAAATTGAACAATTTAAAGAAAAGAAACTGTGTTTTTTTATTTAATTCGAGTTCTGCGTTAATACGTTGTTTATCATGTAACGCTCCGTTTTTATTAACCTGAAACTATCAGCTGTCGGATGGGTTTTTTTAATACGGTTGCCAACAATTTACTGCACACGAATGGTGGCAAATTCAAATCTTGCCTTAATTTTGGGACACCCTTTATAATATTCTCTTTAGATACATTTACTTAAGATGATATATTTCATATTAAAAGCATAAAAAGTGGAGCAACATAATATATTATATTCCAAAATAAAACAGAAAGCAATACAGTGTCATTTGTCTCACAATTAAAAAAAACTATTGTAGAATGGCCTTTGTTTCCCTTATATAGTATAACTTTTCAACCATATGTACCATTTTGAAGTTACAATAAATAAGACTATCTTTCTTACCATAACGGAAAAGAAGTGCAAGGTTCTGACAAAAAATGGATGCTGGAACCCCAGTCTTCGAAAGAGATTGGCCTTGTATGCATTCGAGATGCTGGTTAGCATGTCTACATGCAATGCCAAAATAAGGAGAGTAATAGGTATACCAATGGCAGTATATATCATGCAGATGACTTTACCAATCTCAGTTGCAGGCGATAAGTGTCCGTAACCTGTTAGAAAAGAAAAAGAATTAAGGAAATTATGCTTATGCCGGGTTTACACTCGGGCAATTATAAGGCGGCCAATAGGCAACGCATGCGTAGAAAGGCTGAAAAATGCTGTTCGGTCGATGGCAATTGTGCCGATGGGACAACAACATGCCGCTGTTTTGTATTTTTTTCTTACTGCGTATCCGTTTGTAAAATTTGGTCTTTTTTTTTTTTTTTTTTTTTTTCCCACCGTGAAGAAATTGATCCCTTATCATAGATGAATTCCGACATTTTTTGCTCTTTGTTCTTTCTGATGCAAGTTTGTGTGTATGTGTTTCATTTTATTTGCCTTTTTTTCTACAGTTTTCCAAATTTAGATATGTTGACCTTTTTTTTTAATTTTAACATGTTTCTTTGGTTAAATAACCATCATTTTAATGCGATACACAATAAAAAAAATTCAGGGACGCCAAAACTGCGATTTATAGCCAAGCATGGACTGCCTGAATCTATCTCATGAAATTGTGGCAAACATAAATCAGCCCAGCGCTGCCTTCTGGCTGTATATTATAACGGGCCGAGTGTAAACCCAGCATGATAATAAATTACAAAAGAGGAAAGTGGAATGTTTTAATACATAGTTAAATCTATATTATTTATTAAAAAAATCTCATGTGCATAGGTTTAAAGAGAGAAAAATTAATTTTGGAACAATTTTTTTAAAAAAGTATCGTTTTAAAAAGTATGATTTTAAAAATTTTAACTATAAAGAAACGGTTAAATTTGCAAAAGATAAACTCCCTGCACTAATTTAAAATCTAGAGTGATTTGTCGCATAGAGTAAAGTTTTAGATTCAATCTTTAAATATGATAACGTTCATAAACTGGTTTAGGATTGGTAAATTGCGACATGTATGATGAAAAATATTGTTCGCAGCATTTTACATGGCAGACATTTGGAACCTAGATCTACCAGGTTTTAGCTACAAAAAAGTAATGTTTAATAGCCATATTCGAGCTGTTTTAAAACAGATTTCACAAATTTGAATGCATGCCACGTGATAAAGGTGGTGCCTGAATTAGCGCCCTTTTTCCGAAGTTTCCGCGCTGCAACAGCAGGTCGGCGTTTGGTCCACTATATCGGATTTGAGGTGTACAAGGCCCACAAAGAAGGCAAATCTGAGGCGGAATCACATTTCGAATCTTGGACATTAAGGGTTTGAGACCAAGACCTTAAAACTAAGTCATCTCGGCCCCTTTTTAAAGCTACCAGGAACATAGTCATTGTGTAGTAGGTAGACATTTTAAGAAATGTTTTTCAAAATTCAATAAAAGTTCATTCAAATTTTGATGTTTTTCCTCAATATCCTTAGGGAAGATTATTATAGAAAAATTACATTTTACTTCCTTCTGTATGCTGAAAGTAAGCTTTTCTATAATTTCAATTGCATTTCCGCTTAAATTCTTCACTAAATTGAATTCAAATACATTTTACAACAATACTTTTCAATGTTTTTTACAGTGTTTATGCGTTTTGAAGCGATATTATATGCATCACTTTTATGCACATTATCACAGCTACATAATTAAGAGAAAATATTTTAAATAGACTAATCAAGCCCAAAATAATATGATTCAGATAAAAGTACGGAATCTTCTTTACGTTTTTTTTTTTACTTCTCGTATACGAAGTATAGCGTATTGTAATCGTCATAAAAATTCGAAATCGAAATATTGACTACTCTTCACGCTTCAGTCTACCTTGAGTTTGAAAAACATATTTTTAGAATTACGTATCTATCTGTGAATACAGTAGTTAATTCGAAAACTCTTTGAGCTAGACGAACTCTCTTTCGAAACTCTTTGTGCTGGTATACAGATTAGGAACAACTGGTGGTTGTTGTGCTTGAGACATTCGTCGCGTTCTCATACAGGGTTTTGGAATTTCTGTCAGTTTCCGATTTTCAATATCGGAAAGTGTTGCTTGTATCTTTCTGTATCACTATCTAGCACTCTCACTTAGCCTTTGGCTCATCAGGGTTCACTTATCGCTTATCAAGGTATGCATTCAGTGTATTATGAAAAATAATTTCTATTTTTTACACACATTTTCGGAAGTTTTTTCCCCCAAAACGCTTTCTGTTCCTCACATTTCCTAAGAAAAATAAACAAATCGGTTGTTATAAAAAATAGTAACATCTGAAAGAAAGGGTAACCGTTGAAGAAGGTATAGAGTTGATGAAAACAATGTGATGGATGGATACTCTAAGGAATATTACAAAGTGTTATGAAATCTGATAGAGTGAGCGATGAAGATGATAATGAAGCGATTATTAAAATCCTTCACTCACAATATCCAATCACGAAAGAAAATCCTTCTACCATTTGACACAATATGAAAAAGATTATAGTTTCAAGAAAGAAAGTCTCAAACTTTACAAATGTGTTATATTTTTTATGAAAAATATGTCAAAACTCTACAATGTCGGATTATAGATTTTTTTATAGTTTAGGATATCATTCAAAATAAACAAAATGAATATCTAAATTTCAAGCTTTGTTTTGCCCTCATTTTTAAAAATAAAATTTCTGTTTAACGAATTTTCTTTATAGTGAATTTTTTTTAATGGAACAATGAGACCTCTTTAAATAGAGATTCGGCTGTATTTTATTTATTTTATCCTTTTTTATTTGGGATATAATTTAAAATTAACAAAATGGACATTTATGTTTCAAGTTTTGCTTTCGCCTCATTTCTAAAACTTAATTTACAAATTTCTGTTTAACGAATTTTCTTTATAGCGAATATTTTTAAATGGAACAATGAAACTTCGATAAATAGAGATTCGTTTTTTTATTTATTTTATCGAGCCTTTTTTGTTAATTTAGGATATAATTTAAAGCTAATAAAATGGATATTTATGTTTCAAGCTTTGTTTTTTCCTCATTTTTAAGACTTAATTTACAAATTTCTATTTAACCAACGATGGCCTTTATATTTCAATTATCCTCTTTCATTTGGTTATAAAAGAAGCAAGGACTTCCCTACCACAAAAATTAAATAGCGTTTTTTGATAGGGATGTCATTGCACTGGTCGTAAATTTGCGTAAAGTGCAAAAAAAAAAAAAAAAAAGTGCATACCAATGGTGGTCAACAAGGTCATAGCGAAAAGAAAGGAATTTCCGAAAGTCCATTTAGCAGTATCATTTTGAGTCACAATTCCTTTCACTCCTGCATCGGACAGCTGGGAATATAAGTGGTCAATGGCTGCTTCTGTTTTAAAAAAAAAAAAAAAAAAAAAAAAAAACCACGATCAAATTTGTTAATTTCGAATGTAGTTGTATAAAAAATGATAAATGTTTAATAATTTTCCATACAAATAAAATATTATCTAATAAACATTTTTAATATGCAACGAATACAAGGCAAGTTTCCAAAAAAAAAATGTTAAATAAAACGTTTTATAATAGAATAGATTTTATTTTATAAACCTATTGATTAAAGAATATTTCGTGTCGAACCCGAAATATTTTTACTTGGATTATGCCAGCCCGAATCTAAATAAATTCATTTTTAAAAATTTTCTCAGGAAAAATAATTCTACATTGACTATTTCTACCCGTAATGAGTTCCATCGGATAAATTTGAATTATCGGACCGGCACCACAACATTGGTGAAAATTGAAGTTGAGTTCTACAGGCCATCACCGGCCGCGTTACAACCATTCCCATGAGAAGTACGTCCCATCATCAGTAGGGGTAATCGACTCAACAACATTTCTATACTCACCCGAGTGGCGAGAACCAATCGCTATGCCGGAGGCTTCTCATCCTTATATCTGAAATATCCCCGGTGGGATCTTCAAGAAAACAGATTTTATAATTGAACTGAATCAATGAAATCTATTCCGAAAATTAAGCAACAAAAAAATGTTTTTTTTTAATTATCAAATTCAGAAAAAGAATGTATGAGAATTAAATTGGTATCAATAAAAATTTAATTATTCAAATTTTAAAATAATATAAAATCTAATATATGTGTAATAATATTTTGTTAATTATCGTAGGAAAACGTCAAAATCTTGCTTAATTCTTAATTAATTAAAATTTTATTCAGTATTTTTAAAAATCTAGTTCTGAGGTACACCCTTCCACTCTCCAAAGTGTTTCTTGCCAAATTTGGTAGCTCTTATTCAATGCCCTGTAGATTATCGCACACACATATTCACCACTATTAATGGTAGAAATGTATTTAATTTTTGAATTAAAATTGTTACGAACAACTTAATATTTCCTAGAAAAATGTTGGAAATTGAGTGTTTTCAGCTTTTTTCGTATGTGTGCGGATGCTATCAAATAAAAAAAAATATTAATCGGATTCAACTGAAAAAACTATTTTTTAAACTAAATGTTGACAAATATACAAAAGTATTCATGAACTATTTTAACATTTTTATAATTCAAAAATGATCATGTTAAAAAAATCAACAGCTCAATTTTATTAATTCATCGTAAAAACATTATACATTTAAATATCTTAATATAAAATCTGAAATTAATTAATTTAACTTTTAACTTAACTTATAAAATATAACCTACATAACTTAAACTATATTAACATATATTACTTAATTTTATAAAATATAAAATTATCTTGCTGCGCACCTATAAATCTAAAAATAGCTTTGAAAGAAATATAATGGCACAATTATTCACACTAAGCAATTTCTTAACAATGATATAAGTTGCGCACAAATGACATTCAGATTCCTATTATTGTGTTCGACAAGGGAAAAAAAAAATCACTTCATGTTTCGTTACGAGATAAGGCATAATATTGACAAGGCCTGCGATAATTTCCGCAAGTTGTAAACGATCTTTCTTCCGTTTTGCCGATTCTTTGTTCAACACTTGAACTTGAGAATACCGGTTATTTGCAGAAAACTTTCCGACGCCCCCCAAACCTCTTGTCGACACCACTCGAAAAAAACCCCGACCGAATCAGATTCTCGTTCTTCTTCCTTCTTTTTAAGTCTTTGGTTTATGATTTCAAGGTAAGTTTCTGAAAAAGGATGACACAACAAGTATCATTGTTCCTGCACGTTTATTTATCGAATTTTGTCAAGAACTTCCTACCCCTCCCTCCCTTTTTACTTTCTCGTATACGTAATACAGAGAAAGTATTGTAATCGTTAAAAAGTTAAACCGCCAGGGTTTGACGAATCTCCCCGGTTCAGAACCCTTTCCCCCCTAGAATTCAAAAATGTCGTTCGGTCTGTGACAACGATGACTTAAAAACGCTTTGATTTACACGGTTGAAATTTGATACATACCAAATTCGCAGATTTCTATCGAATTACGAGCAAAAGCCGTTCAGGGGGAGACTGTCCGTCTTACCATTCGATTATAAGTCAAAACGATAATTACACAACGAAGAGAGTAAGATGAATACAATTCAGAACACAGATTTAATATCTATAATGCAGGCACCTATCAAATTGTGAGCCAAATTCAAGAGGTTGAATTTCTATCGATCTGTATTTTTAAAATCATGTAGAGGTAATAATTCAAGAACGAGATAATTTAAATTCATCAAATTTGATATGGGTTTTTCCGGCGTTCAGTGTAGTTTTATATATATTTTTTTTTAAATCGGTGTGGAAGAACGCGTTTGAAAACAGGGATTAATTGCCAAGATAGTTTCAGCAAAAATCCTAAATTCTTGCCAAAGGGTAATTTTTCGCAACTATTGTACCCAAGGCGTTCTCAGTATAATACATTCATTACAAGAAGGTTTTGGGGAGACCACACCTGTTATTTTGTGGTATAGGTATAATAAAGAAAATATTGTAATCGTCAAAAAATTCAAACTCGACAATCTGACGAATCTACGTTTTAGACCTCACTGAGTGCGAAAAATAAATTTTTGGAAAATGCCGTCTATCTGCCTGTAAAAAAAGGTAATCAAAAATGCTTTCAGCTAGACGAATAAAATCTGGTATACGGTCTTTATAGCGAATTTGTATATTTCTATCAAATTTTAAGCAGAAATCCGCTCAGAGGAAATCTGTCTGTCCGGCTATTCGAATATAAGTTAACACGATAGCTACAAAACGAAGAGAGCTTGGTAAATAAAATTCAGAAAATAGATCTAATGTCTATAGTATAACCTATCAAATTTTGAGCTAACTACGGTTTGACCGTCCGTCGGTCTCAGCTTTTAGAATCAAGTAAAGGAGACAACTCAAATGTACAATGATTTAAATATCTCAAATTAGGTATGAAATTTTGTGACCACTTATGTAGTTTTATGATAAATTTTTGTTTCAATTAGTTGGAAAAAACGCGTCTAAAACACACATTTGATTTTTGGATACTATTAAACGTATGTCAGGGACTAATTTCCAAAAAACTCGCCAAGTAAGGCATGATAGATTCAGTAAAAAAATGCTAAATTCACGTAATATTTCGTAACTATTGTACGCCAATGTCGTGCAAGGTGTTCTCTTGGATAACACCTTTATTAGAAATCATTCGAGTGTATTTTAAGGAGACTACTATCCCAGGCTATACAAAAGTGGTTGCATAAAAAGAAATTGGTGATAAAAAAATTGCCAACATTCAGCTTACAAAATTAAATCAAAATTAAAATTTTCGTGTAGGCACTCACCGGTCATGATTTTAATCTTTCTCGTTCATAAAAGTAGATTTTAAAAAATTTAATGCAAAAATTGAAAAATTTGCTGTCAAGATTTGAATAAAAGAATCAGATCGTCAAAATTCGGAGAAGAAACTTTTACCACGTGATTATATGTTTATAGTAAGTAAAAAAGAAAAAAAGAAAAAGATAAAAAAAACCGAAAAAAATGAAAAAAAAAAAGTTGTAAAGTTTTCAATATCCCCACTATATCCTCACACTGAATATTTATTTTCAAAAAATATAAATAGGGAGAAAACTTAATGAATTCATTTTCTAATCAACGGACGTGCTCTTTTTAAAATTATATTTCTTGCATACTTACATAAAATACACTTTGAGTTCCGTGTTTAAATTCGTAATACAATGTGCATTTCAGATTTGTGTTCATAGGCCAATTGAGTTCGAAATTTATTGCAGATAACAATTTTAGCATCATGTACATACGATAATTTTGAAACGCAGTGACTTAAACGTATCAAATTCGGTATGGGATTGTGTGACTACAAGTGTAGTTTTCTGTCAAATTTTTGTTTCAATCAGTAGGAAAAATGTGTCTAAAACACAAATTTGATTTTTGGATACTATTAATCTCAAGCCAGAGGTTAATCGCCAAATAACTCGCCAAAGATGACACTATAGATTCAGTAAAATGCTAAATTCAAGCCAAAAGTTAAATATTGTGTAATTATTTTACGCATGCCATGCAAAGTATTTTCTGGGATAAAACCTTTATAATAGAATATGGGAAAACGTTTTGGGGAAACCCACTTCCGCCTAATTTCCTTCGAGATATTTTGTTCAAAATTTGGGACAAATATACAACTTTGGTGCAATGACCTCATTCTAAATTTCTTTTGTTTAGTTTCTTCGAATTTGGAGTTATTTTGCTCTTTAACATAAATACTGTCGTTTACTTCGAAACACTAAATCTTAGCATCCTCTGTTAGTTGAATACGCAAGGACAGAAAACTTGTGCAAAGTTAAGCTTTGTGTTTCGTGTTTCATTTTCAATTTCTCGCTTGTGAAGTACTATACAAAGAGAAAATGTTGCAATCGTTACAAATTTGACCTCGAAATTTTGACGAAATCTCTAATTTTTCATACCTTACCAAACCCGCAAAATACATATCTGATTTTATGTGAATTTATCTATTGTTTCGTTTGTCTATCTTTCTATGAACACATTAATTCAAAAATGCTTTGCGCTTTACAGATGAAATTTAGCATATGGACTTAATATCAAATTCTGAATAAAATTCATTCAGAAAATTCCCGGCCGTCCGTGTGCAATGGGAAAAGATAATCATAAAACATAAAAATGTACATGAATTTTGAATCTAAAATGTAAATGTGTGTATAATTTAGAACTAAATTTGTTAACGGATTTGGTATTGACGATATACGGTCTTTATTCCAAATTTCTCGATTTGTGTCAAATTTCAAGTGAAATCAATTCAGAAGAAGTCTATCTATCGGGCTGTCCGATATCAAGTGAAGATGGCATTTAGAAGACATAAAGAGCCATTTGGATAAAATTAGCTGCACATATTTGACATCTAAACTATAGATACGTATCATATTTTTAACTAAATCCGTCAAGGGGTTGGCCGTTTGTCTGTCTGTACTTTCGCATGCGTTAAAATGCAACGACCTAAATAAATAAAATTTCATATGTGATCTTTTGGCTTTAATTGTAGGCCTGTGCCAAATTTTGGTGTCAGTAGGTGGGAGAAAAGGCATCTGAAATACATATTTGATAAATGAGCATTAACCGTATGTCAGCGATTTATCACCAAAGATTGCATGCTAAATTCATTCCAAAGATCGATCTTTCGTAACTGTTGTTAACCACTGTCATGCAATTAATACACTATTATTGATTTTCTTTACTACATTATGATGTACACACTTCTCGTCTTCGGAACTCTGAAAATAAAAATATGAGTACTTGTTACATTCACGGGAATACCCAAGGTCCACAATTTTATGCAGGAGGATAGCAGGTTTATTAGATAACATGCGAGAAAGTTTTAGGGAGACCTCCCGCTGGTTTAGCTATAGTGTTCACGTGTAAAAAACATCCCAATTACCGATTTCGTTGTTTCGAATGGTACTTGTCATAGATAAACTCACTGACTTTAGAAGCCACTGATTTTAAACCAAGGGTGCGTCTTTTGTTTTTTCAGTAGCGGCATCTAGGGCCAAAAGTACGACTTAGCTACACACACATCACAATCCTTTTTACGGAACGGACTTCATTCATGCATTTAATTCATTCAGCCACAGATCGTAATTCAGACTTGAATCAGAAAACAATCAACCCTGATCCAGTACCCCCAGTGGTATTATTCACGACATGGAGGATTTTGTGACCATGACAAATTTATACGTGCACCAGCCACTCCACACACGAGGAGTCTTCGGCCGACGGGGTTTGAACTCGCAACCCAAGGGACTCGAATCCAACACCCTACCAACCAGACAATCCCGACCCGCCGATTTCGTAAAAGAATTTATTGATTTGCATAAATCTGTTGCAAAGATAGACAGTCAAACATAATTCTAAAAAAATATAAGAAGAGTAGGAAATGTGGAAATTAGTCCAAAAAAGAAAACTTCGAAGTCGAATTTTCAGACCATTACTTTCTCTTTTTACAAAATACAAAAAAAAGAAAAGAAAGGAAAACGCCATTTTCTCCCTTATAGATACAATAATTGGAAATTAAATCGGTTCTACAAGAATGCACATCTTTTATTAATCACACGTTTCTCAATTAAGGTGCAGTAGCTTAGTGAGAATCGTTTCTGGTTCAAACAAGTGTTAACTGAAAAGGCACACTTCAATTAAGTTCAATCAAGGACACTTAGAAATTGAACTCGATTAATCATCTTCGACCTCGGTCAGACTCAAAAAGAATTTCGAGGTAATGCCTGACAAGAATGGAATCAATTTTTTTTTCTCCTTCTAAAATACTGGATTATTGAAATTTATTTTTTACACTTCTATTTTTAATAGAATTAGCTCTGCTATGTTGTATTTAATTTTTAAAACTTCTCAAACTTTCTCAACTCACTTGAGGTTAGCGAGATTCAATTTAAATTTGAAATACTATCAAAATACACAAGTCATAGTTTTATTTAAAGCTTAAAGAAAATGTATATAATGTATAAAATTAAATATAAATAACATAAATAAGGGGGAAAGGAAACATTTTATAGCACTGCGTTAATTCTTTTCAATTCTATACTATAAACATAATAAAATAAAATAAAATAAATAAAATCGCTTTCATCTATAAAGAAAACCGATCATGTTGCATTATAATTTTTTTAAATGTTTAGCCTTTTAATAATATTTATTTTAAGAGTGAGGAATTGATGATCCATATTTTATTACTATTAAATTACATGAAAAATAAACGAAAGTTTTTTTTGAAAAAATAAGCCTCGACCAAAACAGTACTAAGACTAAATTCGTGTAAAAATTCAATTTAATGAAAACAATATCTAAAATCATTGAATACTGGATAAATATCAGTTTTTTTTAAAAATTCGTAAACTTTTAAACCTTTTAATTATATTTTTTGTAAATGTGAGATTACTATTAACTATTACTCTTACTAACTAACTATTACTATTAACTATTACTCTTACCATATATTATTACTATTAAACTGCATGAAAATTAAACGAAATTTAAAAAAAATCCGTCTCAATCAAAACAGTATGGAGATTAAATTCGTCTAAATTTCAATTTAATGAAAACAATAACTAAAAGAAACAATAGATTTAATTTAAATATGTATATTTTTTCCTCAAAGTGAGAAGAAAAAAAATGTTCGCCTCCATATGATTAATTCCCTTTAAGGAATCCAGTTTATTTTGTCAGAGGTTTTAAATCTTTTATTTTCACTTCTTTTGAACCTCAACTCCTAAAATGATTTCCCGATTGTAAATGTCCTACAAGTTAACAAATATTGATAGCAAACCTTGTGATAATTGCACTTGTTTTGTTTACCTAACATTCTTTTGTTCAAATTAGCTATTTGATTTCTCTATTAATTTAACAGTAATTTAACTATGACTTATTTCACCGTTAAAAGAATTTCAACATTAATGGAGGTTCGTGTCAAAAGCACAATTATATCTATTTTTCTATCACTAATACAGCATGCATAAAACATTGATTAATTATAAAAACCACTCAGCCATAAAAAATAATTATATGTGTACAAAATATATTTCCGTCTCTAAAAATACACAGAAATTAAAATGTGAATGTTAATCTTATTTTTATAACTAAAGATTCTACTTTTCTTTCAGATAAACTGAAATATATTTTTGCAATATCACATTTTTAGTTTGCTAATTCATAAAATCAGAGTAAGATTATTTCTTATAAGAGTAAATTAATACATACATGCGTTAATTTGATTTGACTGTGAATTAAAACCCAATTTAATAATATTTTCCCTTATTTTTATTTTTTCATCCAATGCCTCATAACTTAAAAACAGGCTATTGAGACATTTTTATTTCACATATACTCACTTCCATTATCTACTCTACTTTATCTGAATTAAACATTTTTGGCGCAGATATTTTGATTCCTTCTTACATATTTTTTTATTTTAATTTTTAAATACGTCCTTTTTTACTTTAGAAATAATCTTTCTCTAGACAAAAAAACACTTTTAAATTAATAGGCAACACTCTTTTTATTATATATTATATTTTATTTTATTATATTTATTATATTTATTTATTTATTATATATTTTATCTTTTTATATATCAAAAATTTATTAAATTTTATGACTTGGAAAAATTTATCATTAATTATAATATAATAATCTTATCACCTTTTCTAATATGATAAAATTAAAATTTGGAAATTTAAATTGGGTGCATTTATGCAATTAGAAATCATCTTCCAAATGCTCGTATTGAGATAAAGTTCTTTCCGCAAAACATTACGAAAGCCTTTTTTGTGACACTTTCCCAAAATCAGTTATTGCATTAAAAGAGTAATATATCGTGAAATGGCTTAGAATTAGTTAAATTTCAAACAGAAAATAACACTTTTAGAAACACTTTATAAAAATTGAAATGGAGTAGATAAAATTGTAATCGGTTTCCGTTTACATGAATGCATCCAACTGTGCTAACTTAATCGCTTTACTTAAAAGCGAAACCAAATAATTATCGATAATATGAAATATTGTTACTGATACAAAATGCTTCAAATTTCTTACCAGGCATATTTGGGTACATCTCCAACATGTTGGACTTGACTTTCTGAATTTTTTGTCTCTCCATAGCTTCGTTGGGTGCTTCTATCACGTAAAAGATGTAAGCTCCAAGAGCAAGATAGCCAATGTACAAGATGGTGGCGAAAAAGCGAGAGATCCCCTTTTTGTGACCCATAATAAAGTTCTTCTGGCCGATAAAAATTCTCGTCAAAAAGGCCAAAAAAGTCATAGTGGCACACAAGACTCGATATTCTTTTAACAGACGATGATGAAAACACTGAGATTCGAGGCGCTGATCAAATTACTGGGAGCTTGGCTGTCATCTTACCTGGCCGTAAATCCAATGAAGTTGCTTCGAACATGTCAATTTGGATGAGGAACTCATGATTTCCAAAAAGTTCATCTGGATGTCGGGAACTCTACTGCAGAAAATGGTTACTGAGGGAACGTTTTAACCAGAATAATGAATGGTTTTTAACTTCTCTTGTGGATTCTTTGTTTATAGAAATGATTCTTCGGAGATATTAAGAGATCTTTGAAGAAAATTTAATGATGAATGACAATGTCTATGACGAACCACGAATGGTTCAAGATGAGGTATTTGCTTGGAACAACTACAATAAAGATGGTACTGTTCAGTCCAAAAATTATCACGAAATTCAATGTATGGCCTATTTTCGAGCACAGTGGATGCGCTTTCTGTGCGGTAGCATCACGTTAACTTGTGTGGAGTTTTTCAAAAGAAGACTTCAGCGCAGATAAAACAGCACTCAGGATCACCTTGGGATCCCCAAGATTCAGAAACGTTCCACTCGTTTCGAGCACTAGGAAGAAGAACTGGTAACTGGAAACAAAACGGAAGCGATTTCCAAATACTTGGGGATCTTTTGGTCCAAGGTGACAAGCGCAGTTACAAACGCAGACGACAGTTTCTGATTGATTCTCAACTTTGAGCAAACTCTGTTCGATAGCGGGCATAAATAGGCCCAAGGTGACGTCACTTTATCTGCGCTCTTTGATTTTTCCTCATTTTATCTGTGTTTCCAATTCCGCCATTTTTAACCTCGGACGAATTAGATAAAAATGCGAAGAATATTCTCGGCGTCTTGCTTTTGCCTTTAGACTTTATGACAAAATATTTTTATTTTCAATGGAGTTGAATTTTGAAATTATCTAAACATTGATACTTTAGTATGTTCTTTTGTATTCCGGTTTATTATCGAATTTGATAGAAGAAGTTTATTATATTTTGAAATATTTTATATTTCCAACAATCATTGGTCAATCTTATGCAAACATGTTTATTTGAATTTAGTTAAATATATAATAAGGGTAAAGGCTAAAAGATTCAGAGTCCGTCGTGGAACATACGATATTGAATAGAAATGTCCGACACTTTCTATTGATTTAAATACAAAAAGTGTTTTCCTTTTTAATAGCTTTAGCTAATGTGAAACTTTCTTCCACTTTTAGAATAAGGAATTGAATTCTTCCACTTTTTGAATAAGATTGGCGACCAGCCGGTACGCCAATCTTAATGCTCATTAAAATTTTAATAATTAAATATTTTATGTAACTCCTATTTTAATAGCTTCTTCATCAAAATATTTTTAGGCTTCAAATTTTGATAGTCATATAATTCATTCATAATATTATAAAGGCCTTCAGCCATAACGTAATACGTATCTTCCTAATTTTCTGCCATCTCCCTTAGAATTTATGTTTTAAATTAAAGTGGAAATGGTTAAATTGCAATTACTATAAGAACATTTTTTTCACTGAAATGAAGTATTTTTTTTAATATGAGTACTGAAAACAGGGTCGCTGAATATTTAGACCTTGTGGGCACTAAAGAATATCTTTCTTAATTTATGTAATATCACAAGAAGTTTTCTACAAAATTTTCTCAGATTGATCATGAACGGATCAATTAATTAACAATGTTTAGTTTTAAATGCATGAAACTCCAAGAAAATAAACAGAAGCGTTTGAAATAATCGGACGGAAACATGTTAAACCTTCAAAACCAAGTCCGTATAAGTTGAAAATAGAGTTGTCAACAATCAGAACACAATGTGCATGCGAGAATTTTCAACGGCAATTATGGTAACACAAATGCGTGAATTTTCTACTCCAGCTGGGGTAATGCCACACAGATTAGAAATTTTTAATTTCCTTTATTCTGTTTTATTTTTATTCAAAAGTACTTCAGAATGAATATGAAAGATCAATTAATAACCACTGTTAAATTTTAAATATCAAATATTAAGAAAATAAACAGAATCGTTTGAAATAATCGGCCGAAAATATTTTAAGCCTATCCTTTCCCCTTGGGGAAAAAAACTGAAGCAAGCCTTACTCATTTGGCGGTGGTGAAATGAAAAGATTTTTTGGCGGGAAAGTAAGTTTTTCCTTAATAATTAAAATTCTAATTAAAACTTCAAAAAAGGTACCCCAGGTGCCATTCCCGACCTCCAAGGTATGCATGTGCCAAATTTGGTAGCTGTAGGTCGAACGATCTGGCTTGTAGAGCGCCAACACTCACACACACACACACTGAGCTTTATATAAGTACTAGCCGCCTTTGAGGACCAGCCGGTTCGCCAGTATTACCGCTCGCTACAATTTTCAATTAAATATTTTAAGCAACTGGTCTCTTAATAGATTCTCAAACAAAATATTTTTAATCTTCCAATTTTGATAGTCATACCAAACTTATACTGTTTAGATCGTTTCGTTCAATTTACTATATATGTTTTGCTAATTTGTTGTCATTTCCGGTGAAACTTCAACTTTAATTTAAAGTGGAAATGATGAAATTGCAATTAATATAAAGATGTTTTTTAATAAAACCAAGCGTTTTGTTTTATTTATCATCTTTATTGTTATTTATTTATAATTATTATTATTGAATATGAGCATTGCAAACAGAATCGCTCGGTATTTAAGTCTTATGTGAACTACAAAATATTTTTCATAATTTATGTAATATCTCAAACAATAATTCAACAAACATTTCTGAGATTCAGTAAAAAATTCAGTTTTTAGTTTTGCTTTCAAAAGGATTGAAATGAAATCAATAATAATATTTTGTTCCGGCCTATAAATGTATTTCAAAAATTATGAAGTCTAAATTTAATGCAGTAAGGTATCATATTCTGAGAAATATTCTGGACACACCAAATTTTAAATAAATGAATGAATGTTTCTATTTTCCACGATCAACTAAGACTTATTTATGAAGTTTTGAATGTTAAAAATTTAGAAAAACTCAACATTTTCATAATCTTAGGCCAATTAATCTTGAGAAACCTGCGCGCTGATTGACGTATTTTCTATGAAACGATCGATGGAAAATCTGAAATTATCCTTCTTTTATTGAATAGTGATACTCAAATTTTCATTAATCAGTCAGTTTCAGTGATTGATTTAGTTGATTGGAAATTAACTCTTTTTATTTAAAATATTAGTGTTTCAAGAACATTTTGTTAATCGTGATTTCCACAGCAGAAGATTTATGTAAAATCAAAAATTCGTTTTTTATTAGAGCATTTACTGAATCAAGTTACATAAAATATAATCATTTTCCATTTAGACCATTTTAGCAGATCTGTGTCTTACTAAAGGTTTACAAATTAGCTATGTGGCCCTGATTTGAATGGATATCCTGTTCATATTAAACAAAACTTGCCTTAAAATAAAACTGATTTATTGGATTAATAATATAGAGAGTGTAAAAGATCATAAAATAATTTTTCTTGAATTTATTTTTTAGAAAAAATAATATTTAATATTTGTTTCATTTCCTACAGACACGTGCCGAAAATTATATTTTTTCAGATTTCATTTCCAAAAAGATTTAATTTATTTTCAGTTAGAGCTTTAATCAATGTGATGGCAACACTTTGAAAAAAGCTATTTTTTTCCCATGAATGCGAAACGTTTATTTTTATTTTGTACGAAAGAAATTGTTGAAAAATATAGTTAAAATATTTATTTAAAAATTCATTAAAAATAGAAATTTAATTTTAAGATTAAAACATTGGTATCATTTAAAAGATAAATTTTTGATCTTTAACTTCATGTAAAAATCTTTTTTGTGCGGTAATATTTTCGGCAGTTATAGCAGAAACACGTCAAAATTTCGCTTAATTTTTAAATAAATAAAATTCTAATTAAAAATTCGAAAAAATAACCCCCAGGTGCACATTCCCGCCCTCCAAGGTATAGACGTGCCAAATTTGGTAGCTGTAGGTTGAATGGTCTGGCCTGTAGAGAGCCAACACACACATACACACACAGAGAGAGAGCTTCATTAGCAGTATAGATAGATTAGTCTTTCAAAAGGAATAAAAAAAAATCAAAATCATACAGTCGCTTTATCAAAATCATACATTTGGAGAATATTTTTATGAATCGCTTCCAAACTGAGTGACGCAGGAATAATTTAATAAATTTTATTTAGTACATTTTTACTTTCACATATACAAAATAAAGAAGAAGAATTGTAATTGAAGAATTCGAACTCGATATTTTGATGAAATTCCTTAATCCAAACCTCCTAGAATCTGAAAAACATATTTTTACATTATGTCTGTCTGTGATAATCGAAAACCGCTTTGAGCTAGATGGCTTAAATTTGGTACATGGGATTATGACCAAATTTGTAGATTTCTATCAAATTTTGAATGAAGGAAGAGTTTGGAAGAAGAAATTCAAAGGAAGTCTGTCTCTCTGAATGTTCTAGTACAATAGTAATAGTACTAGTAGTAACTCGATAACTATAAAATGCAAAGAGATAGATAAATGAAATTTGATCAAGATATTTAGCCTATAAGATGAATATATATTAAAAAGCCTCTAATTGAGCCCGATTGGTCAAATGATTGGCCGTCTGTCGGTTTGTACTTTCAGATGCAAGTAAATGCATTAACTCATTAAAGCAATGACTCAAATGAATGAAATTAGGTGAAATTACAACTGTAATTTTGTATCAAATTTTGAAATCAATCGATCGGCCAAAAGATTCCAAAAGGAATATTCTCGTAACAGATTCAGCAAAAATGCTATATTCACACAAAAGAGTTGTATTTCGTTACTGTCGTACACCAATGCCATACAAAGTATTCGTGGTCTTACCAAAAATGACCAATTTTAAGAGGAAGAGGAAGGATAAAATCTTTATTGGAGGGTATGCGAGAAAACATCGGGGAGAATACCCCTGCTGATTTTATAAATAGCTATAAATATGAAGCATAATTTTTAGTAATTACCTTAAGTTAAAACTAAAATTCTCAGACAAATCGTGTATAATTTGTTGTCGCCCCCCCCCCCCTTTTTTTCTGAAAGAGCTTAGAGATATTGCCATTCTTTTTTTAGAATCCAGGAAATCTTTTTGGAGAAAGGGTACTATGTCATATATGAATTAAAGATTATTATAATGCTGATTTTAGTGTCTGAACGACCTTGGCTCCAGATGCGGTTATATTCCTAGTAAATAAATAGTTTACAGGGGAATGTGTCCGTCAAGGTTATAGTGAAAACATTTCAAAAACAAAAATTAGCTGCTGAAAGGACATCGAATAAATATATATATATATATCAAAAATAATTTTCACATAATAATTCTTACCTTTCTATAATTTGATTTCTATCTCTTTCTACATAATACTGATTTTTTTTTAATATAGATTTTAAATAATTTAAAGTAATGGATTCCTTTTTCTGTCTGTTGATTCTTGAATTTCATGCACAGATTTAACACTAAATAGCTAAAACGCTGGATAGTTTTCATAGTTTTTACTAAAATGCACAGTTATTGAATATAATGTAGTATTACAGTAATAGTACATTACATAATAATGTATAATTACTAAAAATCATGGACTATTTAACGATGCAGCGCTAACATTGTTAATAGTTCAATGACTTTATCTTTGCAAGATTTATAAAAGTTTAAAGCTAGGTGAGAACGGAAAAATACCAACAGTTTGCATGTTTCTTTTTACTTATCTATATGCGAAATGTCGAAAGATAATTGCAATCGTCAAAAAATTCAAACTCGAGATTTTGACGAATCTCCAATGTTCAGACAACCCTAAATCCGACAATCAGATTTTTAAAATTATGTTTGTCTGCGAATGCGATAAATAAAAAACGTTTTGAGTTAGGATGAAATATGGTATGTGATACTTACACCAAATTTACAAATTTCTATTAAATACTAAACAAAATCCATTTAGAGGAAACTTATATGTCGGCTATCCGAATATAAGGTAATAAGATAATTTCCAAATGTCAAAGTTAACTAAATAAAATTCGGTATACAGATTTAGCATCTGAAGAATGTATCTGTATCACGTTTGGAACCAAATCCATCGAAGAGTTTACCATATGTCAGTCGGTAGTTTTGCATGAATATAAATTGGATAACTCCGAAACTCAATAACTTAAATAAATGAAATTTGGTATGTGATCTCATGACTTCGATTGTAGTTCTACAGGAAATTTTTACTTTAATTTTTCAGAAAAGGAGACTTTCAAATACATGTTTGGTGTTCTTGTGCTTGTGTATTTATTGCATTCCAATTATGAATCATCGGTAAAAAGCGGCCAAGAATGCACGCTAATAGGCTCTTTCGTGACTTAATTTTGCCAATGGCATGGAGTCAATAACACACATCTATTGTAGAGTTTATGAGAAAAATGAGAGGAGAAAATTTCCTTAAGAATCTTTTTAAAATTTCTCTGAATTTCTACTAAATTTTGAATGAAACACTTTTAGAGAAAGTCTGTAGGTTCCATGTGTGCATGTATAAATAAAAAAATAATAATAAAGCAAATTGATGTAAGGAGCTATAGGCCTTTTAACAGCTAAACAGACCTCGAAAGATGGTCAAATGCGACTCTATATAAAGCAAGAAAAAATTCTTAAACTAATAAATTTTTTACCACAGTTCTATAAGACATTTAACCTTATAATTATGAATTTCTAAGTTAGTGAAATAATTTTCATTAATTAAAATATGTGTGAAAAAAACATGTTCCGTATAAACTGCAGAAGACAGAATTTGCTTGCGCACAAAATTTTTCAGAAAATATGCAACATATTTATAAATGTTACACCGATTTATTTGCAAAGAACATAACTTGATAATCATGCAAAGTGATAAGTATTTTAACATATTTGCTGGAGTTATTTTACTTTTTATATTGTTTAAACATGATTTTTTAAACGTTTTTAGCAGATTAGCAAGCACTGAAAAAAGGTACACATAATAATCATTTTTATTTTGCCTGATGTTTTTTATTTTATTCGCATAAACATACGTGGAAAATTTCACATTGATACGATAAACCATTCTTGTTTAATCCAGCGCGCGAGCTCTGAAAATGTAATATTGAGAAAAATGATTTTTCAACTAATCGTTTCTAAATGAAAAGTCTATAGTGACTTTCACGTTTTTGATTGTACATTTTAAAATAATTAAAGAACACACTTGTACAATAACAAAAAAAAATGTTCAAAAGGATTTGGCTATAATAACTCCAGCAAATCGGCTATAATAATCATAAAAAAAAAACTTCGAATAATCAAAGATTAAAAGGTCCTATAGCTCCTAAAAAAACCCTGTTTCATATACCTTCTTTACACTTTTTTCCTTTCTCGTTGGCAAAGTGTGCAAAGAATAAATGTTGAAATCTTCTAACAAATTGACCTCGAGATACTGACAAATCTCCACGTTTTCGGTACGTGATATTAATACCAAATTTGTAGATTTCTATTAGATTTTGAAAGAAAACCAAATGAAGCTCAATTAAGTCTGTCCGTCCAAGCGCAAGTCATATATTAACTACAAAATGCAAAGAGGCTACATGAATACAAAAATTTAGACTGTAAAATATAGATTTATATCAAATTTGGAACGCTTGACTGTCAGCGCTTGACCGTCTGTCGGTCTTTACTTTTGACATTTATGTAAGAGCGATAATTCGAAAACGCGATGAATTAGATAAAAAGAAATTTAGAATGATGTCTCGTAATTAAAATGCTGTCAATATTGGTATTGTGCCATATTCTGAATTCAGAAAGTCAACAAAAAGACAAAACAATCCAAAATACATATTTAATTTTCTTTACTATTTAACGAAGCATAAAACTATCATGTGTATTATTCTGAAGATAAAAATCTTACATATCTGAATTTTTGAAAATTAAATAATTAATAACTTTGCGCGAGGTTTACAATTTTTTGAGGAAGGGGGAGGAGGGGTTGACATATATATTAGAGAGATGAAAGTTTACGGAGATCATTAGCGTTTGTTTTCATTGTCAGGGATATTTGTCTTAATTATTTTATATCGACAATCAGCTAATAAATCAGTTTCCGAGTGTGATGGTAACGGAGCATCAACTTAAGATTCAATCGCATGGTAGGGAGACTTTACGTTTTCTCAATTTTTCGAAGCCCAGCCCTCATTGTGGTATAATCTTAAAGCCCTCAGACGTTCTATTAAAAAATACTGGAATATTAGCACAATTTAAGGAAATATAAAAGAGTAAAATCTTCGAAACAATTTAATTCTCTCAATTTTTATCTATTAACTTGTATATATTTTGTACTTTTTTTCTTTATTTTGTATTAAGATAGTTCTAGATTGGTGTTAGGCGTTTTTGTGGGTTTAAAGGGTTTTTATTTCACTTCAGATCATTGGCGCACTTAAAAAGAGCATTAAAGTTTGCATATTAAGGGATGCTTTCGCTCTTTATGAGAAATATTTTATGATATTCTTTCTGTAATCTCTTCTTTTTCGTTTCTAAAGTCAAACATTTGTAGAAACACATTTTGAAATGATGAGTTATAAAATTTATTGCAGACGTTATTCTTAGCATAAGAAATCTTTCTAGAAATAAGTCATTCTGAAATTTTACATTTGGATTACAGATTTCTTATACTAAGGGTATAATATATACTAATTTATTCAATACTTAAATCGCATTGCGCAAGTAAAAATGATAGAATAAAATTATTCTGAATTAAACTTTAATAAAAATCCATAAAAAGTCAATTAATTGTTAAATTTGTTTATCTTTAAGATCGTGTTTAAATGAATAATTCGCATGTTTTTTACGAGAATTCTAAATTTGTTTCTCTGTTCTAACAAAAAAAATAAATAAAAAAACAGAAAAGGCAACTTAAAAAAATCTTTTTAAAAATATTTCTGTAGATTTTTTTTCCTGAAAAACAGCAGTGATAATATTATGTACATTTGTGATAGTGTTTTTTTTTTTTTGACAAATATTGAAATTGCATAACTTGATGTTGTGACCTTACATGTTTCATTGCACTAAAACGATAAAATATTACGAAACTTCACTCTGCTGCGTGATATATCCTATTTCAGATATTCAAAAAGTCATTTACTTCATAATGCAGTTCAGCAGATTATCTTTACAAGAATTTATACTAGCCGCCTTCGCCCACTTGCTGTTTTTCTCACTAAATAATTAATATTAATTTAATAATTTCAACTCCTAAAAATTAAATCTTATCATACCAAATAAAAGAACTATTTTATATCATTTTAGTGCATAAACATAAAACCTTCTATGTTTATTGCTTAGCTATTCAAGAGAGGAAATTAATTGGTGGCGAAATTCAGAGAAGTCGGTCCAGTTCTTGAGATTGACGGTTGTGTCAAGTTTTTGTTTTACCATATCTTTGAAACCTTAGAACAGTTTAGGAAAGACGACCATTTATAGCATATCTGCGATCATTATCTTTCATATGATGAAAAAATTAGCGAAATTTATAAAATGATTATGTCTGGATAATCCTATTGTACTTTTCCCCCATAGAAAACGATCAATGAAGTGTGTTTTTGAAATTATTTTCGAAATTGGATGATAAGGGATAGGCTATCATTACTTCTTATCAGGTAATAAACTTTCATATAAAATAAAAACAGGCGGAATTGATGTAATGATTGGGACAGGAAAACTCTGTCGTGCCCCCTCCCCCTCCCAGCAATCGGATTTTATGTAGAGTCTCTCTCTCTCTCTCTCCTTCTGTTTTTGTACAAAATGTACAAAAGACATAGCGTTTTTGAGATTTCTTTCCAAACCGGAAAGTCTTGAAGGGTATGCAACTATTGGAGATATATTTAGCACTCATGTCATTTCAAATGTGACAAAAATTGACTATATCGGTAATAACAGGGACTGGCAATCCAATCCTTTATTTTTGCAAATTGTTTTCTATATAGAATCAAATATAGTCAGAATAATTTCATTTGACATTCATTTTTTACTTTCTTGATTACTAAGTCTAGAAGTACAGTAATTATAATTAAAAAATTATCCGAATAATTTGACGAATCTACCACCCTATGTTTGAAAAACATATTTTCTTCATCTGTCTGGTTATTAACAGGTTAACTCAGAAATTCTTTGAAGTAGACGGATAAAAACTGGTATATGGAATTATGCACAAATTGGCAGATTTTTATCAAAATTTGAATAAAATCCAATTTTAGGAAGTTTGTCTTTATTACTTTTCGAGTACAAGTAAACTCAGTAACTACAAAGCGCAAAGAACTTGGTATATAAAATTTGTCATACACGTTGAGCATTCAAAATACAGATTCTTAATAAATTTTGAACAAAATCAGTCAAACGATTGATCTCTGTCGGTTCGTACATTCTCAAGCATGTGAACGTAATATTTCATTCAAACAAGAAAATTCGGCACATGTTTTTGCCAGTATCAATGTAGTACGGTCTCAAATTTTGATGTCTACTAAAAGATATCCAAAATTCGTCTTCTCTAGATTGATCCGTTAAAAATACTAAATTCACGCCTACGATTTATACAGGGTGATCAAGAAATAACAGAAGTTGTTCGGAGCCCTGTAACGTGTTATGTATTAAATAAAATATACCAAAATTTGGCCACCATGCGCATTAAAGTATGCGGTTTCTATTTATCAAAAAAAAAATAGCACCAAAAAACGCCTAGAGGGGAAATCTTGGCGTTGCAAGCGCATAATGTGTGGAAAAAGAATACATAACTGCCAATGGAAACAGTAAATAGCAACATACCAAATACCAATGTAAAACGCTTATTATGGCAACTTACAAATTTGGCCCAAGGTGACTACCAACTTGATGTTCCAATAATTACATATGGTACACAAGGTTTTCGATGGTGGCTCGCAACAAATTGGCATTTACTCGCCTATCATGTAACGTTATTTGATCTTTTAAAGTAGGAATGTCAGGAACATGTCCTTGATACACAATGCCTTTCAAGTGAACCAGAATCGTCCCACAACCAGAAATTGCCAAGATTCAGATCAATGTCATCAGTTAATGGGTGTTATCTTATATGGATAAAATTTCAGGATCTTATGCAATATCTTCTGCACCGTCGAGAACGGGATATCTGTTTGTCATGATATTGAACACCCACTGCTAGCTTATTAGCTCTCGTTTGAACCATAACGGTAGTTGCAACTTCGTCAACTTGTTCCTGCTTGATACCTTTACGTCTAGGCCTGGTTGCACACCAAGAATCTATGTTGTTTCAAATATTTGAACCATTCTTCGTAAGTTATTTATGGTCATCGGTCCTCTACGTAACATCTTTAACCACCGGTATTCACGAAGAGCAGCACTGGCATTTTCATCTTGCTGATAAAACAGTTTGACTAATAAAGCGTGTTCACGTAGTAACGGACGAATTCTTGCAGAATAACTTGAATTCCAACAACCGTTCCTTTTAACTTCGATGTCATGTCCCAAAGTACCCGTATAAGCAAATTACATAATAAAGTTTTCGATCGAAGAGTCAGAATTTCCTCTATCGGCGTATTTTAGAACTAATTTTTTTTCTTGATAAATCGAAACCGCATACTTTAATATATATGGTGGCCAAATTTTGTTATATTTTGTACCTTACGTAACACGCAATAGGGCACCAAACACCTCCTGTTACTTCTTGATCACTTTGTATTTCATAACTGTTTTTAACCACTGCCATGCAAGGCATTTGCGGCCTTACCCAAGGTCCCCAATTTTCTGTTTTTCTTCTATTCTCATCCGCTTCCTTTGAATGTATAGTGATTTTTGGTACTGAAAATAATTGAGGCAGCAAACCCTTAAAGGTTACAAGTGTCCGCAAGCGTAAGCGCCTACGTATATGAATTCTGCATGTAGTGACGCTATATGGAAAACACACAGTGCCTAGAAGAAGCATTTAATTGTCAAAATATTCAACCTCAAGATTCAGTTGAATCGTCACAAATATTTGATTTGTTTTAATGATTACTTCGTCGTCACAATCGTCTTATAATTGTCTTTTAATTTTATAAGCGTCACGATAGTTGTTCTAATAATTGTGTGTTTATGAATACTAAACTGAGTCGAGTTACAGTGATGAAATTTAGCATGGATATCTTATTGGTAAAAAGAAATAACGAATATGTATTCTATTCATTCCGCTATACTAGGAAACAAAACATAAAGCGCGCCATGGGATTTTAATATACAAAATTAGACGCCTTTAGTGACCAGTTGTTTTGCCACTAATATTGGTTGTTTTTCATTCTGGTTAAATCTTTTAGACGTACTATTTTCATGTCCGTGTCCGCAATAGAATAAAATGGACAATCATTATAACAAATTCATTTTGCTTGTCTTACATACAAGTATAATCTCTTCATTGGGTACTTGAACTCCCCAATTGGAATCTAGTCCCATGACATCACAGAGGTACTTAAAATATAATTATCCAGTACATCAATCTTTTAAATTTCGCGGTATTGTATCTGCACTTTTTTTTTTGTAATTTTCTCATATGCGAAATATAAAGAAAGTATTGTAATCATCAAAAAATTCGAACGCGAGACCCAGCTTTTCAGACAATCCGAAAAGCATATTTTTGACATTATGTCTATTAGTCTGTCTGTGAATTCGATAAATTAAAAACACAATAAACTAGACAGGTGAAATTTGGTTTGATGTGTTCTGTACATGAAGCTTTATAATTAAGACCAGCCCCATAACACCAAACCGCCATTGCAAACACAAATGTTCTGTTCATCAGATCATTTTTAATTCGTTTTGGAAACTTACACAGATATGAAACAGAATCCTTTGCCCTAAACGTTCAGCAACTGATCTTAAATTTCAAAAATATATTAAATATTTTATTGAATTAAATGAAAACGGTTTGAATTTTATGGCAATAATATAACCTATCGTCGGAAATTAACAAAAACTGTTTTTTAAAAAAATTGTTAAAATTCAGAAGAATTTTGCATAACTATTAAACTGGTATCTTTAATTTGTTTTTGTTTTCTAAATTTTGAAATAATCAAAAATTATTTTTTGTGTAATATTTTCGGAAGTCATCAAGGAAAAATGAAAATTCAGCTTAATTTTTAGTTAATTAAAATTTCAAACAATTCGATCCTAGGTAAACATCCTCCCCCTCCCCTTTTCAATATATATATATGTGTCAAATTTGATAGCTGTAGCTGAAACATTCTAGCCTGAGAGCACCAACAACAAACACATTCCTCCCTATTATTCAGTAAGATATTTTAAATGGAAGCACCTTCGCTGGTTTAATATGGAGTTGGCTACTGCAGTTAAATAAGTCATATCTTACTTCAGAAAAGTACAACTTTTTTTTCAGCTATTTCTTTTTACCACTACTAATAATAAAGCAGAATGGGTATCTATATGTTGACTCGCTACTAGTCAAATATTTGACTTAAATATACCAAATTTGGCTAAGATAAACTTTAAAAGATGAGAATGTGCCACTGGAGTGATTAATTTCAAATTTCAAACATTTTTTAAAATTTAAACTAAATTTTGGAAGTTTTTCGAGATTTGATAATATTATTGACCAAATCTGATTTTTTGCCCCAATTTAAAGTATTGTCGTCGAAATAATATCAGTTTAGATATCCACCAAGTTTTTCCTGGATTTTAGCAATTTTCTTTAAAATACTTTTAGCATAATTTTTAACAATAGATTTCATTGTTTCAATACAAGTGAAAACTTTTTCAATATTTCATATTTAACTGTGCCATTTTCTTCCCTTGTTGAGTAGCAAAAGAAGAAGGATTTTGTTTAATATTTGTGTAATTTACATGAGAAATAAAAAAATGAAATTTGGTATACGAAAACTAAGAGACGGATAAATCAAAGAGCTCCTTTTTTTAAATAGCATTTTGATATTATAGGAACTTGCACCATCAGAATTTTAATAACCTTACACAGTAACGAAACAGGTGTAATATTATTAAAATACCAGGCCTTTAATGTTTGATGCCGAAGTTATTTGATGTTATAGAATATTTTATGCAGCAAGAACATAAAGAGGTTATTTATAATAGATTTAATTGAACGCCAGTATTGCTAGGAAAAGAGTGAATAAAGGCGGGTAGTCCTAAATTAATGAGAGCAATTTTTCAACGTTTTACGTGATTTTGAAAATTTTATAAATCGTTATAATATAACTATTATTTTAATGTAACGTTATATTCTAATATAACTATTATTTTAATATACTAATTACCATTATTCTAATATAATAATAACTATTATTCTAATATAAAAATAACTATTATTTTAATATAATGCTCTATTCTAATATAAAAATAACTTTTATTTTACTATAATGCTCTATTCTAATATAACTAATAGATTATAAATAAAAAGAAAAAAAAAATATGAAAAGTAAAGATATTTCATCCAGCCTTTGTTCATTACGTTTGCAAAGGTTCTAGAAAATTGCAAAGTTCTCTTGAGATGTATGATATCATCTCTTATTACATAAAAATGGCAGCGCTCCGAATTCTTTACGATATAAGCAAACGATATTTTGACGAAAGCAGCTACCTATCGTCCACGTGGGCAGATAACAAATTAGAACCATTTTATCGCTAACTCCTCATTTTGCAGAACTTCGATCGCCCAGCGTCGCAATTTGTTGACAATTATACAGCGCCTTTTCTTCGAGAACTCTTATTGCATCTCGGATAAAAGCGAGGAATTGAGGAAAATGACGAATGGTAGAGGCGATACAAGGTACAAGTGCATTCAATCTCAGATTCAAAGTTCTGCCTGCTGTTGCTCGAAAGATAACAAAAGCAATTGAACTGTGTATCGCACGGATCGCTGAGACAACTGAAATCCGATTTAATCGGCTGTTTTGTTGTGTACACAGACTCTGACAAGTTCACACCAGTTCTAATCCCCAATTAACTTTAAGAAAAATGTTGACAAATGATAAGTTTGAGAATTTTATTGCTCTCGTGATAACCGTGTGATTTGTTGATTGGTCAATTTGTGTATGTATTCTATGAGAAATAGAAAAACAAACTTTATCGAAATAGCGTGATTTCAATTCAGGACTCATTTCAATAAAAGTATATCTAACATAATAGAAATCAAAGTGAGAATTGTCTCCCAGAAACTTTCTTGCATACTCCTAATAAATATGTTATTTATCTCCCCACTCCAGCATAAAATTTATAGACTTTGAACAAGGCCCTAAATGGTCGTGACTAATGAGATTTCAATTATTAAATCAACAATATACTTCAAAGAAACCTAATATACATTTTGGAAGATTTTTTTGACAAATTGTAATCAAAATTTGGCACTACATTATTATAGTACAACCTCACATATTAAATTTTATTCATTTGTCATTGTGTTTTTCAGTTGCCGCGTTTAAATATAAGCGAAATTACAGACAGTTAAATGGTCGACCCCTTGATGGATTTGGTCTAAAACTGGATACAGATCTTTACTTTTAATGCGAAATCTGTATACCAAATTTGATCCATCTGGCTCTTTACCTTTTGTAGTTGTCATGTAAGCTTGTAATCGGACAGCCAGATAGACAGACTTCTTTCAAAATTTGATCGAAATCTACAAAATTTTGGTATAATTATCACATACCAAATTTCATCCGTCTATCTCAAATCATTTTTGAATTAACATGTTCGCAGAAAGACAGGCGTGTGCTGTTTCAAAAATATGATATTCGGAGGAGGGCTGAAAGGGGAAATTTGTCGGAAATGTCGAATTCGAATTTGTTGACGATTACTGTACTTTCACCTTGAACACTTAGCCTACGAGAAGGTAAAAATAAAGATCTGAGGGAAAAAAACTATATTTAATACAATTAGCAAAACAAAATATCGATCCCCAATTTTAATCACTGATACGATTTCGATCATTTTTATTTTACACGGAAGTTCAAGACTCTTGGAAATATCATTAGATGCTTGCCCTCGCCCCTCTATTTTGTAGGAATATGTAAAACACTACATCATTGCATATTCTTTATGGGAAAAAATACCTTGCCAGAAAGAACTGTGCTGATTTCGCCATTTTTTATTTCATGAGAAAATTCTGACAAAATTAACGAAAAAAGGTTCGTTATTTATTATTTTATAAAAACTAACTGCTAAATTCGGAAACTAATTATTGTAACTAAACAAAAAAGGAACTTTAAAAACATTCAGTGGTTTCGAAGTATTTTAGTTAAATACGTAGAAGTTCGTTTTCAAATCTGCATAAGCTTTAAATAGAATGTTAGCAAATTTAATGTCTTCAATCAATTTTGTCTATCATTGCATCAAACTAAATAATAAAATAATTTAAGAGAGATTATGAAAATCAAGTTTATTAAAATAATTCAAATTTCAATCAAACAATTATAGATCGAATAATAATTGTATTAATTGTATTTTATTTAGAACCTCTTGGTTAGTTTTCATTTTAAAATTTTGATTTAATCAAGTATTTTTAGCCGAATAGCGTACAACCTGAAAATACTTTTTAATGCTTGAAAATTAAATAAAAAATACAGATCCTAAAACAAGTATTCTTAAAGAAATAAGAAAAATATGTATTTCCATCTAAGAAAAACGTTTTATTAAAAAAAAATATTGAGACATTTAATGAAAAAAAAAATAAAACTATATGATTTGCAATGTATAATTGAAGAATACCTTACGCCTTTTAATCAAATATTTTGTTTATTAGCAATAAAACATATTTGAATAACGAATAAAGAATTTTCTAAATAAAATAATGCATTATTTTTTCCCTTTGAAATATCACAAATTCTTCCAAAATCTCTAAAGAACTAGAAAATGCTTGACTTAAAATTTAATTAAACTCAATTTTCTCTCACTTTAATCATATAATCTTAAGTTCAGCGCAGTTATATTGAAGAAGTGTAAAGCAGCTTGCATATCCATGTCGTGTCAATGAAATGTTAGTACTCCAGTGATGATCGCCAGTGCTAAAATCTGTCAGAATTGGCATGGCGGGGAGTGAAAGAGTGGATATCCAACTCGTTCTAATTTCCATCAGTTCATTATTAAAGGGCCATTTGGAATATGTGCAATGAATATGAAAAGGGAGGGAGAGGTTTGTAATCTAGCAAAGTGTTCGCAAAGGGTGTGGAGTGATGTTGCAGAGGATTCTTCGTGAATGAGCATTCCAAATGGATAGGCTAAGAACTTGGAAACTTAGAGTGGTAACTCTCTATTGGAATGGCTTCAAGTGACAGTGAATGATCGGTTTAAGATTCCAGAAGTTATATAATACTACGAAGCTTCCGTTCATTATTGTTTCACTTAAAACATCGATTTATGCAAGTTCATTGTTACCTAATTAAGAGATTGATTTCAAAGACTTGAAATTGCTCTGAATATCGGCAAGAATATAATAGTATTCGCTTGTTGATTGCACACATACAAGTAATAGTATCACTAAACATCAAGAAAATCATACAACATACCTGTTGCCATTTAGAAATTTCAAACTAAGCTATCCATCCAATAAAGTTAAGAAACTTTGTTAAGAGTCCAGATATCACAATGCATTTCATAACAGAAAATTCAAGAATAATTTTGAAATCACCTTAAAATTCCAACAGTTATCTTTTTATTGCTATATATTATATAGTGAAGTTTTCCTATACTTTTAATAAATTCTTTTAATATTTTTAAATACGATTTGCAACAGTAATTTTTGAAAATATATTTCATTGTTTCATCAGATATTTAAAACTTTAATATAATATATTAAATCTTTAAGAAAATTTATATTTTAATACAATAGATGTCGCATTATAATATTTCAGGTTTGATTTTTAAATCTTTATTTTATTATTATATTTTGTTCAATTTTATAGCATTAAAAATTCTCTAAATTATATAGACACAAAAATGTATCTGATTTTGCTGCAACGTACGTGTAAATAAACGCAGTTATCAGAACAATGAAAAATGTCGTCTTAAAATATACTAAAAAAGATTGTTCAAAAAATTTTTAATTTGAGAAAAAAAAATTTTATTTTATTTTATTAATTTTTTTTTTAATTTTTGACATTTTTTTTTAAATTTCGAAGTGGTGTAAAAATTATATTTTAATTTATTTAATAATAATTTTAAATAAATTATCTGATATAAATTATAAAACTAAAACTATATAACTAGTCCTAATATTTTATAATTCAAAGAATTTGTTGTATAAATTTATCGATTTGGTATTATTTTTAAGTGACTCCTAAACCTCATCTCATCTAAACGGTAACGGTCCTTAGCTATCCGGTCTGACTAATCGGAAATCTACTGTCTAGTCCTGCATGTCTGTAGCATCATCTGAAAAACTGGGGCAAAATTCCACAAATATTTTACTTGGAGCAGTAATTTGTTATATTTTTTTTCTAGAATAATAAAAGAAAAGGGTAAGTGTAAAACTGTTTGTTCACTAAACAAACCGTACCAACAATATCCGAAGCCGTCAGGTCAATCCAAATTAAATTTCTTTTCATCTGAGAAAATTATGTCATTCCATTTATTTCCAAGGGTAATATGCTTTTTGACCGTTTTACGCGATTAATCATTTGTAGTTTTGTTAGTGGAGATTGTTGACTCATTTTGATATATTTTACATATGAAGATTTTAAAATCATATTACACAGAGCTCTATTCGATCAAAACAGTTGAAATTCCTATTTAATTTGAATAGAAGATGGATGTTGAAAAAGGGCTCGTTTAATTATGGCTGATCGCTTAGATAGAGACTGTTTTTTACCAGATCATTTATATATAACATAGTAGTCAAGATCTTTCAAGAAATTATTCGATCTCAACACTTTTTGAGCGTCTTAATCATTTTGCAATTTCTATGGAAGACAAACCACATTCTCTGAAACTGAAAATTTTACCTCGTTTTTCTTTACGCAACTTATTTCCTCCTCCAGTAATTGAAAAAATATTACAGCTTCATAAAAAATTTTTAACCGAATACAGAAATAACGTTCATAAATAAGTATTTGTTGTAAAAATAAGAGAAACGATAGAACACAATATAACAACGAAGAACACAGAATATTTTTATGAAAAGAATTATACAAATTTTACCGACAATGTGAAAATAAGCAATACTGTTTGTGGTATAAAATTAACATGCGTAAATTTAAAGTTTTCAATATAATCGTTTTTTTATAATTGAATTATAATAAACTAAAATCGTTTGGAAAAGCCATTTGTACCATCTAATAACCGATTTGGAATAAAAATAATGAATATTAAAAAAATATTTATTATTTAGAACATTATAAAAAAACTTAATGGCCTTTTTTATGTTTCGAATTTTCACTCTGTACATATACTTTAAAACCCTATTAAAATATAAAACAATAAAAATAATTACTAAACTTTTACTAAAAAATAATTTATTTCTCACAGATATTTTACTCCCTAAAAGATTTAATATATAAAATTATTAACTTATTTCTGATATAAAATTAAATATATATCGGAAGATTATAACAGGTGCTATCTTTTTTTTTTTCTACCATTGTTTTACACTCGCATATTTTCGTCAGTGTTAAACTTATCATAAAACACATTGCTATTTTTGGACATCAACTTCAAATTAGATTTTTCACTTTCGCTTTTATTAACACGATAATGTATTTAGACAGTCAGTTATTTATTATACATTGTTACGTACAAAATGCAACAGCTAATTAAGACAAAAAATAATATAAATGCTTAATTTCTAAAACATTGCCTTACAAATATGTTTCCAATTAAAAGTTTGAATTTTATAATCATTTTTATTTTAAATTGAAATAAAAAAGATGTTATCTTTATTTTAAATCGATATAAAAATTATTTCCTATGGAAAGCTTATTTATTTAAATAATAATCTCCAAAATTCTCAATATTATGAAATGGTAAGAAACAAGATAAATCGTTGCACATGATAATTGTAACCGCTTTTGGAGGTTCCTTTGTAATTTCCATTAGAGAGTGTTTGATTACAGAATAGGCAAGCTAGCTTATATTTGGTCAGACCTTACAAATGCTTTACTTGTGTCGAAATGTAAGAGAAAAATCAAAGAAAACAATATTTTCCTTTCATAAAAGCAATAATGCTTATTATTTATTTAGCTTCTTGTTATGTCTTAATTTTAACCAGCGGGAATGGTCTCCCCAAAGCTTTCTCGCGTACTCTAATAAACGTGTTGTGCCAGAAAATGGCTTGCATGGCATTGGCATACAATAGCTATGAAATATTAACTTTTGGCGTGAATTTAGCATTTTTTTCTGAATCGATCGTGCCGTGCTTGACGCGTTATTTGGCTATTTATTCCTGATACACGTTAATAGTGTCCGAGAATCGAATGTCTGTTTTAGACTCTTTTTTCCCAACCGATTGAAACAAAAATTAGACATAACACTGCACTTGTAGTCCCAAAATCCCATTCTAAATTTGATACATTTGAGTCATTACGTTTTTGAATTATCGCGTTTACATTTTTTTGAATGTACAGATCGACATACAGTGAACCCGCAATTGGAATTTGCTCCAAATTTGCAAGGTATCTACAATATAGGTGTTAAATCTGTGCCTCGAATTTTGTCTATCTAATTTTATTCGTTTTGTAATTATTGTGTTAACTTATATTCCAACAACCGAATAGACGGACTGGCAGATAGAAAATTGCAAATTTGGTGTGAAGATCGTATGCCAAATTTCAAAGAGTTTTTGAATTTTCTTTATCACAGAAAGATAGACGGACATTTTCCGAAAATGTGTTTTTCGAACTCAGGGAGGTCTAAAACATGGAGATTCGTTAAAATCGCGAGTTTGAATGTTTTGATGATTACGATATTTTCTCTATACTACGTATACGAGAAAATAAAAAGGTAAAATTTATCCTTTTGTACTATTGAAATGATTTAAAACTATGCCTCATTGTTATGGCATTTCGACTTATATATTTCAATAATTTATAATTCTGAAACTATTTATTTTATTATAACTGTTTAGTTACTTAAATATTTTAATGTTTTTTGAAAAAAAAAACATGTTTACACTGGTATCAACAGTGTCAACAATTGTAAAAAAATCTAGTTTTTACTTTTGCAGTAAATAGGAAACATAAAGCGGAATCATACTGAACGAAGATATTATCGATTAACAGATCTAACAAGCTTATTGTTTAGTGCGGCTTTAGGGTAGCATGTTGTCCAGAATTAGATGCAAGTTCATTTATTTACTGCTTGTTTGAAGAAACACCAGTCTATATTAATACCGTTTAATGATTAATACAATAAAAATTAAATTTTAGTTATGTTTAAATTAGAGTCGATGATTAAAATTTAATTTTTCCTTATCACGAAACTACAAGCTATTTTTATCACACACCCCTCTTCAAAAGAAAACAAATTCTATCAACAATAACACTTCGATTTACGTCCATTGATTAATGCAATTTTTAATCGTTATTCATAAAATTTATCTTCGTGGTAAAAGATGAGCCACTGTGCAGATAACGGATAATATTTAAATTATGAAATTTCAATTTCAGGAGCTTTTTTTCTTATTTTGCTTATTTTTAAAAAAAATTCTGCTAAATGAGATAATATTGTAACTAAAAAAACGTGCATCAAGATGAATTTCTGCATTTCAAGCCTGCTTGAGAACGAAAATGAAGTTTTATCATGTGAAAACCTGATGTTGTGTTGGTTAGGGAGTTTTGAAGCTCGAAATCATGTAAGCAATGAATAAAGCATAAATGGCAATTTTCATCATCAACTTTTAATCGCATATATATTTTTTTTACCTGCTTTTACCAGTGTTGTATTATTATTATGTATGCTTTTTGAAAGCAGATGCGTTTTTAAAAGGTTGACCTGCTTATACCAATATTGCTTTATTATTACATATGCTTCTTTGACAGAAGATGCGTTTTTAAAAGGTTGACGTAGAACTATGACATCATAGCTGTTATTTCATCTCAAAATCGGTCCAGCTCCAAAACTTTGTTGCCAGCTATATATATATATATATGTGTGTGTGTGTGTGTGTGTGTGTGTGTGTGTGTGTGTGTGTGTGTGTGTGTGTGTGTGTGTGTGT
>JAPMOR010104521.1:212661-270559 GCA_026543865.1 Argiope aurantia
TGTGTGTGTGTGTGTGTGTGTGTGTGTGTGTGTGTGTGTGTGTGTGTTTTACATGGAGATTTGAAAACATTAAAAAGACATTTTACATTTTTAAATTCGTTTTAATCCATCCCTGGAAGGCAATTTTATTTACAAGCAGAGACGCACGTGGACAAGGCATGTCAGCCACAGCACGGCACAAAAGCAGAAGTAAGGAAGAGCCGAAACAAATGATCACTACTCGTATTTAACATGGGATTCCCGGCCAAGTGTCAATTGAATTCTCGTGTTCACCTTGGATAAGGGCACTGAAGGGATCATTTTCACTTGACACGTGGTGACTTGACTTGATGCAACATCATTTTTACAAAGCTTGAACAGTGGCATGGGATCAGGAAACAAGAGAACACTTTAGAATGACCCCAACATGGGTCGATATAGGCAAAATTTTTTAGAAATTAATTTGGATTAAATTAGATATTAAAATATCATTACATATTTATAGGGATACGGAGAAATAGAGAAGTCTCGTGATTGTTTCAAACCGGTTTAAACTGTTTAATGACTTAAATTACTGAAGGCAAATAACGACTAAAAATAATAATGTTCTCACATGATAACTTGAAATTTACGATCGTAGATTTCATTTTAATTTTTCTCTAGTTTTTTTTTATAATTTTGTTTCCAAGAACATGAAAAATTAAAAAATCAAACGATTTATAAAAATGATTTGATGTAAATAGTCTTACACAAAATGTGGATTCTTTTTACCAATTGTTGGGAGAAATCCCTTAAAATTAAGTCAATCTGCATGGTAAATTAATAATATTACTTACATAAATAATAGTAACAACTCAACCTAGTGGCGTGATTTCCTTAGAAATTTTTCCCATGTTCTTTATTAATAAATTATCACCCTCCCCCCATCCTCTCTCCTGTATGAATATTGTTAGCCTTGGTCAAAAAGGTACATCTATTAAATACAGTACGGGCTCTGTTTTTTTTTTTTTTTTTTTTTTTTTTTAGTTCTGAAATCTAAGAATGGGGCAAAGTGATGGCACAAAGGCACAAATAGAGTGCCCCACCTTACTCGTTTCTCATCTCGAGAGACAGAGATGCGCATGAACATTTTATGCATCGTAGTAAGGAGGGTGAAGAAGATCGAATAAGCATTTTTAACGTCTCCTTTTTGACCGAATAATATTAAAATTTGACCTATATTTACAATTCTGCTAACAAGATAAAGTGTTAAATTTAAATTGTAGAGGGTTTGAGTTATCGTATCTACCTGAATTCGTATATGCAGACCAATACAGGATCATCTTATTGATGGAATTGGTTCAAAATTTAATTCAAATCTGTATTTTACATGATAAAATTATATACCAAATTTTATTCATCTAGCTCCTTACGTTTTTTTTTTTATTAACCATTTGTTCTTCGACAGACAAATTTCTTGTGGTCAGATTTCGCCCGAAAATCGATAGAAAATTGCAATTTAGTATTAAGATATCACCAAAAATTTCATTTGTCTAGTTCAAACTATTTTTGAGTTACCATTCTCACAGAGAGACAGGTAACAGACAGATAAATTTCAAAAAAAAAAAAAAAAAATTCGGTCTCAGAAACCTCTGAAACATGGACAATCATGAAATTTTCCAGAACAATTTTTTATATATATGTAATTACGATGTAGATTTCATATATGAAAAAGTGAAAAAAGTTACAAACAAGATGCATAAAATAAGAAGCCTTATTTTATCATTAAGAAAATTGGAAGCAATTTTATCTTCAAAAAATTGATTTTCCAACTTTAATTTAATAAAATAGGGAACATTTCGCTGATTACAGAATTGTATAATTTCTATAGGTGTAAAAAGTTGAAAGTTTATCAATTATCTTTTAGCAATGAATTTAACAGGATTTCCCTCAATAGGGTTTATTAAATTATTTTCAAAGCATATTTTCTTCAATTTCGGTATGCATAAAATCACCTTACCATCATATGAAATCTTGTGTAACATTTACAACATTATATATCTGTTAAATATATAGTTACAAATCTGCAATGTTGCTTCCTAGCACAGTTAGTTCAGTCACTGTAAAGACCGTTTTACGATCAGTTCTGTTGGGTGCTGATCAGGGGACGAATTTGGTGACAAAATATATAATACCTGGAATGTTCCAGAATTTTGATGATAGAGCCAATAGGAACAGACATATGCCTGATTGTTCCAGAACCTTCTCTGCCCGGCTCCGGAAATTATAAAAGGTCGGCAATCTCACGACAAAGACAGTCGTGTACAGCATCGTGAGTCGCCGGAAGGTTTAGAGTCGCATATCGAGTCAACAGCGAAGAGCAAGAGTTGTGTGGAGTTCAAGAAATTGCTGAATTGAGATGTGTGTCGAGTCCTGGTGTTTATTGTAGAAGCAACATCGAGACATGTGAGGAGTAGCCAGTCGTGTAGTAGTGACTCGGCAATTGGATTCAGCTAAAGCGAGGAGACAATGAGGAATAATTGCAGGCGTTTGGAGAGACTGTAGAGAGTAGATACGTAGATTCCCTTCTTCTGATGAATTCTCTCTGGCCGCTTTGTGTGCTGTGGTTATTATTACTACCTATTTCTACTTGTGGGTTACTGCTTGTTGTAATATGCTGCTGTGTGTTGCATGTGTGCGTCTTACCTGTATATTTGTTGTCTGGGTATTCTTGTCTTCGTGTTTAATAAAAGTCGTCGTCTTTTGTTTCTAAGGCCTGTTCACTGCGTTTCTTCATCGACCAACAAATAGAAAAGAACCCCGAATTTATAACAATATTTTTATTTTTTTCTGCTTAATGTTATTAATCTTTAAAGGCTGTTTATAATGCATAATATCACATATTTTTTAGATTTTTAACTTACGTGACAATCATTCTTGTTAAAAAAATTATTATTAGCATATTTAAATGAAAATAAGATCATTGTATTTATTAAACCTGTGATCATATATTATGCTAAATAATTGAAAGACCGAGCTTCGCTCGGCAGGTTTTTTTTTTTGTGGGGGGGGGAGGGGGAGGCTAATTATTTTTGTAATTATTTTTGGTGAAAATATTTAGATACGAATCACATGCTGATTGTATGTGGATATTTTTCAATCTCACATACATATGAACTGGTCATTTAAATAACCATGCAAAATTCATGAATGCCCTTAGTTGTTACGTGTTATTCGAAACAATCTTCTGTGCTACAGGGTTCAGTTTACAGTTTATCTATCATTACGTATATTTTTGAACTCACATTCGGTTTTACTACGGTGAAATCCGAGATGACGCTATATGACACTGTCAGCATGAGAGCAGATAGAAAAAGGATCTAATAGTTAACTATAAAAAAAGTTTTTGCATGTAAAATCGCGTTTTTTCAGGTAATACACCTGTACAGATAAACGTTAAAAGTAAAAATATTAAATATAAATATGTAAGTAAAAAATAAAGCAAAAAGAACGATTCGAACCAAAGGCCAGCAACACACGCGTCATTCATTTGGTTCTGACTACTATATTTCACTGCTCACACTTCGAAGCAGAAGTTGAATATACTTATTCTAATATTTAGATATAAAAATTTTGTGTGTGTCTAAATAAAATCTCGTTTTTTTTATTATTTATTTTTTTAAGGAAAAATGCCTATATAGATAAACTTAAAAAGAAAAACCTTATCGAAATATAAAATTTGATCCAAATCGTTTGAGCCATTTCCGAGATACACGAATTAAATAAATTCATACATATCCAAGAATTGTTTGTTTAAAGTCATTAGATTTTGACTCAGAAATATTTTTTGAGAGTACCAATTTATAGCTTAGAATTCGAAAACTATTCAATATCGACATACATATTCGACTTGCCATTAAAAAAAACCCAAAACTTTAAGAAACAAAAGATATTTCTCTATAGTTAATATATATCATTCATTCTTTATATCCTAAATTTTCTATCCGATATTAAATTTTACTGGCAAATTTTTTTTCCTTTATTTGCAACTAACATTTCGGCAATTTTCATTTCTGAAAACTTCTCAATTCCTTTCAAAATTGTAGACTTCCGTCAAATTTTGTTCAAAATTTAAAGGGAGGACCGAAGGGTGGACTGCTTTTTCACTTTTCTGATTTTCTTTTCTTGATATGAACATAATAACTCAAAAATATAGCATACTTAATAATTCATATTTGGTATTCAATCTTGAATCAAAGTTATGGATAACTGACAAACTGTAAATCCAATCGATCAAGGAAAAGGGATCTAAATGCTGTATCATCTTTTACTCTATCAGCTCATTAAAAAGGCGAAAGGAGAACACTTCGTCTGGTTCGAAACCAATTTTTAACTAATTCGTCTGAAAATAAATTTTTGCATTGACATTCAAGTAAATCAAGATTAAGAAATTCCAAATATTTAATTAAGAATATTTTGTTTGAGTTTTATAACTAAAGCAACTGTGCATTTCCTGCCTGGATGTTGTGATTAGATGTTGCACTGCGTACTAACACGTGTTCATTAAGAAGCGTGCAAGTAGAAATCACGCGCCTATGAGAGTGACTAAAAATACATTTAAATCTTGCAAGTCATTTCTAGACTAACATTTCGTTAATTCTAGAAACGAGGTTATTTCTAGTAACTAGAATCGTCTGATCAATTAACTACACAATGGCTCATTAATACGACAAAGATAAGATTTTTGAAGTGGTGATAATATAAATGCGTTAGTCAATTGACGTAAATCAAATTGTTTTTGTTGACATGATTTGTTTTTATTTAAAAAAAAAGAAAAGAAAAAAGTAGTTTATAACATTGTCGTGATTATCAAAATTAAAAAAATGGCTTATCTGCAAACTGTGAGAGATAATAAATTGCTTTTTTATAACAAGTATTAAATATAGTTTCTGAAAAAAGAATTATTACAATTTTAAAAAAGCGAGTGGTATCCTTAGAACTTTATCGCATACTCTCTAAAACATTTGTTATGCCAAAGAATGACTTGCATTATATTGGCTTACAATAGTTAAGAAATATTGACTTCTGATATGGATTTAGCCTTTTTACTGAAGCTATTGTGCATCCTTGGCGAGTTTTTTGGCGATTTATCCCTGCCATTAATAGTATCCGAAAATCGAATTGGTGCTTTAGATACGTTTTTCTCAACCGTTAAGAACAAAGATTTGACACAAAAGTGCCCTTGTATCTAGTTGTATTTGGACCAAATTTTGAAAAGTTTCAACACTATAAACGTTAAATCTGGATAACGAATTTTATCTGTCTAGCTTTTTTTCATTTTGTAGTTATCGTGTTATATTATAGTTGAAAAGTCGGACAGACAGATTTCTTCATCACGGATTTCACTCAAAATTTGAAAGAATTCTACAAATTTAGTGTAAATTCAGTATGCCAAATTATCTTTGTCACATACAAAAATTTGTTTTTTAAACTCAGGGAGATCTGAAACGTGGAGATTCGTTAAAATCTCGAATTTGAATTTTTTGCCGATTACAGTAATTTCTCTACACTATGTATACTAGAAAGCAAAAAAAGTAGTCTTCAAATTCTTACTGAAATTATTAATAGCAATCATCATAAAAATAAACGAAATAATGGCATAAGTTTTTATTTGATTTGTTATACTTATAAATTACTTTACTATTAAAGAAACTATCATCTACTAAAAACAATAAGGCATTTCTGTTGTTGTTGTGACTTACGGCACTTTACAAGCCCTTTACTTTACTTACAGGCACTTTACAATATGTCAGCGATTTAAGTCGAATGAGCGTCTCTTGTTTTTTCAGCAGCGCCAACTAGGGCAAAGGGAACGACTTAGCTACTTCATGTGTCACATTCGCTATCACAACCCCTTTTTTATAGGGAGGTACATTCACACACCTTACAGATAGAACACAGAAGAAGAATAACCATGCCCAAACCGGGACTCGAACTCAAAACGCCGAGATCACGGGGTAGACGCGCTACCCCTATGACAGGACGCCGGCAGAAATTTCTTATTTCACCATTTATGCTAAGATTCATTTTAAAGTATGTATTAAATTATACCTTTTAAATTGTTTTTTTAAAAAAAACAAGGATTAAAATAACTTTGGGATTAAGTTTCCGGTAATGAAATAATAATAATAATAAAAAAATCCATCGTTCCAAAACAGCGCATTTGAATACTATATGAAAGTAAACTGAATGTTTACTTTTGAATGAATTTTCAGAACTAAAAACTTACAAAACTACTCGATTTATTTTGTAATCGAGTATCGAACCCAGATTACTCTGATACCAAAACCGATGCGTTACTACTAAGCCACTGTGGCGCCTTTTCTGCTTTCACATAAACTTAAATGTTCGTTTCAATAACCTCTCAAGTTTTCAAGGATAAAAATGCAAAAGAAAGACTTCTAATAGTTTATTAAAGCTATCTCAAAAAATTCAATGTAGTACTTTGTAAGTGTTTACGTTATGCTATTTTATAAGTGATTTATTTTTAAATGAAAATTTATTGAGATTTACAAAGTACTTATATATTTTAAATTTAAGCTTTATTAAATGTATAGTATATTGTATAAGATAATATACTATCTAAAGATAATATATTAAAAATTATATATTATCTTTTTTTGATAGGTCGCAGTATATTTTTAGCTTAAGGCATAGTAATGTATAAATTTGGCCCTCATTTCAAAAAAGAAACAAAATAGAAAAGTAGCAAAAGAAAATTAAAAATAGCAAGAAAAAATGAAATAAAAAATTTTACTGTTCTGGATAAAAGGATAAACTCTTGATAAATTTTATCTTCATTATTATCATCATGATCTTTGCTGCTCAAGGTCAAGATAAGCGTCTCTGCACCGATACTCTTATATCAGACAAATACCAGTACAATTTTCCTTTCTGACTAATTTCTAATTCTTCACGTGATTCACTCTTTCTGTCTCTATGCGCCTTGTTTTTTGTTCCCATTTGCCTTACTCATTTTGAAATGTTATCACTAACTTAAAATGGGTTTTCTTTTATTTTAATGTGATTATCTTACGTTTTTATTATTCTTTTGAACAAAAGCTATAACATAGATATATCGATCGCGAAAGCTAACACGGACCAAACAAATAAGTTCAAAGAATATAAGGATATCTTTAGTACAGTTAACTTTTCGTCTAGCGCCCTTCTATCGCACAAATATTAGTTCAATATCCAGCTTCTCGAAGCTATCTTAAAAGTATATTAAATAAAATAAATCCATAGCGCTGGCAAGAATAATGGAACAATGGCTCAACTGGCAGAAAAATTTATCTTATTATCCTCAAAATCTCCTTTAACTATTCATCTTGGAACAGGCTAAATATAATCTTTGCAATTGGGCATAGCTGCGGTGAGGTGGGCGATCCACTTCATTAAGCCACTAGCTGCCCTCTCACCGCATCTTTTCATCTTAATAAACTCACTCACAACCTCGAACGAATCTGGTGGATCAACGCTATAGGAAACAAGATGTTCAAAATCAAAATTAGAAATCTTTTGCTGTTTCTGAAAGACAACGAATTGATCTCCCTATACCCAAACCCTGAATAAATTTTCGTCTCGTATCTCAATCAAGCCCTTCTTCAAGAAATATCAACTTCGTCGAAATTCTAGAATTCATACTCCCCACCGAACATTCCCTTTTTCATTATTGTATTGTTTATATTTATTATTTTGTGTACTGTATGTAAACTTTAACATTTTTTTTCTTTTTAATAAATTTTTTCACTTATATCCGTTTAGCCGACAGGGAATCCTATAGATTCCAAGTTCTGGGATATTCTGGGGAAAAAAGAAAAGAAAAGAACAATTTTGTGCATGCGCGCGTGTGCGTGTGAAAAATAAACACATTTGAATTTTGAGTGGGATGTTGTGATATCATTTTTATAGATAATAGCAAACATTTCAAACTTAATCAGTTAAGTATACTATGTTCAACCCCAGAGTAATAATTTTATTATGAAAAAAAATCAATCAGTTGAGCGTACGGTGAAAAATACTGCAATCTCAATAACGAAGGACAACACATTTTTCTACACGAGAACACGACATTTCACAAGTTCTACATTACACAAGTAACAAAACACAGACGAAGCGTGCACAAATGTAGCAACTACAATAAAAAACAGCACACAAGCTATTATTAATTGTTATCAAACACCTGCAACAGCACAAAGCACTCAGGGAGAAATCTGGTAATCAATACTCCAAAGAGAAACGTCGATCAATTACCCCTTCTCCAGACTCGACCAATTACTCCCATCTGTGCGCCTCTGTTTTTATACGTCCCATTACAGAGCATCGAATATTCCAAAAAAAAGCGTGGGAATTTATTCCTAATGGAAATACTGTGAAAATTCTCAAAGATTCACGATTTTTCATTTTCGTTGAAAAATGGTCGCCAAAGACTGAAGGCCATTAACTGGCATCCATTCATCAGCCATTAAAATATCTGTAGAATTTTTTACCTATGGAACTAATTGCTCAGGAAAGCAATATTATAGGTTCAAAACCATATGTAAGAAAATAGGTAAACGTAATTGCCTTATATTAAGCATTACTTGGAATACAGCTTTTAAATTCAATATATTAACCTTTTACAAAATATAATTTAATACTTTTAAAGGAAAAAGTAACATTACACATCTAAAAACAGCGATAATTAAAAATTCAAAAAAGCATTCTTTGTATGAGAGTAACAATATATAGATAAATAAGAGCAATAAATAAATAAAAATATTCATAGTTGTTAAATTTTCAACTTGTAAAAAACTCTTCTATTACATTGTATACATCTCTTGCATGCGTAACTTCGTAATGCAATGTTATACAATCAAAAAACACAAATATAGTGAAGCTGAAAAAGGAAATAGAATAATAATTTATTACAAATTCAAAAAATCTTATAAGTTGATACATACATTTTAAAAATCAGTACGCATTTCCAATTTTTGTAAATCTTAATAAATTTCATTCATCTAGTTGATGCACTTTCGGGTTCATAATGCTCATATACAAATGTACTAAGAAAACTAAAATTCTATAACTGCTATTATTCGGAAGCATGTTGGACTGAAACATTGAAATTCGGCAAAATCTGGAGTTCGAAAAATTGAGAATTATGATTGTCGACATAATCACTGAAAGACGATTCATTAGCAGATTTGGTTCAAAAATCTTTGCGTTTTATATTTAACGAGTTCACTGTAACTGAATAACGAAACAAACCCGCCATCCTCTGAAAGATTTCGTTCAAAATTTGATAGAAATCTACAAATTTGATCTAAAGTCCAAATACCAATTTCATACATCTAGAGTTATCATGTTCATAGACAGATAGACATTGTGCCAAAAATATATTTCTCGAACTCAGGTCTGAAATGTGAAGTTACGTCAAAATCTTATATTCGAATTTTTGGATGATTACTGTACCTTCTCAACACTTTGTGTAAGAGAAAGAAAAATTTCGAAATCGTGATTTTAATGGTTATCCACGTTTTAAATAATATAAGATCTCTTATAATATTGCTTAAATATTATGCACATGTATATCAGAATACGATAACTCTAAAATGCAATGTGCTAGATTGATGAAAATTGGCAATTGGGGCGGGATATGAGAGTCTACAAATAAAAAAGATATTTTATTCATACAGTAACATAGAAATCAATTTAGAAGAAATTAGAATTTTTATAATTTTAAATAGGAAGTTATTTGTTTAATAGTTTATTTACTTTTTTTATGATATTGGCTTTTTTTCCTCTTGCATTAATGAAACAAAAAACAACTGATACAAAATTGTTAAAAAATTTCGATTTTTAACGATTGTATCAGTTAACTATTTGCCGCAAGATTTGGATGGATTTCCTGTGTTCTGAATTTAGATCCCCCTCTGAAGTCCCCCTCGTCACTTTCAAAGAGAAGTGGGGTTGATTTCTGTTTCTTTGGATGTGAATTCGATAACTATAAAAACACAACAAGTTAAGTATATGGTCTTCCAAAATTGTAAATCTGCACAAAATTTCGGAACGAATCCGGCTAGAAGGTGAACGGTTGTCGCCATATATTGGCCCTCGTGATACGATAAGTATAAAAAAAATTCAAAAATACAAGAAGCTATATGTATAAATTTTAATATTTTTAAATTTTTTATTTTTAAAATTTGATTGGCAATTGGCCAATTAAATTTTGGTGCAATCGAAAAGAAGTCCAAAATTCAAATTTGTTTTTCTTCTGTGTACTATGAAGCTAAACACAAAATACTCCATTTGGTGAAAGTATATCAGAAAGACGAGAAGAGAACATTCCTGTTGATTTTGCTAAAGAAATGTATGTTAGAAGTTAATTGTTTAAGCCATATATTCTGTTTTGCTGGAGGGGTGGGGGAGAAGTGAGGGAAGAGACAAATCTTTATTTGCTCACTTGTAAATTACACATTTTTATAAAGCTAGAATCAATTTCCTCAGAAATATTGAAGAATGCCGAAAATACTTTCTCATTTCATTTTTTTAAAACATTTTTATTTTGACGATCCTTTAATAGAAGTTTTAAAATATGTAACATAATAATGCCATTTATGCTGCAAATATTTTACTAGAATCATAATCAAAACTTTCTTCGTAGCTATAAATTTTTAAAACAGATTTTTTTAATATTCTTTTAAACATAGTAATTTTTAATCAATAATTTGTAATAAAATTTTGGGAAGATGGCGCCACATACCGTTTTGAAAACTTCGAGATTAAATTTCAAACAGCATTTACTAAAAGTAGTCTAAAAATTAAAATTAAAAGTGCTTTATTATTATTATTTATTTACCAATGACTAGAAAATTTATTCGAACTTAAATTTTGTAAATCAGAAGTTCTATCTTTATGTATGATTTTTCAAAATTTAAAAAGAATTTAACTGATATAGCTAGGTGTTCATTTCAACGAATATATTTAAAAAATTGTATTTGGTGATGTGCCACCACTAGCATATATACAGACCTAGGAACGTTTAGCAAGTGATTGGGGTACTCTTTCGCAGATGCTAGGAATTTTACGAACAATTGAAGCAGCAACTGAAAGCTTTGTCGGTAAACTCGAAAGGTCCTCATCCGAATCAACTGGAATCTCTCACACTGCATTTTTCCGCCTTTCATATACTTACTTACATTTGATTGTTCCACCAACATTTTCATTTCTGACCCCATTCTGTTTTATAGAAAGAAATTGTTTCTTTATACGCATCTTACATACCCTTAAAGTTTGACACATGAATTCAGGGACACTCTGCATATATTGTTATAGAAATCAATTCTATGCACACAAAATATTCCGTTAATTCAACGGATGGTTCGCTGTAGTGGGTATATAACGACACAAGCAACAGACCTCAGTAACAAATAACTACACTTATAAACACGAAGACATGAATACACAGACGACAAAATGCAATCAAGACGTATACAAACAACGCACAACAGCACTTAGGGCAAACAGCAGCTCACAGGTAGTACTCGGTAAAGAACCACAACATCACACAAAGCGGTCATACAAAACTAAGCAGGAGAGAGAGTTCATGTAGCTATTCACAAACACCGGCTATTCTCCACGCTTTAGCTGTACTCAGTTGTCGACTCGTTTTCACGCTTACGCTTCGTGGAACTGATCCAACCAATTCGTCGCTGACTCAACTCTGACTAAGTATGCAGCTTAGGCTCCCGGTGTTTTATAGCTTGTGGAGTAGGGCATGGAAGGTTCTCGAACAATCAATATAATTCACTTCCTATTGGTCGTATCGTCAAAATTTCTGAGAATTTCAGTATCATCCACATTGTTACCGAAGTCGACAAATTCATCGCCAAGTCACTAAATGGTCTTCAAGTTCATCGCCAAACCTGGAGGGAGAATCATCCGGTCAGCATCTAATAGATGCTATTTGTAAAACAACCTTTCTTGCAATATAACTAACTGTGCTAGGAAGCAAGATTACAGATTAATAACAATATATACATATATTCCTTTATTTTCGTGTGTGTACATTGCGGAATTGTACATAGCAATAAAGCACTTCATAATTACATTTTTGTACATTGGCATATTTTCTGTATTTTTATTTTAATTTTTGTATTTGTCCTGTTATTTTTTATAACTGTCCACATTTTTTGGCAGTCTTATTTTGTTAACTAGCCGCCTTTGGCGACCAGCTGGTTCGCCCAATCTTAATGCACGTTAAAATTTTAATAATTAAATATTTTATGGAACTCCCATTTTAATTGCTTTTTCATTAAAATATTTTAAAACTTCAAATTTTTATAGTCATATAATTCACTCATAATATTATAAAGGCCTTCAGCCATAACGTAATATGTATCTCTCTAATTTTCTGTTAGCTCCCGTAGAATTTATGCTTTAAATTAAAGTGGAAATGATTAAACTGCAATAAATATAATAATAATTTTTTTTTACTGAAACGAAGCATTTTTTTTAAAATATGAGTACTGAAAACAGTGTCGCTGAGTATTTAAACATTATGGGCACTAAAGAATATTTTTCTTAATTTATATAATATCTCAAGAAATTTTCAACAAAATTTTCTCAGATACATCATGAACAGATCGATTAATTAACAATGTTTAGTTTAAAATGCATCAAACACTAAACAAATAAACAGAAGCGTTTGAAATAATCGGTCGGAAACATGTTAAACCTTCAAAACCAAGTCCGTATAAGTTGAAAATAGAGTTGTCAACAATCAGAACACAATGTGCATGCGAGAATTTTCAACGCCAATTACGGTAACGTAAATGCGTGAATTTTCTACTCCAGTTGGGGTAACGCTATGCAGATTAGAAATTTTTAATTTCCCTTATTCTGTTTTCTTTTAATTCAAAAGTACTTCGGAATGAATCTGAAAGAACGATTAATTATCAATGTTTAATTTTAAATGCATCAAACATTAAGAAAATAAACAGAATCGTTTGAAATAATCTGCCGAAAATTTCTTAAGCCTATCCTCCTTAGAGTGGGAAAAAAACTGAAGCCTTACTCATTTAGCGGTGGGGAAATGAAAAGATTTTTTGGCGAGAAAGTTAATTTTTAATTAATAATTAAAATTCTAATTAAAAATTCAAAAAAAAAGGGATCCCAGGTGCACAATCCCGGCCTCCAAGGTATGTATGTGCCAAATTTGGTAGCTGTAGGTCGAACGGTCTGGCCTGTAGTGCGCCAACACACACACACACACACACACATTGAGCTTTATATAAGTACTAACTGCCTATGGCGACCAGCTGATTTGCCAATCTTAATGTTCGTTTAAATTTTAATAATTAAATATTTTACGCAATTCCTACTTTAATAGATTCTTCATCAAAATATTTTAAAACTTTGATAGTCATATAATTCATAACCAATTTGGATAGTCATATAATTCACTCATAATATTATAAAGGCCTTCAGTCATAACGTAATATGTATCTCATTAATTTTCTTTTAGCTCCCGTAGAATTTATGCTTTAAATTAAAGTGGAAAGAATTAATTTGCAATTAATATTTTTAGGTCAAATGGCCTGGCCTGTAGAGCGCCAACACACACACATACACACACATTGAGCTTTATATAAGTATAGATAGATACGTTTTTTATGATCATTTTCTGAATTTTGTTATCACAAATAGACTATATGTCCATTTTGATAGAATAGCATGGGATTTCTGCTACCTGTTGATAGTTTGCTTACAAAGTCACTGCTGTATCTTCCTAGAATCTCAGCCATATCGTTGGTTTCGACTTTTGTATACCTAATGCTAAAGCACGCTTACGAAATTTTAAGCAATAAATGTCAGGTTTCGGGCAATTTAGGGGATGATAACAGCAATAAACTGTTGAGAAGCGTCTTCTGATGCCTCACGAACAGGATAACAGGATAGTTACGGAATCTATATTTCGTAACTATCGTTCACCAATACCATGCAAGGTATACGCGGCGTTACTTAAGGTCCCTAATTTTCAACGAAACAAGAGGAATAAAGTCTTTATTAGAGAGTAGGAGAGAAATTTTCGAGGAGACCATCATTGCTGGTTACTTTCTCGTATATGAAGTACGCTGGAAATAGTATTGTAATTGGCAAAAAATTCAAACTCGAGATGTTGACGAATCTCCAGAGTTATATCCTCCTTGAATGCAAAAAATACATTTTTGGTGATATGTCTGTCTATTTGTTTGTCCATCTGAGTGTCTATAAACACAATAACTATGATGGAACAAAAAGTCTTCGAGCTAGCCGTATGAAATTTGGCAATCAGCTTAATATCGAATTTGCATATTTCTCTGAGTTTTCCAACGAAGTCCATGAAGAGGAAAACTGTCACTCGGCTGTCCGAATACAAGGTAGTACATTAACTACGGAACGAAATAGAGTTAAATGGATAGCATTTGATACAGATTAAACGTCTAAAATATAGGTAGGTCCATATCAAATTTGGAAACAAATCTGTTAAGGGGATGGTCGTCTGTTGGAAGGCATTTTTATATGAATTTAAATGCACAAAATCAAAAATATTATGATTTAAGTCAATGAAATTTGGTATAAACTACAGTCATAGCTCTGCGTCAAATTTTAGTAAAAGTCGGTCGGTAAAGAGAAATCCCAAACATATAAGCCATTTTCTGGTACTTGTTTATTTATCGCATCACAACGAATAATCATCAGTAGCATATGGTTAATACACAAGTACAGGTTTTCTTTATTAAACTACGAAGCACAAAATTATCATACGTAAGATTCTGAAAATAAGAATCTGAACATTCATGGCATTCACGTTCCTGCCCATGGTTCGTGATTTCATGCGGGGGTAGGGAGGGGAACGACACCTTTATTATTAGAGAGCGAGGGGGAGGAAGTCTGTGTACCTAAAAATAGGAGAATACTTGGTATTCGCCTTAAAAAACATGCAAAACATAAAGAATTAGAAGAATAAAACTTAGTACACAATTTTAACAACTAAGATAAATATAGATAAAATATAAAATTTCGAATTTAATCCTTCCAGGGGTTGGCCCTCTGATTGTTCTCTCGCATGTACACGGTAGCTTAAAAACGTTACGGCTTGGATAAATAAAAGTTTGTAAACAGTTTCAGTATCTAAAGTATAGATTTGTATCAAATGTTGAATTAAGTTCTTCGAGGGTTTGACTACTTGGTCTGCATGTTTTTTCGCACGCATGTAGACGTGATAGTTGAAAAACTTAACACATTGACCATCAAATATCCACCATCTGAATCTTCGTAAAATGGCAGTTATCATAAAAGAAGAAAGCATTGATGATTTTTACATCGGTGACGATCGTAGAACAATTCTCAGAAAACGATTTACTACGTTTCAGCCGATTTTCAAAATAATCGAAGTACGTTTCTCTACTTTATAGAAGTGACTCGTTGGGACGACTTTCTACGTTCAAGCCGATTGAAGAGTTAAATAAATGAAATTGTGGTGAAGCTTTATAAGCCAGATAACAGCCTCCTGACCGGAGTGATCACTTTTGTCTAGTGGTCATGTTACTCGCTTACGAACCCCAAAATTTCAGATTCAGCCCTCGCTGTTACCAAATCGCTACAAAATTCTATGAATAATTTCGTTGCTAAAACCGTGTTCTGTGTCAGTGTTTGGTTACATCAAACGAAAAAAAGGATGTGTCTCTCAAAATGATTTTCCTTGTTTCTTTACTATGCTACAGAACAAATAATGCTCATATGCCGGAGTAAAAATAAAAATCTGAACGTTCATGACTTTGCCAAAGGCCCACAATCGGGAGATTATAGGCTCTGGTTAAAATATTGTTTCTGTGAAAATTTTTTCGATTTTATTATAATACTTTGTAAAAATAACTGTATGCTGATTTATATATTTTGGTTTCAATTTACAGCTGTTGTCATCCAATGAGTTACATAATTTTAAAATTCTAACTTCGGAGTTATCATAAAATTTTCTCGGTTTTTACACTTATCAAATATTAAATATTACATCTCAAAATGTAATGTCAAGATCATTAATTTGCTTATAATCAGTATTTGAGAAAATTGAGTATTGAGAAAACTGAGTAGAGTGTTTATTTATACACGAGATAAAGAAAGCGATAATAAAACTTGAGTTTTGAGTGCATTTCGGCTAAAATGTTTCAATAAGCTGTGTTATATCACTATGACCTTGATCTAGGGCAACACAGATGGCTGGCATGTGACTGCAAAACATGATTTAAATTTATCTCCACTTGACGATGATATAACATAGCTTAAAACATGTGATTGTTTACTTTATTTTATTTATTTATTTGCATACATTAAAAATTATACTTGCACGGTATTCAGTACTTAATAATTTCAACCAGTCTAGAGGATCACCTACCTTATTATCAGTTTCGTTTTAATAATTTCAGCCAATTTTTACCTGTTAATAAGCCAAACGAAAGTAATATTTTAAATTATTATTCCATTATAAGGATAAAATATTTTGACTGATTAACACCAACTTTAAATGGCCAAAATCAGTCCTCTTATATAGGTTGGAGCACTGTCAAACACAGTATCTCTCAAAAATAAAAAGCAAGTGGCTTGTGATTAGGTTTCTAATTGTCCGGAGGTTTCAAGTGAAATAAAAATTAGCGAAATTGGAAAAGTGATTGGAGCTGATGGGGATTCTAACATGCTTTTATACCTATAGAGAATGCATAATTAAGTAATTTCTTAAGATTTCTATTGAAAAGAGTAGAGGGCGAAAGTGGACAGATGACCAATGATAACATATCTATGAAACATAAATTGAATATGAAATTTAAAAAAAACTGTGAAGTTTGGCCAGTGTTTGGAGGAGGGGAACGGCTAATTCTTTAGTTTTGGTAATCACCTTAAAAATGCAGATGATATAGCAATTATTAAATGATTTCAATTCCTGTTAAGGATTTATACCAAGAAATGCACTATTTATTTTATGGTGTTTTTCGAAAAAATGAAAAGAAAGGTTTTCAAAATTTCAAAAAGATCTTTCTAAAATTACGCATCCAACCTTCCCTCTTCCACAAGAAGATGAAAGTCAATTTCGACAATTGTAAAAGCTATGCATTCAAGAGAAAGAAATATAATTAATAACTAGAGCTTACTTAATACTTTTTTTTCTAATTTTAGAATATAAAAAATCGTGAAATTTAAGCAATACCATGCTAAAAATTAATTAATTCTTAAAATAATATATGTAGGATTTTTAAAAATATCGAAAAAATATTCTTTTTATCATGCAAAATTCTGATTATTCTAAATTTCATCTACCTATTTTTCATATTTCTAAATCATCGCGTTCAGGCGCGTTCGGATGGACAGATGTCTCCCTCTGGGCGGATTTTGTCCAAAATTTGATTTTAAAAAGATATACCATTAGGATGTAAAAATTACAGATATATAATTCTAGAATTAGATCTAAAAATTCTATTTAGCTCATTGCGATAATTCCAAATATACATTTTCAAACTGAAAATTCGTCAAAATCTAGAAATAGAGATTTCTGATGACTACAGTAGTTTCATTTCTCCCTATTAGCAGAAAATGCTCAACGACATTGTTACGATATCTATATGATGTTGACCGGCTTTCAGAATGGTGGATAATATCATGGAGATATTGTATAGTAAGCTTGTGCTACTAAGGCTATAAATCGCATACACGAAAGTTTTAAAAAAGTATATTAAATATTTTAAGGCAAATTATTAAATTAAAAAAAATATTTCAACTAACAAGACGCTTCTAATTTTGATGAGAAACTGCATCTGCTTTATCCCTTTATCATTGCAAGTATTAAGTCCTCTGTTAACCCACCATACATCGACATTTGATATATAAAGTAAAATTCTCTAAATGATGAATGTCAAATAGAGAAATTTTGAACAGCTTCATGTTACTGTACCTCTTCGTATCTATGCAGTCGAACAATACAATGAAAGAAGGAAGATGACAGAGTTATAAATTATTAGCAGGAAACTGAAACAAAACGGCTAACCAATCTTGATAAGAAAACTCAGATATTAAATTCTGTTTATCATTCATTTCTCATTTTGAAATCTGTAATCTAATTCATATTTGGAAGCAACTGATTAAGATTTTACCTCTGGAAAAACTTATCAGTGGTGTCTTTTCTTGCTGTATACTAAATGAGGCTGATTTTTACTTTCTCGTGTATGAAATATAAAGAAAATATTGCAATTGTCAAAAAATTCAAATTCGAGATTTTCATAAATCTCTGCGTTTTACACCTTACCCCTCAGTTCTAAAGACATATTTTTGGAATATATCTGACCGTCTGTCTATTTGACTGAATGCCTGGGTCAAAAATAACTCGAAGTGGTCGAACGGTCCATCTTTACATCGAATTTGTAGATTTCTATCTAATTTTAAGCTAATTCCATTCAGAAGAAGTCTGTCTGGCTGTCTGCCCTAATATACGTTAACATGATAATTACAAAACGAAGATAGCTCTATAGATAAAACTCGGTACACAAATTTAACATCTACACTGTTGACATTTATCAAATTTTGAATTAAAAGATGCAAGCAAAAGCTTCAAGCAAGTTGTTAGTCTGTACTTTTAGAAACATGTAAATACGATAACTTAAAAAACTCAATTACTTATATATCAAATTTGGTATAGGATTTGTGACTTCTAGTGTACTTCTATGCCAACTTTTTGCTTCAATCGAGTAGAAAAAACTCGTCTAAAACACAAATTCGACTTTTAGCTTCTATAAATAATATGCTAGGGATTAATCACCAAAAACTTCGCCAAGCATCACACGATAGGTTCAGTAAAAATGCTAAATTCCCACCAAGGATTAATATTTTGTAATTATTGTTATCCAATACCATGCAAATTATAACCTTTTTACGAGACAATTTTGAGGAGATCCCCCTCCCTCCCTGATTACATTCTCGTACACACAATCTATAGGAAGTATTTTTATCGTAAAATATTTGAACTCGAATTTTTGACCAATTTATGCTTTCAGATCTCCCTGAGTCTGAACTTCGGGATTGTGTCTGTCTATCTATCTATCTGTGAATACGATATCTTGAAAACACATTGAGCCTGACATCTGAGATTTTCATCAAATTATGTCACAGCCTTCAAGATCTCTTGGCAAGAAATCAGTTCTTCAGCATCAGAGCGAAAATTCGGAGAGAGAATCGTGTGATGTAGACTTACAACTCTCCTTTGAATATTCACAGTCAATTAAAAATTACTAAGAAACTTTAAAAACATTTCATATAATAATCGCCTTTTATTTTAATTGCAAAACTTGAATAATATTAGCTCATTTCCATTTAAAAAGTTTCTGAATATGTAACTATTTTAGAATAAAATATTATGTTACATCTCCATTACTTTTTTCGGTATTCTTAATACAGTAGAATATCTTGAAGATATTGGGTATTTTGTACCAATAGAGAATCCATGTAAACTCAAAACGAGATTAGATGGAAGAAAGATGCGCATTGCATGACAATATTAATTGCCTGTTTAGCATAACAATGACATTTATTATATAATGGGGTAATTACATAAACTGGCTCCTATATGGATAATATGATAAATCAAGCAGTTTCCAATTCGAATAATAGTCATACAAAAATTGTTGTAAAATGGTTCAACATATTTAGAATCGAGACATCAGGAGTTCGAGTCCCGATTCCATTTAAGATAATTTGAGCCGAAATCCAGTTTATTATAATTACAAATACTAATTTGGAACTTAAGTGATAATTCACCAAGCTTATTATAACAATGTCTTATTGCAAAATTAAACTTTAAAAGAACTTGCAGAAGAAAGAGACCTGAGGAGGGAAAAACTTCAGACTTTATCTTAATCAATCGAAGATCAATTCTAGTTTATCTCAAATCAATTGTTTCAATAAAATCCTTTCTAAATACTCTTTCAACTAATTCAAAAATTATACTATATTTAAACAAATCAATTTACTTAACCAGCGTGCAAATAAGATTTTAAAAAATTATTATATGTTGTAAATTATAATTCGAATCATTTAAAAATGTTACTAAATTTCTTTTTGAAATTTAATTTGTTTCAAACCGCTAAAATACGCAAAAATATATTCTTCAACCTCAAATATATAATTTAAAACTAGTCAAAATTCATCTTTAATTAATGACGAATTATTTTTTAAATTTTATTCTAGGATATTTTGATTAAAAAACATTTCAAAGAAATTGCTCAGTCATTTTTTTTGTCTGTTGTCTGTTATTATTCTATGGATCATACTTTTATTACAAATATGCTCCGAGTCTATAATATTTTGTAGCTGTAGTCTAAAGAAAAAGATGTCTGTATTGAAATTATCTGTCTATTTTATTCGGGCTAAAAAAAATGATAAGGTAACGACAAAAAAATGTCTATAAAATCTTAATTGCTTTCCATCTCAATGCAAGATATTGCATTACATCACCATAATTATTATTTGATACTGTATTCTAGGCAATATTGGAGAAATATTGTAACTATGCTGTTGGGCATTTTATGCTAATAAGAACTTAATATTTTTTAACTTAATTTCGTTTTAATAACCAATTGCAATTTAATTAACTTGCGCCAAAAAAAACTCAGCTCACTCCTGTAAATAATATCAAATAATTTTACTAAAGTCTCAAAAAATTAGTAGAAATGAGCTAGTCAAAATTAAATCTCAAATCGATGCTACGTTCCTGAAATACAATGATAACCATTACTTGCCAGAATTAGCAGCAGATTAAACTCTCAACTCTACTAATCTTCTTTTTTGACACATTGTAAATAAATACAAATTTGCCATAGGTGTAATCTTGTAACAATAAAATAATATTCAGTTTTTATCGTTGATATATTTTTTCACCATGGGAAATGCTATTAAACCACATATAAAAAATGCCGAAAAAACTGGAGTTTTACAAATCGCTAATACAGGGTTACATGAGGTAAGTATTATAATAAATTATGTTTTTTCGTAAAATATTACACTATTTTTTTTTCTCCCATTATTCTTTTAAGAACTTGTGGTATATTTTACAGATGACTGCTTTTGGAATAACATTATTATTATTCAAGTAAGCCTGTTAATTCTGCTAAAGTTAACTGTTTAATAAGTTATTAAAAAAGTAACTTAGTTCTAATTCCACTGTTCCGTTTGTCAGATAGGTGACTTTCACTAAAAAAATCAAAGTATACTTTTTCTTTAATCTTATCTTTTTACTAACTGGTTTTTAAATCAAATTTTAATTTTGGTAATTATTATTCTTAATAATGCTCTGGCCAAGCTTTTACTGATTTACTTTAAATCTAGCATTGTTTTCTTTTCACACGAAGGATTTTTTTTATTATTGTTAATTTTGCTAATTAAATTACTTTCGTTATTTTATATTTGAAATCTTTGACATAGCATTAAAGTTGTTTACATACAAATGTTAACAATTTTAATAACAAGACATCATATCCAATTTCATTCATTGTGTTTTCTATTATTTTATTCATATACACATAGATATAAAGACCAGAAGGCAATCTGCGACTTGTTGAGAATCTTTTCAAAATTTTTATTAAAACCTTGTATCAACTTTTTTTTTTTTTTTTTTTGTTATTTCTACATGCACATAGACAGATATTCCATTGATAAAATCCATTTATAATGTGTCACATATCAGCAATTTTATTGTAAAAACCATTTATCAATTTAAATCCATCAATGTCATTATGTGTTATCTGTTATATAAATAGTTATTTTTGGGAACTAAAATTAATATTAATGATAATTCCTTTCTTGTGTCCCATAATAGTTATACAATGGCTGAATAACTCATTATAATTATCTTTGTATTTAGTTTCCTCGAGAGATGTTTCAACTAGTCAATGTTCTTCGAACGTTAGACATCTCAAACAACAAAATTGGTAATCTGCCTCCTACAATTGGAAATTTTACTAATCTCAAGAATTTAACAGCCTGTCAGATAAGGATAGGTAATTGTTTTGATATTTTTACCAAAATATACATGTAATTTTATAATAAATTTGGAAATATTGTAGTTAATTAAGTTTGAAAAACTTATAAGGATACTTTAAGTTTTTAATTATCATTGTATTTTAATTCAACAATTTTATATTGAAAGTTATATGAAACATTTTGCATGATTGAGTTAATTCGTGCAAGGTTAATCACAGGATCAACCTTGATCTCGTAGCAAACATAACTGTGCATATCATAATTCTTATCTAATTTTATGTTCTCTTTCCCTGTGTTCTGACTGGTAACAATTGTAAGATTTACAGTGAATTTCAAAATTAAAATGCTGTGCTGCATTTAACATTTTGCATAAACTGGAATTGATTTATTTTTCGATTCATCGATCATAATGTAGCCTATTAAAGAGACTTTAACATCCTAGATATGCGCTATAGCTTGGTGAAGTATATATGAATTCTTTTTTTAAGTGAGTGATTGAAATGTGTTATAAATATTTTTAAAAAGTTATACTTTTTAAATTATACTTTTCAAAAGTTTAAATTGCAGATTTTTGTATCGTTTTAATATCTTAATGTTGTTGGTGACATTCATAAACCTATCAGTTTCTTTGTGATCAAATTACAATATCAAAAAATCTGTAATTAGGAGAAAAAAAAACTGTTACAATTGGAAATTATAAAAGAATTGCAGAGGATAATATAAATATATCATATATACCTTCATTTTTTAAAGCAAATTTACTGTTTCTGTGACTAAAATTTTTTTAAATTTTCATTCAATTGATAATAGAAGGAAATATTTGTTTATCGAGTTCATAAGTGTTATTCCATTTCAGATTAATATAATTTTATTCAGAATTCCATTATCTGAAGTAAAATGTTAAATATTATCATAATTGAACTAAGAAATAAATGTTTTGAGAATTATATTTTTTATTAGTTTTGAAATAATTATGTAATTAAACTAGAAATAATGTAGCACACTTACTTGGATGGAATTCCAAATGATGATGCAGTTAGTACAATTTAACTTGATTTTAAATGATCGGATTGCTGCAAAAGAAAAGAAATAGTAAATAAACCAAACTAATAAAATTATAAGGAACACAATGACTGTCAGCTGTTTCCTCCTTTCTTTTTCCAACCTCTGTATAATGCAGCCTGAATTTTTAATAATTCTTATTGAATGCATTCTTTTAGTATTTTAGAACAATTATGTTTTTAAAGAATTCTACAGGTAGCTTTTTTTAAAGGATGGAGCAAACTGGCTAACTCTCTATCGGATAATGCAGCAAACAAATCTAAATTTTAAACAGTTTTTCTGGATGTGTTATAATAAATTGATTTTTAAATTAATTATATTTTGTGATTGTGGCTTTAAAATACATAATGTGACAAAGTTGAATGATTAGACAAATATAGCATTGCATTTGAATTAATTTCCATATTCATCATTTAAATAATAATTAAAAATAGTTCGATATTTGGAGAAGAGGGGATTGCATATATTTTACTGTTTCACCTGTTTCTTTTTTAATCAGTTGTGTAGTTCATTTATCTAAAACTTTTAGATTAGTTCATTTAAAAATATCCAACTTTACTGAAGGAAAACTTTTAGGTAATCTGGAGAAGCAATTAAAAATTTGAATGTCTTCTTTAGTTTTGTTTCTCTGTGTTAAATTTAAAAAAATGTATGGAAAAATAATAAATATGTTCAGTTTCTATTTGAAGTCAAAGCGTTATAAAGTAATGATAAATAAACAATAACCGACAAAGGGAAATTTATTCCAAATTTTTATTTTAAGCAATATTTTTTAGTCATCTTTTATCTTTAACATTTTAATTATATTTGCTGTGAAATTTGTTTAGACTATGTAATTTTAATTTCACAGTCCATTCATGGAAAGCAAAAACAAAAGGAGTACAAAATCCACTTACTTAAAAGTAATACATGTCTGAAATTATATAAGAAAAATAATCTGTGTTTAATTTTACTCATTGTTTATTCCGATCATATGGCACAGCTATTTTGTTAACACAAAAGATTTTAAAAGTCCAAATTTAAATAAATCATAAGTAAAGAATTAGATAATTGAATTCTGCTGCCATAACGTCGGGTTTTTCATAGTTTTAGCTTGAACCTGTTATGTTATGCGAGTAATGCATTAAAAAAAAGTTTGGAATTTATCAATTCTAAGTCTAAAGAGGAATGTGTACAGATTTCTTTAATATAAAAACTAATACCCTCTCTCCCCTTTTTTAAAAAAAATATGAAATAGTGAACAACTTCCAAATAAAATGGATTTTCTTTCAGCATCTCTACCAGAAGAAATTGGTACATTGAAAAAGCTTGAAAGTGTGAATTTCAGCAATAATGAACTGACAACTCTACCTGCCTCATTTGCACAACTTATTAATTTAAGGACTATTAATTTAAGTAACAATAAGATCACAAATTTGCAACCTGTTTTTGCAAATATGAAAAAGCTTGAATTATTGGATATGTCTCATAATAAGCTTGTGGAAGTTCCTGACCATGTGAAGGAAATTGCAGCCATAGAAATAAATTTCAATCAAAATCAAGTAAGGATGAAAAATGTTTTTCTAGTGTTTCTTGATCATATATTATATTCATTATTAATTGTACATCTGAATTAGTGAGTGAGTTTGCTACAATCTATTTAATTAATTAACGAATTTCTAAGTTAAATTTAAAGTTTGTTTTATGTATTACATATACATGATTTACTTTAAATTATAATTGTTCAGATATTATTTTTTAATTATTTTTCCTTTATTATCAAAAAAGACTTAGAAATATAATTTCACAGCTTCATTACTGTATTTCGGATGTGTATGTTTTGTTCACTGATACGTTAATTTGTTTTAATCTGAATCTGTTAAAAATCATGATGTTGTGTTTCTCATCTTATATAATTAAAGAAATAGCATCAGGAGAAGCTAATTAATTTTAACTTCAATTCTGTGTGATATATATATATAATATAGAACACATATTTTTTAAGCAGTTTTGTGGCCAAGAGGAGAGAAGACACTTTTGAATATTTTAAAACTTTGCTTTATTCCATCCTGGGAGGCATAATTTATGTACAAGCAAGTACATAATTTATGTACAAGAAGCAACCCGATACGTCCATCCATGACACATCAGAAGAACGAAATATTTTTCCTAAATGATTTTATACTATGAGATTCTGATAGGGATTCTTTGACATGTGTAGACTTAGAAAAGTGAAATATAGGTATCTTTTAAAAGAATTTGGTTTGTTTTACAGATTTTTATTCCTTCACTTGGAGCGTGTGAAAGTTCTGAAAGTAACGCAGTTTTACGGAGCTTCTGTAGCATTAATTAAATAAAAAAGGTGGAATTAGATCAGGAAATAAGAGATCATTTTAGAATAAAGTTAATATGGGTTAAATTGAGCTAAAACATTGGAAATTCATTAGGATTTAAATTAGATTTTAAAATATCATTATATGTGCATAAGTAAACATTTCTTAAAAATTCTTTTTTATTTAATGTTTGATATAAAATTATATTTTGGCTTGTTTTAAATATATATTGCAATATTTTTTGCAAATATTGCTTGAAAATTGATACAGAATATTTGTTTTCAATAAATTTAAGCTCTGTTTTTTAATTAATAATCCAAAAATCCAAACTATAAAGTTGCTTTTGTTTCTTAATATTCAAACCTTCTCTCTTCTCTTCTTTGTACTAAATGTATCATAGTAAAAGATTTAATAATTTTCCCTTTAAGATTTTAAGTTGTTCATCTGAAATAATCATTATTTCATTCTGAAATTGTGCTTAAGTTTAAAGCAGATCTTCGTCTTGCTGCTTTTTCTTAGATGGATGAATCTTCATGAGATTTACACTTCTGCTTTCAAGCTAAAATTTATGCTTTTGTGTAAATTCTTTATCCTTATTCATTAGAATACTTATGAATATATTGCATATATCAGCTTGTAATTTTAGAATTCATCTAAAATATTAGAACTAATAGATTTCATCATTAAGAATATACCAATATTAACTGTACCATGTTTACCTAATTGCAAAATAATATTTAAAATTCTGCTTTGAATTTTGTTATTGTTTATTCTGTGAACATTTTGTATAATTTTCATGGTCTTAATTAGTTTCCTATTCTTTTGAAGACTTTTCAAAAAATTTAAAAAAAATCGAAAATATATTGTTGATTTTAAAAAACAATGTTAATTAACTTTTTATTTATTTATTTTTTAGATATCAGTATTATCAGAAGAAATAGCAGAATGTAACAGGCTGAAAGTTTTGCGATTGGAAGAAAATTGTCTTCAGCTGTCTGCTGTGCCAGAAAAAATACTGACGGATTCCCAAATATCCCTTCTTGCAATAGATGGAAATTTGTTTGAATCCAAAGATCTTCATGCTCGTGAAGGATGGGAAAAGGTTGGTTGAATAATTATTTTGAAAATTTAGTTCATAAATATTTAACTTTTGCTTCATGTTTTATCTTATTATCCTTATTATGTTGCTTAATCTTCCCTTTTATTTTTTTTATTATGTTTATCTTATAAATAAAGTATGAATAGTTGCAATGGACATCAATTTATTATTCCTTTTTCCAAGTGCTTTATTTATTGCTCTGAAAACTAATTGTTAAAAATAATTTTGAAACTTTTATACTATGAAACTCTCTTCACTTATTGTTTAAATTATAATTAAAAAATGCTTTTCCAACTATTAAAAAAGTCAATTTTTTCCTTTTTTGAAAGTTGTTTTTTGTTGTAATAAGATACTGATAGTTATTCTAATTTCTCTTGCCATTTGGGATATTTTATAGTTATTTGATTTTAAAAGGACATGCATTTTGTGAATCATGCAATCTATTACTAAAGAAACCATCATGCGTAAATTTAAAAAAAAAATTCTCCATTCATATCATATGATTTTGATTACAATTATTTAATTTTGATTCAATTCATATTAGTGTTTCAACTTTAGTTTGATTTTTTATAGGTATTCCTGTATGAGCATGCACTAGAAAGAGCTCATTTTTTATTTTAAAGTAATTTCATTATATTCATATTGTGAAAGTATATTTTTGAAAATTCTTTATACATAATATAAAGAATTTTCACACTTTTATTATATAAAAATACTTTTTAAAGTTTAATAATTTCTTATATATTTAATTGAATTAACCAACTCTATTCTTTTAAGACAGGATTTTTGCATAACATTGAACATTTTATGTCATGAGAATAATTGTATATTTCTTATTTTAATAGTTTATAATCAGTATTTATTCTCACAATACAGCTTTTTAATGATATTATATTGCATAAAACTAGCTTCCTTTTTCTTTTTTTTTACGTTCCCATTTTTTACATTTTAATATGTATGGATGAATTTTAATGCATTTATTATTTTTCTTTTTCAGTATATGGAACGATTCACAGCAACAAAAAAGAAATTGTATTAAGTTTTTTCATTACTGTTTTAAATCACTTGATTCCTTCACGTTGTTTCACTGTGCAACACAGTTTTCACTTAATCAATTGAACAAAAGAGAAGAAAGCTTGTATTTAAATACTTTATATCATGTTACAAAGCATCATTTATCAGTAATTTGTCTTTAAACTAACTGTTTCAAATTAAAATTATCTGCTTTTAAATGTTTTTGCATGATTTCTTTGTGCATTGTTGTCCTTCAGAACACATTTATCTGAACTTATTTATCTGAATAATGTATTTTAGCAATATAGTTTGAAGTATTTTATTTCATTTATGTTTTGTTATGTATTGTTAATTTAATCACTTGTTTATTGTTAATATTATAATTCTATAAAAATTTACTGTAAAACATTAAATTACTTGTAATGATACCTTTTTAAGCCAAAAAAATCAAGAATATTATTTCTTTAACTTTCCATGGTGTGTGCCCTTTATTTTGAGATGACATATATTTCCTGATTAGTTGTAAAACATAAATTTTTAAAGGGTAATAATTAAAATTAGGTTGTCATGAATTAATAAATACAATTTTCATTTTAAAATAATGTAAACACAAAACACAAAAACAATCTAAAATGACCAAAGAATTAAATTAATGTGAAAATAAAATAATATATAAAAATTTTCAATATTTTAATTAAATATTTACATATATAAAACTGTAAAAACACTATGGACATGAAAAACAATTAAAATTTAGATATATATATATTTTCATATATGCTTCATTGCAATTCAAACAAATACACTTCAGCATATAAATTTCTGGAAGATCTCACAGGTAAGCCTTATGATTCTAGTGTGCTTTTCATATTTTCACCTTTCTTTCTGCTTATTTTTTTTTTAATCTGATGCACTTTGTTCAACATTTTTTTTTTCAATATTTTTAGTTTGTTTTGTAAAGAGGTAAGTGTTCTTTGCTCAATATATTCTTTCACAAAAGTCTTTCCTAGTTATAACAAATATTTCCTTCAAGGTAGATTTTCTTTACTATTTGTTGATTGAATAATGTGGCTATGATTGCAGCTACATTCAGCATAGAAAAAGAAAAAAAAAAGATAAGAGGCCAATACCTGATTTTCCTGACTGCTTTATAGAGGGTACAAAGTTTGTCTGCTGTGTTCATGACTCTCTTGGTAAGGTTGAAGAACACTTTGTTTCTCTCTCTCTCTCTCTGGCTTATTACTATCCTTTGCAACTTCATTGATTTTTGCATTGTCATGATATCTTGTAATAAAAATGATCTTTTTATAAAATGTTGCAACTTAGGAGAATAGGATCGTATTGTTTCTAAAACAGAAAGGATTATTGGATTTTCTTGTTTTATTAGTTAAAATTTATTATGAATTTGATTTTTTTAAAATTCCTGCAAATTAGTTTTTATTTTCCCAGAATTAAATCCAAACTTCAAAGCCAATTGTCCATGATCACATTTCTTCAAGTATCATAAATATGTCAGCCTTTTAGCAACATCCTGTAGTTGATTGTTCTGGGAATAAATTATTCAAGACTTGAATTTTATGCTATATTTATTTATTTTTTCTTTAAAGGCTATATTGTATGAAATTATGCCTTTCCTGAAATTATTCTAATTTCTCATCAATGTTAATTTCCCACTGAGAGGACACCACTTCCAGCAGTTATCAACAAGCCTTTTAAAAAATGTTTCGTATTGAAACTAAATTGAATGAATGTAATTAAGTGAAATTGAAATGAGTGTAATTAAGTCTCACCAAAATAATACATTTATGGTCTTTATAACCATGCTTTCATGAACAATAATTAGACATTTCATTATATTTATTAGTTTTTAGCTGGTCTTGTGATTCTTTTAACTTAAATTCATGTATTGCAAAAAAAAAAAAAAAAATCCTTTTATAAATGCCATTTTTTTCTTTCCTTTTCCTTTTTTCCTACTTTTTTTTTTTTTTTTTTTTCCTTTTTTGAATCCAAGAGTCAATATTGTTTTATCTTGTGGTGGGTTGTATAAGCTTCGGCAGAATCAGCATGATTTTTTTTCCATCTTCAGAATCACTTGTTGCTTTTAATTCTTATTCAGAATCAATTTCTCCTCATTTGTGTCACTTTTATCTAAAACTGGATCATCATCATCACTGTTACATGAAAGCTACAGCTTTTTTATGCAGTTTCAAGCTAATTAGTGTAATTTATGTTTACAAATTTTTACCCCGCCACAATTAAAAAAGGGCTTAAATAAATAAAATGCCACAAAATGATCAAGCTTATGTGAGTTTTAGATACTTTGCCTCTAATTAGACACTTTAAATAATTAAGCAGAAAAACTACAATTTTTAGGTCTTAAACAATTAAACAAAAATTGAAACCACAAAGAAAAGAATATATTGCAAAAACCTATCTCAATAGTTGCTCAGAAGTGCAAATAAGAGATTTGTGGAGTTGCATTAATGTTTGTGATTCAAATGTTGACTAACAGTTTGTTGAAAGGAAGTGCAAGAATAGCCAAAACCATGATTTCTTATTGCCCTCTAACAAAAAAATAATATGAAATTCTTCTTGAAAGCTTCACTCAAATATACATACCTGTTGAAAGGTTAAATTTCTTTGCTGAATATAGTAAATTGTAAATACAGCTGAATGTAATTTTTCAATATCGTTTAATTAAGTTGAAAAGTTAAAAACTTTACATTCAGGAAGAAAAGCGACTCACTTGAGATTTCATACTTTTATGCAGTCTATTAAATTTCAAAATAATATAGAATACCAAAAAATAAATCAGAACTTCAGATGACAAATAAAAATATTTTTAAAAAAATTTTAATGATTCACAATTTTTTTAATAATTTAAAGTATTTTCTTAGTTTAAAATGAAATTACTAATATAATTTGTAATAACTACTATTATAATTTGTATATTTTAAATTTAAGTTCTACATAAGATTTGCAAATTGTATAACTAATAAAAATTGGAATTATAAATCTAAAAAAAAAGCAAATAATCTTGTTAAATGTTAAGAGAAACTTGATGATTATTAATAAAAACAGTTCAAATGTGAAATTGGAAAATTGGATTACATTTTGAGATTATCAAAATTCTTTGATTATCAGAATTCTTTGTTAATTTACTGTATAAAATTATGTTATTGCATTTTACACAATATTTTTGAAAAATAGATCTTTTGTTAAGCTTAATTTTATAAAATCTTAAAATTTTACCAGTATAATTAATTGAACAAAATTTCTCGATTTAATATGTTTAGTTTCAATTATATGTTATATCTCAATTTAATCTAATTAGAGGTTTATAATTTAAAGAACATTAAAAGAAAAACTTCTTTAAATGTTTCCTTCATAATTTAAGAGAAAAATTTTAATATTCTTGGGATTGCATTAAATGCTAACCTATTGTTATCATAAAGTGTTTTAATTGTTATTTGTAATAAACTGGGGGGGAAACTGAAAAATCGAGAAACTATGATGTTTTTATGACATGATTATTTTAACTCTGTTAACTAAATAAATTTACTGTATCTTTTTTAGAATTTTAGTTTCATTCGTAAAGTAATGCACAGATAAAAAGAATATTTATGAAATTTTTCAAATTTCAGATAGTTGTTTTGTAAATTTCTTACATTATTTGTATTGTATTATAGTATGCTATAAATGCAAATAAATATTTATAAAATTTTAAGTTTTTATGATTATTGAATAACTCGGATTCATACATTCACATTAATTTTTCAAGCAGAATTTTTAAAGTTTCAGTATTATTATTCAGCATATTCTGTTACAATCATCTGGTTGATTATTCTCCTTTCCTATCTTATGCAGTCACCCTGCATGTGATAGGTATATTATTTGCTCTTAAAAGAATAGATAGATTTATAGAAACTACAGATATCATTTTCAAATGAATTGAAAAGAAAATAATTTCCTTTCTCCTCATCAAAATTCTTATTTTAAGAGAATGTTTCCAATCTAGTGGTTGTTACTAAATAATTTTTAAAGAATTGCATGTTGTGTTGCATTCAAATGTTCTATCTAAGCCATTTATTTTATATCTGAATATGTCTATATAAAGCAAACAGTCAATTTGACACAAGTAATTCATATGTGAAATGCAGAACATTTAAAGGGCAGAATTTGACCATATAAAAATGAATAATAAAAATTATATATAAACAACTTATTTAAAGTTTTATAAAAAATATGCATGCATATTATTTTGTTTGTAAGAGTGAAAAACTAATGAAACAAAAATATTTAACTTTAATGTAGGGATTTTTTTTAATTATGTGTTATTCATTTATGATATTAAATTTTAATTCTTTAAATTTAACTCAATATCAGAAATTGAATATATTCCATATATATAAGTCATGCATACTCAAAATGCTCCAATGGAATTAGAAAAATGGGAGAAAGATTATTAAAAAAAGAAAATTCTGCAATACTTTTAAGGTTTAATCAAATCTTTAATAATTTTGTTTTGGGAAAATGTTTAATAAACAAATAGTGATATTTTCTTTTAAAATTACTTTTATATTTAAGTATAAAATAGCCAGACATGTATTAAATTTATTTCAAGAGTTGTATAACTTAGATAACTCATTTGCTACACAATAATGTCTTTATGTTTAAAATATCAACTGTAAAGAATTGCAAGACTTTAAAAATAATTTGAAAACATATTTAATAGAAAGTATCTATTGCAAGCATAAATAACCTATATATCCATCTTTGATATTAATTGAAAGTTAGTAATTAAGTAGTAAAATTGTATTTAAATTATGTTACTCAACTAAAATTTCATCATTTAGATTTAACCTTTTAAACTTTGATAGAATTTTGCATTCTAAATTTTTTGTTTAAAATGCATTTGCTGTAAAGCAGAAAATTTGAATCTTAGATATTCATTTTTCATGCCCTTGTGTAAAATGAATTCCATTTTATTTTTAGGAACAGTTCCACTTATTTGGCAAATTATTATCTTTAAAATGATTGAATTGGTGCATTTATAGGTGCTGTTTAGTAAAATTTCAAAAATTCTAAACTTTAAAAGATAAAGGCATATTTGTTGGTAATGTTATCAGATGAAATTTATTAATAAAATGTATGCAAACAAATATAAATTTATGATAAACAGTTGTGCTGTTTCTAAAGAGAAAAGTATTTTCTACATATGATGATGAACTGTACATTGTAGATGAATTTGCTTTCCTTTATACTTCATGGGTGATGTAAACTATTTAGCCCCATAATACCCTCAAAAAGTATAGAAACAGTATTCTATGATTAAAAATATACTCGCCAATATACATCTAAATATAAAAATATGAATTAAATTTTGATAAAGAAACTCAGTTTAATAATTTCAGAATGTTTATATTGTGTTTCAATGTAACTTAATTTTCTTTAATTTCACTATGCATGTTTTTTCTGTAATCAGTAATTCTAAAAAAGTCAACTTTTAAGTGTGAAGGACTCTAGGATTTTATCTGGGAGAGATAAAAATGCAACTTATAATATGAAAATTTTTCTAACTTTAAAAAAAAATTATTAACTACAACTATAGTAAGTGATCATTCATAGATATTCTAGCACAAGTGACTACTGAATTCTGACTTCTATATTCAAAAGCCATTTTATGTTTTAGTATGCTTGTTTTTTCTATTCCACATATTGTCTTAACACTTATGTATTGTAAGATAAATCTTTTTTCCTCCTTACTATTCAATTTTGAAATAGATTCACTTCTAATTCCTTCAGAAAATTATACCTTAAATCAGTCATTAATATTGCAGGCTCCTTCAAAACACTGAACTGGGAAATTATTATTATTGTCTTGCATTAAATAAAGAATTTCTCATTTCCATATGGTAAAATATGATTGTGACTAGTCCCCACATTCCTACATAGTAAATGATATTGTGTTGGATTTAAAAAAAAAAAATCTTTTTCATGTCTTTATTTTTTTTAATAATAATGACTAATTCTTTAAGCATTTGAAAAAATATGATATACATTTCTTTTTTTAAATTAAATATTATACACCTAGCATAATAACCTATATATAAAAAGAAAATAATAATAATTGAAAAAATACAATTTAAAATGAAATGCTTAAAAGCCATTCTACACTTACTCGCATTTTAATGTTACAAAAACTTATACGAATTTATACTAAGTTTGAGAAAGAAGAATGAAGTTAGACATTCATAAACCAATATCGTTAATAAGGACAATCTTCTTTTGCGGGGAGCATTAAAATGTTTAAATTTGAAGGTTCAAGAGCATTTTAATACACTGTCTGTTGTTGGGTGTTCTTGCAATGTTAAAGAGATTTGTTGCTACTGTTGTTAAGGGTTGTTGTTAAGGGATTGGATAATTTGTATATTTATACCATATCATGAAAAACAATTTCAGATTGCTGATTTATAATTCCGGATTTTACTCTTCTTAACAAGGTGTCGGAATGTACTTCTTACCAATGTATTTATCTTAATTTATCCTTATATATATATACACATATACTGTAAAAAAATTAATGAAATACAGCTTATTCAGCAGATTTTTGGGGAAAGGGTGTGAACTTGATTGTTTAAAGTACCAAAATTACAAATGCCATGCTCTCAATACTTTAAGCAATAAAAAAAAGTTGTAGTTGTACAATGAAAACTAGATTGCACGACATAGTTTTAAACACAAAATGCTTCTGATCAAAATTATATAATGTATAGAAAATAAATATTTCAATATAATTTCAGTCTTCCTGTTAATTTCTTAAATATATATATATATATATAAGCAAATTGCTAACAGTTTGGAAGTTTTCTTAGTAAAATTTGGAAGTTTCAAATGCAAATTTCTTACTATTTACTAAAAAAAATTAACTAGTTTCTTTAAAAAAAAAATTAAAGGAAACCAAATGTTATGTGAAATTTTCAATTGTAGAATTTATATGGACTTTATTTTCTAATTCTCAAGTAAATCTCATAAATGAGATAAATTTCTTAATTAAAAGTCATCACAACTATTTTAATTAAAATACTATCAGAGTATAAATATATACAATTTTTTTCATGAATAATTCCTCTATAATAGCTACTAAAGAACTTGGATTCTTACTAGGTGAGAAATAAATTGTTTTTGTAAGGGAGATTTAATAACAAAGTTTCAAATGCGTGAATATTTAATTATGCATTTTAGTCTTTTACAATGCTAATAAGACAAATTAATCATTAAATAAAATTACTTGCTTTTAAGATGAACATAACAGTTTAAATTATGGTAACTAATAAATATGAATCAAATTAAAAACTGATTAGAAAAATTATCTTTTTATATGTACAATGCTTTCAAACTAAATTAAGAAAGACTTTTGATCTCAAAGACACAATTCAAGATGGAGCTTCAAAATTTTGTTTTACTGCCCAGTTAGTTAATAGTTAAATAATAGAACAAATTATAATACAATTTTCTTTCTTGGAGGACTAATAAAATAGTCCATAGATTTCTGGCACATATTAATTTTTTTAATTATTCTAGGTTTATATTTCATTTTTAAATATAATAAATTATTACTTTACGAAACTTTAACTCATTCTTTTTTTCCAACTGATGGTACAGGTTTTTTTTTTTTTTTTAAAAAAAAGAAGAAAAAAACTTGATCACACAAAAATTAACCTGATAAAAAATTTCCACTCGGAGGATTCTTGAAATCTAGAAATTAAATACTTCTTTCCTGAAATAAAATTAATCAAAATAGTTCAGCAAAAGTATTATTTTCAAAAAAGCAGATTATGCTAGAATTCGATAATTAAAAAGCTTGCAAAATCTCAGAAAAACATGTGTGCAAAAACTCATTAAGTTATTTTATTTCAGAGGTTGAATTCCCAATAAATAATAAGTTTGATATTAGGCAAAATTTTCTCAAAAATATTTAGAGAATGAATGCGATCTTAAAATATTTATGGCATTGACTTTACAGATTCACGATAGAATTCTTAGACATTAATATTCAAGAAAATTAAGCCTACTTTCAATAAAAATCACAATTAATATTCAATATTTTAATTATATATTAAAATTATTACAAAAGGTGTGCAACACATTTAAATACATCACAATGAATTAATGGCATTTTTTACAATGAATGGAAGTACACATGATAAATAAGAAATAGACAATACAAATTTCATGGATTACACATTTGCATACACTTTATCATCATCACATATAAAATAAATAATAATAAATTAAATAGCTCTAATTGGGACGGTAACATCTTTAAAAAATGGATGGCCAAGAGCATTCTTGGCCGATAAACGTTTTATTGGTGGATATGTAAGCATTTTAAGAAGAAGATCAGCACCTTCCATATCCAGCATGGGTAATGTTGCAGTAATATCCCTTGGTAACCATTTAGGGAATGTTGGTTTGTAATCCATCAAACTGGAACAACCTGGCCAAGTTTCTTCATCTGGCGTTCCCATGGTCCTAAACACACGAAACAATTGATCAATTTCTGAATCTCCAGGAAACAATGGACGTTTAGTGAGCATTTCTGCAAAAATACAGCCTAAGCTCCAAATATCTACGGATGTACTGTATTCTTTAACACCCAGAAGGATTTCTGGGGCTCTATACCATAAAGTAACGATTTCATGAGTGTAGGCTTTTATTGGAAGAGAAAATGCCCTTGCTAAGCCGAAATCGGCAAGTTTGATATTTCCTTCATTGTCAACAAGCAAATTCTGAGGTTTTAGATCGCGGTGCAAAATTTTTCGTGAATGGCAATATGCCAAACCTCGCAACAGCTGGTACAGATAGCTTTTCGCAACACGTAGAGAAAGACCATTAGAAGGAAGTTGATCGAGCTGCTTTTTCAAATCAAAATCTAAGTATTCGAAAACCAGATAAAGTTTTTGATCAGAATATACAACATCTTCAAGTCGAACTACATTTGGATGTTCCAACTCTTTTAGCAAGCTGATTTCCCGAAGAGCTGTGCTAGGTACCCCTTCTGTTTCACATTTTAAACGAATTTTTTTCAAGGCTACGAGCTTTTTTGTGCTTTTATCTTCTGCTTTATAAACTACACCGTAAGTACCCTCTCCAACTTTTTCGATTTTTTCAAAATTCCGTAATTCCGCCATTTCATAGTAAGCGGGATAAAAAAACTGTTGAGCGGCAAAAAATTTTTGCTCAAAGTTTATTTTGGCTCGTATTTCCCACTCGAGAGTAAAGTTGCATTGCATGGGTGCTGCTTTTCATTTTGTTCTTAAAAAATAAATTTCCATATTTGCATTTATCAATAGAATCAATATATATTTTAAACAATAATTCATCATCAATATTTTTTTTGGTTTTTTCCTGGATTAGGAAAGCTTTTTTTAAATTTTGTTAATTGACGTGAAAAAAAATTTCACTGACATCAAAACTTCGCCTGATATTTGTTTACCGCTTTTTATGCGTGGTTTTGTTTTGATTTCGTCGCTAAACTTATTCTTGCTTTTGTGGGAAAGGAAATTTCTTTCCTTAATTCATGTTTGATCTAAATTTTGTCCTATTATAATAGGATTTTTATAAAATTAATTTCTCTATTTACATAATTCTCTGAAGTAAACTTGAAAAGTTGATTTCAGATTTTTGCTGTAAAAATTGTCATGTCTCATCGACATGTGCTTTTGACTGCACCACCCGGTGAGTAAGTTCCTTAAACATTTATTTTTGTTATTTTGACTTTAATATTCTCTCATACTTTGTTTCGTTTTGCAGGGGTAGGTAAAACAACAGCCATAAGAACGGTATGTGAACTTTTAAAAGAAAAAAATGTGAAATTCCAAGGATTTTTTACAGAAGAAGTAAGAAATGGAAGAGAAAGAAGTGGTTTTGATATTGTTACAACTTCTGGAAAGCGTGGTAACCTGGCTAGAGTGAGGTAAATATCTACTTCTTGTTTTTTGTTCTACATTCAAGACAAAATATACTTCTCTTTTTTGTAAATCTTGTCATGGAACACTGAAGTTACTTCTGAACATGCTGAAAATTACTTTATACTATAATAACATAGTTTCTGAAATAGGAACCGTAAATGTAACATTGTCATTTTTTTTTAATTGAAATCTGGACATGCTTGGTGGGGAAAGGAGTTGTAATGTTTTGATGGTTGAAGTAAAATTAAATATTATACAATAATTCCTACCAACAGCCCTCTTTAATAATTCTAGTGCAAAGTTTAAGAAAGTGAAAAAAAAATTAAGTCATCAAAATACAAAGAAGGGTTGAGCTATTATTGTCTGGTAAATCAAAAAGCATATTAATAAATATGAAGAACAAAATGAAATTGCTGAAATTTTTAGTTTGAGCTAGCTCCTGGATCAGGAATTTCATTCATTTTCTCATCTCCTTTTGCGCTTATTTTTTTCCAGCAACACATCTCTTAAGTTGTACTACATATGTAAGCAATGAATTCTATTTCAATAGGGGAATTATGTTATTGTTTAATTTTATTCTATTTTAGTATACTACATTTATTCTTTGGCTTAAATTTGAATAGGTTGTAACTGTAGATTCTAAGCATAGAACACGAACTTGAAATCTGAACTTTTGATTAATGTTATTCAACAATAAAAGAGAAGCAACTGGAAAACTTTTTAAAAAAATCTTTTTTTTTTTTTTTTTGCTGTTTAAAGTTTTGGAATTTGAAGAAATTAAAAAGGAAGTCATAAGGAGGAGAAAATTATAATTTCAATTAGTAGTAATTCAGGGATTTTTTTCAATAGTAATTCAAGGAATACAATTTTTATTTAATGAATCCTAGTCTTCATATCTATTAAAGCAGACCTCAATTAATGGTTAATAACAAATAACAGTAGATAACTGGAGGTTTAGCAAATGTGGTATGATTCAAAGCTATGCAGCACTTTGAAGTAATTTTTATGTAAGATTTTTAATTGCTTATTTGCAAAAATTTTAAATATTTAATGTTATGATTCTTTTAGTATGAATGACCATGTATATCCACAATAGCAGATTTCCAGTTAGGCACCTGCCTATCTATGAGGATTGTTGCTAATCAAAAAATACAAATCCAATAAATTATAAAAATTAGAATATCAACATTTTGCCAAGTGTAACTGGTCAGATTCCTATCTATTTCATTGCTTTCTCTTGGTTATTATTATATTTATAAGTACTTCTGTTTATCTGCGTAAAAACTGATATTGTGTGCAAACATGTAAGTGGCATAATCATGAGTCATAATAAATAAGTAAAAGCATATATGTTTACATAAAGTTACTAAATTAAAAAATTAATTCTTAATAGATTATTAACATGTTGATTTAATTAAAAATTAACTAAATGTGGAGCTAAATTGATCAATTTATTAAAAGAGAGGACTAATAGTTTACATCACCTAAAGATGGAAAGTGAGTTTATGTTCACTAGTTTTTTTTTAATGCATTTAGTTATTTGATGCAGTTTTACTATTTATTGCATTAATTTACTATTTATTGTTCCACCTATTCATGTTTGTTTCACTGAATAAACATCATATATTCATTATTTTATTTTGTATTATACCTGCAATATTAATACACATTTCACATTTATACATCACACATCAAAATTGAAGGGAAATTTATCAATTGTAATAATGAGGGAAACATAGAATTATATTTTGGAGATTAAATTTTGACTATGTGCAATAGATTCTGCTTAGCCTAATCATTTCAGAATTTTTTATCATATCAAAAAAAAAAGGAAAGAAAGGAAAGGGGAAAAAAATACTCATACCTTTGGGTACTTTTATTAGTTATAATTTTTTTTCAAAAATAATAATTAAAAATTTTATAATTTTTGCTTATCAACAATATTTCTCAACATTTTACTTATATGCTGCTCATACTTTTTTTTCTTTTAATTTGTTAAATGATGTTCAAATGCCAGGTTCTTGAATCATCCAGCTTTAATTGGAGGATATTCTTTGGCCCACTTGTCCTTATCAGAATCATCAAAGTTTACTATTTGATCTTCTGCACAAAAAACAAAATTTTTAACAAAAAGAGGCTGCAAAATTTTCATTTGTACTACAACATTGCATTGACTCATTTTAGGTAAACTTTTATACATGTTAAAAATTTTATTTAAAAAATTCTATTTCCATTCTTTAAAAAAATATACAATTTAATATTGTATTTCAATTGCATATGATGGTGGTTTATGGCTGTTCAATAGATTTCAAGCCAGATCTGACATTTTAAAAGTCTGTTTAAACCAGAGACTGCTCTAATCCAGATGAAGGAATGTAAACCCCCATCTCATGGGAATGAAAATTCTCAAATGTTTTCTTACAAGTGGAGCAAGAAGTTTTACAAATGTCAATAGCTGATGCTGGTTGAAAATGAAGAATTGGTCACTTACCTTCTTCAAAACTGATAACATTAAACAATATAGTGATTGCATTAAACAAATAGTTTTATGTGCATTTGGTCTCTAGTCCCAACATTGGTTTGGGACCAGAGAATTTTGATAATATAAAGCAAATCATAATATTAATCATGATCTCATTAAGCAGTGTCTACTGAATTTGATTGTGTGTTACTTTAAATGCTGCTTCTGTTGTTAAGTTGTTAATGTTTTGATCTCATAATCATGAGAGATGATCTGAAATCATGAAGAAATCTGTTATGAGCTATTATCTGAGTAAGAATAGATGGATAAATTGGAGTAAGAATAGATAATGTTTTGATTATTATTATTATTTATTCTTTTACTGTATAATTTAAATATCTTATTTTTCTATATTGTAGGAAGTAATTATACTAAAGCGTATTTTAGTTAAGAGAATTAAGATGTATTTGAGAGATCCAAAGATATTAAGTGTGATTAAAAGCCTCTCTGTTGTTATAAACATTATTTAATTTTTCAGTAACATTTTTTATTAATTGTGATATGCAACAAATAAAAGCTTCCATTATTTAAATAGTGCTATTTGAACTCAGTTTACCATTAAAAAGAAATTCTCTTGTATATTATTATACATTCAAAACTCTAATGAAAAAAAATTAACAATCTACTCAAATTCTTGTTGTAAGAATGTTTATTAGATAGAAACTTGTAAATTTAATTATTAAAACAAGGGAAGATTGACTTTAATATGTACCTTAATAATAAAAAAAGTCAGATTTATTATAAAAAACACATTTTTCTTAAAAATTTTCATACTTTTGTAATGATTGAAATGCATTATTTCTTGATACTTAAATCTTCTCTATGTTGAATTAAATGGTGTTAGCATTTCTTCTTGTTGATATTTTTTAATTACCCCATCCTTAAAACTCATTTTAGTATCTTCCTTACATTTCATAAAACTGCAATATTTTCCTGCTTCATAGACTATTCAACTATCTAAATGCTTCATAATGTGGAGAAAACAACAGGCAGCTTTATATTTTCAATAATTCCAATATTTTTTGGATGCTGCAATTATTCTTGGCAGTTTATTCAGTATTTTATTTTATTTTATTGGGTGGGTGGGGGAGAGGGCTCTTCAACAATTGAGGATTTGCAAAAGGGGGAAGGGAAAAAAAAGGATAGTTTCATTTAATTGAATTTATTTTTTTAATATGAAGAGTAAGTAATATATGTCAAGGTCATTTAAAGCCAAGGTTCTTTGAAAATTTTATTAAATAGAAAACTTTATACATTGAGAATTTTTCATTTGAGATTCAACTGTATATTTTTGGCAAAATTCTAAAAGAATGAAATTTTAAATTCCTTCCTTTTACAAAATATGATGGTTTTCAGCTTGCATTTGAACTTTTTTAATGACAGTTGCAGTGAATCTGCTTTACTTTTTTAAAGCAGATTTTAGATAATTATTGAAGACAATAATTAGTTTGATAATTAGCTGGATGAATTATCCCCCCCCTCTAATAATATTTGCATTAAAATATATTACTCTTAATTTTAAAGCAATTCAAGAATAACATATTATTTATGAAATCTTGTAATGTAATATAACAAAGTTATTGTGAAATTAATTTATTCAAATGTATTTATGGGAAAAGTAATTTTTGGAATATGTACCTTAAATATTTGGATTCTGTAATTAAAATAAGATTAATTCATCATATTATCAATTTTAATTACATTTCACAGATATTGTCTTTGATATTGTAGAATTTTTTTAAAAAATATGATTATGTTTGCATGTTGTATTTGTTATCTTTCATAAATATTGTTCTTGTGTTAATAGCATGAAGTTTAACTATTCTGTTGCTGAGTATATGTTTTAATTTAACTTTGAATTGAGTCAGAAGTTTATTTATATATTATTTATTATTTTTTAAATTTAAATAAATAAAAAAAATATTATCAATGTAGAGAAATAAATTATTTTTCTGTGGATGCAATCCATGAATAATAATCTGTTATTGTTTCTTTTCATTGGAATGTTTGTTTTATTTTTCAAAAAAATTCTTAAGATGCTACAATCTTTTTTTTAATTAAATTTTTTTTCCAGTGCTCCTGGAGCTAGCAAAGGACCAAAAGTTGGAAAATACACTGTAGATGTGTCTTCATTTGAATCTCTTGCTTTACCTGTGTTTGATTGTCCGGTGATAATAACTATTTGATTTATTTTTTGTTGATTTTTAAAAATAATATTTTTAAATTAATATTCCTGAATGCTTTTGTGTATTTTTTATTCACTGAAGTGTTATTATTGATAACACCATTTAAAATCTTAGATCTAAGGAATTGGTTCACTAATTATAGTGAAATCTCTCATGCCATATGACAATCACATAAACATAATTAAATATATCTAATTTGATGTTGTTTTATTCTAAGCTGTGAATGAACATCCTTTTTTCCTCGTACAAAATGCATGATAGCTTCCAAAATTAAATCATTGTGGCACAGATTTGTAATACATGACCACTTAATAAAAAGATTATTTTTATGAATATTATACTTATTTGATAGATTACAATTTAATTTCCTGCTTCAAGTCTAGTAGTAACATGTAAAATTCAAACATAATTCAAAATTATGTGGACGATCAAATTAATAAATATTTTTTATAAATTTAACACTCTATCTGGTTTTAATGCTTTTCAACTGTTTGAAATGAACAAACACTATTTTGTCACATGGATGCAACAGTGCAACATCATTCAGGTTTACTTAATATCATTTGAAAGATATGTACATATAATTGCAAGTTCAGATGCATTGCTGCAAATTGAGCTCATACTTTTCAGTAATTTATAAATAAAATATGTAATGTAAAAAAAATATACTTGACACAATAATTTTGATAATGGCAGCATAAATGCTTAAAATAAACTGCTAGATGGCTAACCTAACCTATTCATCACAAATAACAGGCAAATTAAGGAAAATCGTTTCATTAAATAAATATTTAAGCATCTTAATGAATACTATAAATCGATTTTTTTGTCAGTGATTTAGGTGCAAAAAGTGGTGTTCATCTTCATAATAGAATAATTCCCGAAACTGTACTACAAAAATCCACAGCATTAATACTGTCAGCATTTAGTTTAATGCAAATAAAATACAATTATTTCACCATATTGTTTTAGAAATTCAATCTACCAATTTGGTTATATGTTGTTGTTTTTTCCATTGATATTTTAACCACATCATAAATAGTACTTGTTACTGGTGTTGTAACACAATGCCATAATTTAAAAAAGTTATAAATTGTAATCAATTGAAACAAGGGCTAAACTATGAAAAATCATAATTACTCAATAACACAAAACATTTTATATCATAACTAATAGAAAGCATCACTTTCTGCAACCTTAGTCTGTACCATTAGAGAGCACTGTTATGTGCAAATATAACATTTACCTGGTCATTGTATTGTATCTTCATGATCTTGATATCATTTTGCTGTAATGGATGTTGACCAGCATCAGTTCAGCACACAGAAGAGAGATAACAGTTTTTTAATGTTAAAACTACTGAACCATTCAAAATGACTGGTCCATCTCTGGTAGAATCTATGTCTATACCAATATTTGGTAATTTTAATGTTAAACTGATTTGGCTAAACTGAAACTAGTCATTATAACCTAACTTCAGTATCTTGATACCATTCTGTAATATTAAAAGATGACTTAACATGTGTACAGCATATAATAACTTCATAGACAAGAATAAGGTTATGGGAAGTTCATCTTTTTGAAGACCATATATTTGTCACTAATTTATAAGATGTTAGATAATGTTTTTCATTATAAATCTGATTACCTTATTTAATGAGCCACCTTCATTATCTAAAAATAAAGACTATTACTAAGTTAATGACTATTGAACGAAATGAAATAATCTAAATTAAAATTAATTTATTATGAATTATTATTAGTTATAATAATAAATTATTTATTAATTAATTCAATCTTTTATAATACTAGTTTTTTTTAATTAATTGTAGTTGTGCTGTTTTCCTAAACATCATTCAAATCAAGTAGTTACATTTCTCCCTTGATTCATTTTTTATGGTACTTAAATTTTAAGATTAACTTTGTGTAGTACTAATATTTGAAACAAAAAAGTTATAAAAATTGTAACTGAATTAACAAAAGAAAGAAATATTAAAAATAAAAGTGAGTAGAAAAAAGTAAGTAAATGAATAGACGAAAAGAATATTTTAAAATGTAAGAAAAAGGTTAATCAATAATTAGTTTAAACAGATTTGGACTAATAAGAGTGGTAGGCAGATAGTTGGATATCAACTTACCATTTCAAAACCAATAAGATTTAACGAAGTCTGTCTGTTATTCACTAAAAAAGTACAAATGAAGCCTGATTATGACATCAACATGTATTACAGTTTTATTTCTTACTGAATTTTGTGATTTCTAGCTGCGTATTTGGTATTCACAATATAATTAATCTTTTAAAATAATATCACATTCTTCAGATTTGCTAATAAAATGTAGAATATGATAGATTTAAGTTATATATTTTTTTATTTCAAACAACTTAAAATCAATGATATTCTGTATTATTGCTTTTATTTTGATGCATTTTTATGAATGTATTGCATACAAAATTATGGGTTTATTGAGCTTTCTGTCCCCCCTCCCTTTTAAAGGTGTTACATGGTATAGGTATAACATGTTTTTTAACTTTAATTGGATGGATCAGTTGTTTTATGGCTTTCAAGTTAGAATCATCTCAATAGTATTTATTTACAAAATAATTGCATAAATATTGTTACTGTTAGACCTTGTTAAATTTCATCCCTTGTAAAAGGTAACCAAGTTTTCTTTGTAAATATCATTTAATATATGTTCATAATGTGTTAAATGAATTTAAAAAATCACTTACAATTATTTTTATAAAATATTTTTATATTATAAAATTATATGTAAATATTAATGAAATTATATATAAATATTAATAAAATTATATATACAATTATATAAATATATATTATAAAATATTTTTGTTATTAATTTTTCTAAACTTATTTAAATAGCCTTCATCGATACTAATTTTAGATGAAATTGGAAAAATGGAGGCATTCAGCAAATCATTCTTAGCACGAGTAAAAGAAGCTTTTGAAAAACCATCTATAAATGTGTTAGCTACAATACCTGTGGCAAGAAATGCCCTTCCTATAGTAGATGAATTGAGAAATCGAAAAGATTGTTTGCTCATTGAGGTATACCAATATTTTTACAGTATTAATTTTATATATTTTCTGTTTTATTATGTGGAGACAGGCAAAAATAATTCAAGCTAGATTAATAATTGTTTCTTAGTTAAAAGAATTTCTTCATTATGTTACTATTTTATAATTTGATTTCATGGATTTATGCATAGAAGATCGATACACAAGGGGATTTCAAAAACATTAGATGAAAACTATGTCTCAACAGTAAAGAAACTCTTAAAGTAGTAAAACAACTTATTTCATTTTGCTAATATAATTAAATGTTATGTGCTATAAATTTTTCCATTGAAAAAAAATTATAAATTTTTAATCTGTAAATATATTTATTTAGGTTATATGTTTAATTATTTTTGTTTGCATGCTATACAAATGTTTTCAGATTTTCTTATAGTTGCTTCTTTTTTTCATAACTAAGGTAACTAGAGAAAATAGAAATGATCTGCCAAATGAAATTGTTCAGCATCTTTTGAAAACCTGAAATTAATTGAAGTGAGTATCTATTAAATAGTTTTTCATCTTGCCAAAAATATTTTTTATTAATACCTTGTTATGACTTTCCTGGTATCTTTTTTTTTTTTTTTTTTTTTGCCAGCAGTTATGTTATTAATTAAAGTTGAGCTCTGTGTAAAATTGTTGGCAACATAAATTTAATAGCTAAAAAAATTGTCAAATTTACTTATTTGTCTGTGTATATAATTTAATTATATTGAATCTCATAAGTAATGAAATGTTGATAGTATATTCTTATGGCTTACTCCTACCACTATTACCTTTTGTGCTTTATAAGTATCTGAAATGCACATTGTGTGTGTGGGTGCATGTGTGTGTCAACATTAATGAAGTTAATTTCTCTTTTGTTGAAGGCAGTTATCAGTATATTTGTAAAACAAAGCTAAGACTTCTTTTTATTAAGCAATGACACGTGTGTCTGGACTTCAATGACATAACTTGTGTGTCTAGATACTGGTGTAAAAAACTTTTTCTAAAAGATAGAAAGAAAGAAGAATAGATTTACCACGTAGTTTGGAGTATTTCTTACAATATGCAGGTAACACAGAGACATCATGTGAATGAAACTTTGAAAGAAATTATTTAAAGGGTCAGTTGAAGCATGTTTGTCCTAATTTTCAACTGTACTTCTGTAAATAAATTAATGTTAATAATAATGTTTATTAATACCTCTTCCTTGTATATTATAAGATTTTGATAGTATTTGATTGAAAAATGAATAAAATTAATATTCTTCTATTAAATGGAAATAATTAAGCAATAAAAACAATTTCTTTTATTTTATTTCAGGGATACAATTGCAGTTACTACACTTAGAGATTTTGTTCCTATTGAAAATTGTTTAAGTTCAACAATTTAATAAAATGTGTGATGAAAATATTTGTTTAATTATTTTGGTACTTTTATTGGTATGATAAAATTCATATTATTTAGAAATGGTAAAAATAATTTAATTATTTTTAAAAAAATGTAAAAACTTTTGTTATGAAATCAAAAAACACATAAAAAGCTTTAATTGATTAAAGCTTTGTCATATTCCAATTTATGCAATAAAAGTTTGAAATTGAAAAAATATTTGTAATGAATCAACATCATCTGTCAAGCTGTCAATTTGCCTTCATTTCAAGAAAGTTGTTATTTGTGAATTTTGATACACAATGGAATGTCTGCTGCTAAAAAAGATAACAATTTTAAATGAAAAATAATAATGCTCTTCTGAACAGAATTTTACTATTCTTAGTTCTTCATGGTGTGGATATCCCCTCCCTTTCCTTTGTTTTTTATATTATCTACTTAGTATTTATAAGGATTTCTATGAAGTCACCTTGCCATGTTTCTGTGTATGAAGAAATACATGATTTAAATATTGTTGTTTATTTTTATTGCAAAATTATCGTTTTTTTATTTCTTCACTGAAAATTTCCAACATTTCAACAAATATTTGAAATGTTATTTAAATATGATAAAAGAATTGTGTGTGTATTTAAGGTAGAATTATTTTATTATTATCCTAGTTAGTTTTTTAAAACTTAGCTATTTAAATTTACGAATAGTTGATCAATTAATTCTTAAGAAGATATTTTTTTACATCTGCTTTATCTGTAATTGTCCGAACAAAATTTATTTGAGTTTTTCAAAGTACTTCCTATATTGAGATATTTTTAAATGAAAAATAGAAAAAAAGATGGGAATTGATTTAATGTGATGAAGAAATTCCAACATGATGATTGATATCTATTTTGCTTTTTCAGACTGATAAAAATCTAGTAGTATGCATCCAAATTCCTTTGTTAAAAGTCTAATTTTTGATATTTTATACCCTGAAAAATTAATTCATTCCAAGTTTTCTCTTTGCTTGTAAGCATACTCAAGTGAAGAAAGAGTTAAATGAAGTAGCTTTGGCATAGTGGCATAAATTTTTGTTAAGAAATGAGTTGGAATGACTTCCAGTTTTCTATTGCATATTAAATAATGTTGATTTTGATACTATTCAAATAAAGAAATTTTCAAAATATTTGGAATTCTACCATATTATTTCTGTTTCACTTTGCATGTTTTTTTTTTTTTTTTTAGATAATGACTTGTTTGAAGATATTGGTTTAGAAATACAGTCTAAGTATACTCAGGCTAGTCTATAAACTAGATAACTTAACGATGATTTTGGAATGTCTGGACATCCGTGAAGGATCCGTATCTGGAATTCCTAAATATTTAATGTACATTACCACATAATCCTATATCTAACAGAATGTGTTGGTTAATCTTAATAGTAAATATATTTCCTAGATTATTTGATTTTGAATCTTCAAGTGAGTTATTTTGGGTGTAATCTATTTTATACGTTTCAGTCTTTATCAGAAGATGAAGTCTTGTCTTTTCCATATGTTGGAGAAATAAAGGGGAAAAAAATTCATTGCCTTCTTTTCTTGTAATTAATTTTTTTGCTTCTTTTTCTGTATTAGATTTTAATATCTGCTTTATTAAGATTTTACCATTAAAATTATCATTCTAAACATGTAAACGTTCTATCTTATTTAAGTCACCAAAATAAGAAGTTAGAAATAAGTCTTAACTAATCAAAATGATATATATTCATGTAGTATTTAGGAAAAGAAAAGACGAAATGTACCAGAAAGTTAACTCCACTTCCGATTATATAGCTATGTTTACTCTTCCTTGGAAGGGTGCACCATCCGACTGTAAATAGAACCTCATTTAACGAGCGCAGAACAAGTGGCGAGGAGACCGTGATGTCACATGCTGGACTGGACTGGATTGTATCAGTCTCTGTTGAACGTTTGCTTGAAGAGAGGCGTTATATTTGCATGGAAGAAGTTATGGCGAGGTAGTATTGTTGAATGCACTCCGAGGGGTCAGAGCAAGAGATGGTGGAGTTTTAATATTGATGAGATTGTATCTTTAGCAAGGATTATAAGGCTGGACGTGGATAACAACGGCATCAATGAACTGGTGGAAGATTTTAACGAGAAATACCCAAAGATTTATGAGCTACATTCTGTGTCACAGCAAAAAGCAGCGGATGAGATTTGGTCAGGAAAGAACTAAATAATAAGTTCAGAGGAACGACAATCTTCTAATGAAATCAGGGCTGAAGCTTGAGAAAATATTACATAATACGTTGAGAAGCATTGCTCTAATAAGGCAATAGTGCGCTTTATAAATTAATTTACGATAATGTTGTGTCTAAGTTCCATCTTAGACTGTTCCTTTAGACAACTTTCTTGTAAATAAAAAACATATATTACATTGTTAAAAATTTGCGTGCGTCTTTCTTTTTGGAATGGAATGCAATTTTACATGCATTCCTATTAAAAAAATGTTTCACTTTACGAGTGTTTCGCACTACACCTAAGATTCGTGTTAAAATAAGATTGCATTTTGAGAGATTTGTAGTTGAATATAGCTTATGGAAAAATTAATAAGAGTGTTCAGTTTTTCGTTAAGCAAACGAATTATCGAAAAAAATCAGCCATTTTGAATAAAGACAAAAAAAAAATCGACATTTAGGATTGTAATTTTTTCTACTACATTTGGCCAGAAATCACCAAAAAATTTCTTTAACAATTGCACTTTATTCAAGTCAAGCTTAACCTTGAATAACCATATGTTAAGCATCAAAAACATCATTCTTACTGTCAAATTTAAAAGAAATAAAGTTTCTCCATTTACATTCTTTTCTTATTTTGAAATTACAAAATTATATCACTTAGACCAAAGTTTTGCTTTTTTTCCCCGTTAGTTTTCTAGTGATGTATTAAAGATTCATTCATAAAGTTGTTTCAAATGATCAATTTTAAAAAGTTTTAGAATCTCCTTAGTTTAGATTTAATTTTCTTTTGAAAATATTTTATTACCTTTACCTTAGAATGGAGTGTTTCAGTGTAATGGAGTGTTTCAGTATAACAATAATTATCTTTCTTTTTGAACTAAAAAATTTATATCTTAAAATTGATTTTTCTTCCTGTCAATATATATATATATATATATATATATATATATATAATTTAATCTAGACAATGAGGACTTCATTGTTCATTTTGTCTATTTCAAGAAAATAGGTTGCAAATTTTTGGATAGAATCTTTGTATAGTTAATCGCTTTAAATAAAAGTCATAAAGAATCATTTAGGCAAACAGTTGCGTATTGCTGCAAATATTCACGAACCTAGTTTTCACTGTGATATTAACACATGGCTTAATGAAATAAAACACAGATGATAATTTGACCAATTATAGTCCAATTTTGTAAATAAAAAAATTGCTTTAAAAGTGTGCCCCATATATACATAAACAAATAAATAATAAAGAATTTTAACAGAGCGGAAACATCTATTTCACAAAATAAATTTATATTCCTTCATTTATGTATAAGAAGCGGTGACGAAACTGACATTCGTTCTTCACAAGCGATACAAAAGCAGAAAAGACCGAAATATCTATCCCCATTGATTATATACTGTGATATTCTGATAGGGATTTCTTTACACATGTCGATTTAAGTAAAAGGCAATGAAATATCTTTTAAAAGATTTCGTTTAGCTTGACAGATTTTTATCCCTTCACTTGGAACGTGCGGATCAAAACAGTTTTACAGAGCTCGTGTAGCATTAATTATTAGATTTTAAAAATATCATTATATATATATATACATATTAATTTTTTCATATATCGTTTTTTTTTACCTATAAGATTTATTTGTTATGAGTCAGTTATTGAAGATTTATTTATATTAAAGATTTATTATTTACTAGCCGCCTTTGGCGACCAGCCGGTTCGCCAGTATTACCGCTCGCTACAATTTTCAATTAAATATTTTAAGTAACTGGTCTCTTAATAGATTCTCAAACAAAACATTTTTAATCTTCAAATTTTGATAGTCATACCAAACTTATACTGTTGTTTAGATCGTTTCGTTCAACTTACTATATATATTTTGCTAATTTGCTGTCATTTCCGGTAAAACTTCTACTTTAATTTAAAGTGGAAATGATGAAATTGCAATTAATATAAAGATATTTTCTAATGAAACCAAGCGTTTTATTTCATTTATCATCTTTATTGTTATTTATTTATTTATTATTATTATTGAATATGAGTATTGCAAACAGAATCGCTCGGTATTTAAATCTCATGTGAACTACAAAATATTTTTCATAATTTATGTAATATCTCAAACAATCATTCAACAAACATTTCTCAGATTCAGCATAAAATTCAGTTTTTAGTTTTGCTTTCAAAAGGATTAAAATGAAATCAATAATAATATTTTGTTCCGGCCTATAAATATATTTCAAAAATTATGAAGTCTAAATTTAATGCAGGAAGATATCATATTCTGAGAAATATTCTGGACACACCAAATTTTAAATAAATGAATGAATGTTTCTATTTTCCACAATCAACTAAGACTTATTTATAAAGTTTTAAATGTTAAAAATTTAGAAAAACTCAACATTTTCAGAATCTTAGGCCAATTAATCTTGAGAAACCTACGCGCTGATTGGCGTATTTTCTTTGAAACGATCGATCGAAAATCTAAAATTATCCTTTTTTTATTGAATAGTGATATTCAAATTTTCATAAATCAGTCAGTTTAAGTGATTGATTTAGTTGATTGGAAATTAACTCTTTTTATTTAAAATATTAGTGTTTCAAGAACATTTTGTTATTCGTGATTTCCACAGCAGAAGCTTTATGTAAAATCAAAAATTCGTTATTTATTAGAGCATTTATTGAATCAAGTTACATAAAATATAATCATTTTCCATTTAGAACATTTTAGCAGATCTGTGTCTTACTAAAGGTTTACAAATTAGCTGTGTGGCCCTGATTTGAATGGATATCCTGTTCATATTAAACAAAACTTGCCTTAAAATAAAACTGGTTTATTGTATTAATAATATAGAGAGTGTAAAAGATCATAAAATAACTTTTCTTGAATTTATTTTTTAGAAAAAATAATATTTCATATTTGTTTCATTTCCTACAGACACGTGCCGAAAATTATATTTTTGCAGATTTCATTTCCAAAAAGATTTAATTTATTTTTAATTGGAGCTTTAATCAATGTGATTTCAGCACTTTGAAAAAAGTTAATTTTTTCCCATGAATGCGAAACGTGCTCGTGCAGCTTAAATTTTATTTTTATTTTGTACGAAAAAAATTGTTGAAAAATATAATTAAAATATTTATTTAAAAATTCATTAAAAATAGAAATTTAATTTTAAGGTTAAAACATTGGTATCATTTAAAAGATAAATTTTTGATCTTTAACTTCATGTAAAAATCTTTTTTGTGCAGTAATATTTTCGGAAGTTATAGCAGAAACACGCCAAAATTTCGCTAAATTTTTAAATAAATAAAATTATAATTAAAAATTCGAAAAAATAACCCCCAGGTGCACATTCCCGGCCTCCAAGGTATATACGTGCCAAATGTGGTAGCTATAGGTTGAATGGTCTGGCCTGTAGAGCGCCAACATACACACACACATTGAGCTTTATTATATTAAATATTATTGGTGAAAAAATTGAAAAACTCAACTTCATTAACAATATTTATGTTTTCACTTTTCCATCCGAGAAATTATTTAGCTAATTAAAAAAAAAGTTTGTTTTTACATAAATAAAAATGATATCCACGATTTCACTAAATGACTAATCGAATAAGTCATTGCCATATAGCTTCAAATATATTCGTTTTGACTAAACATTTGATTCGATTCGATGCAACGAAAATTAGAAGTAATATATATATCAACGAGACAATTATTTTAAAAAATATCATTGGATTAAATTGTATAAGCTACTGCAGTTATTAAGAAATTGACCAAACATAACTAGAAAATAAGTGGTTAAGATGGTAGAAACCAAAAAAAAAAGGGGGGGGGGGGGACGATCATTATTTTATGGTCCTGATTTGACAGAATACAACACATTAAATTTTGATTCAATCATTAGCATTAAACGAATGAGTGCTTTTATTAACTTAACAAAGTACCTTTAAATTATGTGTCTAGGATTGTGCATAAAATTTGTAAATAAATCAAATATCCATCAAGTGGGTATAAAATACGCTTGAATTCAAGAAGCGAAAGAAATGCTATGACTTTATATATATTTTTTATTTTGATAAATGTCAGTATATTGAGAAATGTAATAGTTTTACTCGAAGAAGTATTTTTATTCACAATAGCCTGAAAGAAATAAACCAGAACGATACAATTTGGTATTATTTAATCTTCAATGTTTTTATAAATTTTCAATAGGAATAAATTAAATGGAACATTTCTCCTGGTTGGAATTAAAGGATGGTTATGGTATCTATCCTAAGTGCTAATTTTATTTGAGAGTGAAAAGAATATTCGTTTTCCTTACCATTGTATATTAACTGTTCTCCTTTGATTCTTAGAACATAAAAGTTCTGCATCGTTTCATAATTATTATTGATCCATTTGTAGAATCAGAACACCAAAAGTTACCATAACTGAACAAATAGATAGGATTAACCCGTAATTAATTGGAAACATACCACCTCCTGTCATTTTCAAATCTATTTTCATGACGATTTCGAATAAAAAATTGAACAACTGCATGGCCGAATGAGGGCGAGAATAACGTAGAAATTTATCTGAATATTCTACCATTCTTAATTTTGCTTCTTCGCCTTTGTCGATAATGTTGGACCCGTAACGAGCCATCCTAAAAAATGTTACAAACGAGATTACAAATACGAAAGCAACATAAATCTTTGCAAACATTGAATCAAAAAACGGATTTTTACTCGCCAATACACTTATAGCATTGAACAAAGCACTTAGCATTGCTCCGTAGAATAAAAAAACATAAATATTTATGGCATGGTCGATTTCGTGAAATCTCAAAGCTAGGTTTTTAAAGACAGTTATGTCGTCCGGTATAACTTCCACATTCCAAGCCATGCGTTGACTTCGGCCTTTCAGTTTCTCTTCATATACAGTGATAAGCTTCTCCAAAACACCATATAGATTAATACTAAGAATATAAAAAAATCCACTAACAGATACGCTGAGACCAAAAGTAGCCACAAAGCTTAAACTTACGAAGTTCCAATATGATTCTTTCAAGCTTTCAGGTATGAAATATGGAACATAAAGTGCATGAGTATAATACTCACGTTTTTCAATAAAAAGAAAAAGTGCTACGCAGAACATCATTACAATGACAGCTGCAAAAAATATAACCAGCTGATACAGAATGGATTTGTTTCCTATATACACATCTGGAATCATTACTGAAGACAGATAAATCAAGTTTTGCATTGCTTTGTACAGTTTCTTTCGATTCCGAATGAACAGGATCATTGTAACAAATCCACAAGCATTATAACCATAAAATGGTACGCTGATAGACGATGAGGGTAGAAATTGATTCATGTAACCTAAAGTAACTAAGAACATGATTGTTTTCACTGCTGCCAGAGCGTAACACCATAGCTTAATTAATATGTGAACATCATTTTTATTTTCTTTAATTATCGATGATGATAATGGAAGTCCTATAAAAAAGCCTGCGGTAAATAAGATGTTAAATGCATTTCGTTTTATAGAGCTTTTCCAGTATTTATTTTCATTCATCCAATTATAGTTCAACATGTCAATTTTTGTAGTTTTGTAGAACATTTTTTCCATTTGTTCTGCTTGTTGTAATCAGTAAAAATATCCAATGATAAAAATATGTTCATGGTGGTCCATGGTCCATATGGAATGTTTTGAAATTAATGAATTTTTAGGCAAATTCTGTTTTCCCAGATTTCTAATATAGTATTGATCGTTTTCTTTCATTCGAAAAATATGTTTTTTGTAAGATCTGACATTTTCTTGCAGAAATTAAAACTAAGTCAAAGTAATTTTTTCTTGAGCCACAGAGAAGGAGAGGACTCCTTCTCTGTGCCTTGAGCGTAAATGATCTTCACAAACAAAAACTAGAAAAATTCTTTTGGAAACTGCATTAAACTTTAAGTTATTCTTGAAAGCAACTCAAAGTCAAATTATGAAAGCATTCTAGTTGAAAATCGTTCATACTCTACGAAAATATCTCATTATTCTAACGAGAGATTAAATCATTACGAACAGTTGATAATTTCCGAGAGAAAAACAAATCGTTTAATCGGACGAATTCTGATGGCAACTAATTATTAACTTTTTAAAGTCAATTTTCTAAACATATTGACTTAACTTTTTTCTATTCTTTCCTTGACTTAAGGAAAACAAACAAACAAACTGAAATACATGAGCAGTACACGTAACTTTTTTAAAGATTTTTTTTCTTTTCGTTCTCCGTTGAATTACGATATAAAACAATTTTTAGAAAGAAAAATATTGAGAATAGGGTCGAAGTTTTAAATGTTATCTATACTTAAGCATACACTGGAATTAATTATCTTCGTAACACGAATGGCTATTGTTTGTTTTTCGCAAATTTATTCTGCTTAAATATCTAAGTTAGCGGTTTTAGAATTATCAGTACTTTAGAAGCTTTCTAATTATCGTTTGGAGATTGACAGTAAAAATAAGTGTTGTACTCACGATTCTTTAATGCATACAGCTTTGTAATATGTTTATTGTTTTCGTGATATACAAAAATGTTACTTAAATAAACAGAAAAACTTATGAAGCAAATGTTTACCAAATCACCTTTTCGACTCTTAACATCTCATATCAATTTAAATTGCAATTGATGAGATCTAACATTTTGTTTTTCAGTGGCTACTATAAGTAACTTAAGTTTGTTTCCTCTTGTTTACGTTTTTAATGCATTTACTCTATAAATTAACTATTCGAAATAATAATAGTTTACGTGAACTTGCAAACGCTGAAGAAAAATTGTGTCTTTTGTAGGTTTGTAAAAGGGCGTGTTAGTACATAGCAGTGCGAAACAACGTGCAATTGAGTTATTCGATGTAATGGACAATTACGTTTACTACAAAGCTGTGACGTCACATGATTTGGCTCTGTTGTACTTAAAAAATTATTCTCTTGTTACGACAATCGATATTTAGTCGACATTTAAAAACACTCCCTAGGAAAAAGGTGTTCGTATTTTGTTCTTTTGTTTGTTTTTTTTAATTAAATTGATAGCTTATTTTTAATTAATGCACCCTATTTAAAAATGCACTAATTTCAGTTCTTTTATTATTATTATTACTCAATTGTCTATGAACTAACCCTAATCAATTGAATAGAGTAATAATTACAACAAGAAAAGACCTTGATTAGACATTGAAATCATAAAATTCTGCGAAATATTTTCGAATTATTCTCTTTCTTTGTGTGTAATGGCAATCTAAACGGCAGCTCATTTGACTCATAACTATCGAATTTGGCTTAAATATTCGGTAGTTATAGTCAAATTTTAGTAAATCTGAACCATAATATATTTATAAAATATGTTTTGGATAGAAGCAGTAAGTATTTCTGATTGCTTCTTTTCAAATGTTGATAAATTTAGAATGAAGTGAGATTTTGGTGTTTTTCGCAATAATTCACAAGAATATTGCATGCTATTAATTTGTACGTCATTTTAAAATTTTTCTTTTGAATGATATCAATTTAATTATCAATTGAAATTAATTTTTTATTCCTTCAGAATTTTTTTAAGAATATTTTTATTTAATTTTTGTGCTTTATTTACAGCAGTAAATTGTCATTTACAGTAAGATATAAGCTGTTTTTAAGATATATTTAATCGGGTGATTTTCTTCCGCTGTTGAAAGTTAAGAAAAAAAAGAATTCCATGAATGTGTATGTGTTGCTGCTGGTCAAATTGTACAGATCACTGCAAAAATATGATGATAGATGGACCGGAAAACTATTTTAATAGTACTGTGATGTATTGAGACTTGACTCCATTATAATGGTTCATAAACATAATGAATGCAGGCAAATGATGGAAGGGTAACCATAAACTGGCTACTCCGACCCGCCGGAAAGCACACTGAAAAACCCGGTAACAGGTAAGGTCCGATGAGGTGATCTCCCACAATACCGGCCTATACATTGACCGAAAATCGATTTTGTGCTGCACGACGTCGTATTGCATGAGGGTTCTCGACCGCCCAGATATGATCGTAATGCGTGTTGAAAATTCCTTCCCTTGTGAAGGATGCCTCATCGGAAAACAACACTTCAGCAGGAAAAAGGGGATTTGTAGCACATTTTCCCAGGTACCACTGTGCGAAAGCAATACGAGGTACATAATCCTCCGGTTTCTGTGTCTGGACACGCCGCACGTGAAACGGATGCATGTCTTCTGCTCGGAGAATCCTCCAGACGCTGCAATGGGAAACCCCGACTGAGTTTTCTACACTTCGTGTACTCGTTCTTGGATTCCCCTGTACATGCTGCAGTACATTCTGTTCGGCGTCTGCAGTCCGTGTTGTTCTTACCCTATCCCTGTGTGCTCTTTCTAATGAACCTGTCTCAGCTAACCTCTGGTGCAGTTTGAAAAGAAATTATGACTGGGAATACACCTCGTCGGATATCGTTCCGCGTACAAACGCTGTGCGGCTGGCCCATTACAATTTGCAGCCCCGTACGCCAAATGCATATCGGCTAATTCTGCGATCGTGTAATCATCCATCCTACTAACTTGGCGTTCTTGTGCGAAATGAAGATTCCCTGCACGAAAGCTCGGACTTTTGACATAACGCCATCTACCGCGTCAGGAAAGCATTTCTGACTGCCCATGGGTATATGATTTTGGTTCGTCAGGATGTACCCTACCCCTCTTAGAAGTTCTGAAACGGTTCACTGAAACACCCTGTATATATATATATATATATATATATATATATAACCAAAGTAAGAAATATTTTGAAAACGAAACGAAATAGTTTCGGAATCGCAACTAAAAATGTTTTCTTATTCAAACTAAAACCAAAAAATGAACAGGAAAAGCTTCATAGTATTTAGAGAGTGCAAATGCAGCTACTTCTAAAACACAGATGAATTGATACAAAAGTTATTTAAACCAAGTTAATAGGAAAATCAAATAAACCAAATAAAAAAAGAATCCAGCCTGAA
>JAPMOR010104521.1:270959-401111 GCA_026543865.1 Argiope aurantia
TGTGGTATATATACTTCCTACGAAGCCCTGCAATGTAAAAAGATTTATTTCGTATCTCGGTGAATATTCCATTCTCTGCTTTTTTCTCATTATCACTGAAATTTCTGATCGTTCCCTTATTTAATTAATCTTGTAGTGTTTTGAAACTAGGTAAACAAAGTTTTCGCTAAAATCTTTAATTATTAGATGTGAATATTTTCCTAAGTGTAGACCAAACATCTTAATATTTTTGGGCGACATTATAGAAAAGAATAGGGCACTGAGCAATTCCGCGCACAGCGTTTTTCGGTAGAAAAAGAGCGGAAGATGGTTCTCGGCCCCCTGCCTATATGGTGGAAGGGATATGTTTTAGAATATATCTCCTTGCCTCCTAATTTCTCGTTTTTATTAGAACATTCTGGGATATTCGAAAGAACCGTCTCCTCACCATTCTTTATAATATCGGGCTTCCATTTTTGAAAATATAACTCTCTTTATAAGCAATTAAAAATATGGTAAGACAGCGTTTTTCAATACAGTAGGCTATTTTTTTAGTCCGTTTAGCGAATTTCAATTGAAACAATACCTATTAAATGAATAAAATTCTGCATGGATAATTCCGTTCAGTATGATAACTGGTGCGTGGTATTGTCCCGTAACAGAAGTTCTTTACCTTGTTTATTTTATAGGTACACCGATATTATTCACGAAATACTAATACGGAATCTTGAAATCAGGCTTAACTAAAAATAGTTTTTTTTTAATTTTATTTATTTATTTTTTAACATGGAAGTCGAAAAATCAAAAATGTAGTAAGATTTTTCGGAGTTCGTGAATTTACCTCATACGAGATAAATTTTTATAGTGTAATCTTTCTTGAAAAATACTTTAGAGGAAAACCAGTTTTCTCAGTGTCTTAAGAACAAGAAATCGCTGAGGCTAACCATGTTATTTGTGGACATTCGAAATCTGGTGTGCAATTTTGCTACGGAATAACTCAACTGGCTTAAAATTAATTCAGTAAATCGACAAATATAGCCAGGTTGACGATAACATGTGTCTTAAATGAACTCTGCGCATACCATTAAAATAATTCCAAATCGACAAGCATTACTATACCGATGACTTTAGCTCAAAGAAAGTCAAAATTTAACCAACAATTTGCAAAAAATACAAATTAATGGGCAAAATATATCTACAATGTAAACGAAACTGAATAGCAGTGGTGCAAAAACTTGGAAAAGTATTGGAACAAAAAGGGACGGAACAGTTCTGTGCTTTAAAATTCCTAGAAAGTGTAATTAACGCCAGAGAATCTGTACTTTCAATATTGCAGCTGTGAAAATAACTAAAATGGTAATTAGTTTAATTAATCTATTTACTCAGATGAAATTCATAAATATTATTCCAGATTAAAGTTGTATCAAATTTAATTTTGTTTTCTTAAATTCGTAATTCACTTATTCAGCGCGGAATTATTCACCATAAAGAGCAATATTGTGTTTTTTAGGAAATTGATTATTTAAAAATATAGTAGATTGAATAAAAAAAGAACTGCTGTCTCTTCGCATGTAATGATTGAGCTAAAGAATATTCAAAATTGATCAGTGAGAAATCTACTAAATTTACAATTACGGAACTTCCTTAAATGTATGGAATTCTTCTACAGTAGAGAATAATTTAGCAAACGATTTTTTTTTTATTATTATTATTTCTATCTTGGTATATGATTTCCTATTCACTTTTGATAATTTTTATTGGAGTCAAACTTAATGGTATACTTAAATGGTAAACTTTAAGTGACGTCAGTTTAAGTTTTAGATCTACAATTACGTGTGCAATTATAGTATTTTTTATTTTATTTTTTTTGTTAATTGAAACAATTACTTCTTTTTGATAATACTATTCTAGTTCATATAATAGAACTTTAATTAAAAGTTTTCATTCTTATCTTTTTTTTTTTAATTCTTCAATTCTGTATTATTCATTCAATATATTTTACTACTTAGGTTAGAATCATCAAGGTATACAGCTGTCATATTTGTCAGCTTTATTAAAATTAATTTAATTTAAATTGAAGTATTGTTTTTTGAATTTATAAAATATTTGAAAGATTTTCAAAAGTATTCCTACATTTTGGAACTTCGTAGAAAAAATTCATTGGATTAAATTGAATTTGAAACAAGAAATTCAAAATTTCTTCATACCATTTCCGCGTGATTCTAAATACAATACGAATGAAATATGAAAAAATTAATAATTTTTCGGGAAGATTTAAATATAAATAATAAAAGTGAAAAATAAATACAGTTACACGTAACATATTTGGAATGTATTCTATAAAATTGTTGTGTTCTTTTTATTTGTAACTTTTGATGGCGAACAAAATTATGAGTAATATATCATTTGTCATTAACAACGATGTTTGATAAGAGCACATCGTCTTGGGAAATTGATCTTTGGACCTCTACATCAAAATTTGGAAATATAATTTGAAAATTACCGGAAACAGAATAATATTTTGAGTGAATGAAATGTACTTTATAGTTCAATTAAGTTTACTTTTTTGTAACTTAAAATTTCATAAAATTAAAAAAATTACTATAATTTATGCATTTATTGGAAAATTTGAAAAAAGCATTACTTCCTCTTAAAGCTTAATCAATAAGAATTCTAAAACAGTTTTTGAAGTAATGCTTAATTGATTATATTTATATTGGCTGAAATGTCGTTTCATTCTTCCATTTGTTGATTTGTTTTGCAAAAAAAAAAATCGTGGGGAAAATAGCTTACAAGCAAGTTTAAAAAAAACAAAATGATTTTTTTTTTATTTTCAGTAAGTTTTTTAAACAATTCTTCAAGTCAGAATTATACTGAAGATTCTATTTTATTTAACATAATTTCATGTTACGCATTAAGTAATGCTTCCTAGTACTTCCAGTTATAGAAACCTTTTCATCGGGGAAAAAATAGATGATTCATTAAAATTTATTTATCGTGGAACTGACTGATGTATTTGTTATGCCATAAAAGCCGGGAAATTTCATTTTCTTGCGAATAGAATTTGTGGATAATTTTCATAATACAGTAGGACCCGCATGTAACGAGGGACTCGGGAAACAGAAAAATGCTCGTTAAATCCAGTCGCTCGCTAAATCCGAATTCAAGGTTGACACAAAAAATGATACACAAAAAATAACTTACGTGAATTGCGTCCAAATTGTTTTATTGAGCAGTGAAGAAATATTTATCCAACGTTGATTGTTTAGCTTTACAAAATTTTGTTTCATTTAATTTTCGTCTCAAGACACTTAAAGCATTAAATGTTTCATCATCTGCATTTTCTGTACCTTCAAAGAACTGTGAGAGGTTTTGCAATGACTCCACAGCACTGGAACAAGTAACTTTTCTAACTAGAATTTCATCTTCTATGTCACTATCACTACATTCACTTCCTTTTTCCTGCGCTTTTACAACCTCTGCGACGATATCTTCGCTGGAAAGCATACCCGATGTTAAGACATCGTCATCAACATTCGTGTAATCATCGATGTTAGAAACGTCGTTGAACTGTTTAATGTTCTTTTGTTGTAACCAAACAGAGAGTGGTAAATCATCTTCCTCTTCGAAGTCACCATCACTTTTTTCAATCCACCCAGCTTGAAACATTGAAACATTTTTTTCACCCTTATCTAAGAGTTTTATAATTTCAACTTTTTCTTTTACGGATAAAACTTTTCTTTTCGACATTTCGAACCGCCGAATAAAAAGCATGCTTTCAAGAAGAATGCACCTTCGTAGCACACTCTACATGCAGAACATGCGACGCTGAAACCGGAAATGATTTTACAAACACCCCCACCCTTCTATTCCCCTCAAAATTCTTTCCTTATCTTCTGAGAACGAGACAGGTGTCTTTGTCCGTGATAGCTAGCCTTTCCCCCTTTTTCTATGAATATGCTGATAACCTTGAAGATAAATTCGATGAGTGGATGAGCATTTTTTACATAATTTCAAATTATTTCTGATACTATTCTATGTTTTCAAAAATTTTTACCTCGTTAAATCCAATAAGACGTGAAAAAATTGCTCGTAAAAGGAATACATTCTAATACATTTATAACATTGTACCAAACAAAACACTCCATTTTGCTCGTTAAATCCAGAAACTCGCTAAATGCGGGCTCGTTATAAGTGGGTTCGACTGTATATTCTTTCTGTTCTAATTCTCAATGAAAACTTAAACTGTTGTTGTGTAGAAATCGCTGATCGACTGAATCACAGATGGAAAAATAAAATACCACCATTCATAGTGCAAAAGGTAGTATATTAAATATGGTTTAAGTCAATTAGTTGGTATCCTTTCATATCGCCAGTGGTTGACAAATTGCCGATTCCATCTTTCTTTACAGCATTATCACTGATATATGTTTGCGTCTTGGGGGCATAAAAAAACTGCATGTAGTTAAATACTCGCTATTTAAAATTGGAATTTCATTTTATAGGATATAGATAACTATTGTTTAAAATAACATTTTGATCAAATGCACTATTTGCTTTTAACTGTAATAGGATCGTTTTCAAGAACAGCATAATAGATGTAATGACATACCACGATGAGTTTTATATTTCTTATCTATACACATAAAAGTAATTTTTCTCACTTACAATTGTGTGCATTAATAAAGCAATCCATGGGGTTTTGAAGGTAATAATAATGTTTTTTCCAATACCACTGTTTTTTCAAATGTAAATAGAATAGCTTTAGCTAGACAGCACTATCTTCGAACACTAGAGTTTATTTTTTGAGATAATACTTTGAAATTTCACCTTACCATTATTTGAAGGATTACCTGCAAAATATTTTTAGGAAATCCCACATGAATTCTCATTTGAATATTATCCTACTTTGTGGTCTCGAATAAAGTATTTTTCATTTGCTGTACCGATAGATGTATTCATTTATTACATATACACAATTTCTCAATATTTTTAAATATTAAAGGAAAACACAGTCCGTGGCATGACAAGATAATCCCCCAGTAGATAACAAATCCTCCTCTTTTAGATGTCATGTTATCTTTTGAAGTCACAATTTGCAAAGGTCCTAGGTATATAAAAAGTGCTCTGAGAAAAACGAAATCCTTCTAGTCAAGTGAGCCAATTCCTATATGGTGGATGTAAAAAAATTAAATTTAAAAATAATTTTAATCAAAATGGTTTTAAAAAGTTACCAATCTTTTTAATATATTCTAAATTCTCAAAAACAAAGTTTGCTTGAACTGTTGAATACAGTCAATTGGATAAAACAAATGGACCACAGTGATTTGTAATCTAATTTGGAAGCATGGCAAAAAATGTACAATGTGAATATAATGTTTTGAAACTTAGAAAATACCTGATTCTAATTTGATTATTATATTCTAGAACATGGCCCTTTTGAATCAAATAGAAGCACAAATGTAGGTTATTCTGAAAAATTACAAAATTATCTCTATGCCACGGGGCCTCCTATAATTGCGGGGTCCCTTGGCAGTTGCCTATTTTGCATGTTTGATAACCCAACCCTGATAGTACCAAGTCGTTTCCTAGATTATTAGATTTGGAATTTTCACACTAGCTATTCAGGGTCAAGTCTAAGTATTTCATAATTTTCAACGGTGACCAGAACATAGAAACTTGACATGATCAGATAAAGAAGAAATAGTGGACAAGAAGATGCAGCGTTTTCGAAATTAATTTTCTATGTTTACTTTATAAGAATTTTATAATTAAAATCATAACCCAAATAGATTAGCAAAAATACAAACATACTGAATATATCGTCATGCTATCATCTACCTTAAGAGAAAGAGAGTGATCTTGAAACTAGCATAATATCTATCATACATGCATAAATTAGCATGTATCATACATATATATCATGCATGCATTAGAAAATAAGTCAAAAAGTATGAAACAGTAACTCTAATGCCGGTTTACATACCGCTTACTCACGATACGTTTCTGGAGGGGTATGCACTATTTTTTTGTACATATTAATAGTCAAAAGATAAACAATTCAATTGTTAATAATTTATTTACGTATGCACATAGAAAAAATTAATGATTTTATTTCAAACAGAAAATTACAAGAATTAAATCAAATATTGTCTATAAATTTTCTAGCGTCGATATGTTTATATGCATAAAATGTATTTTAATGAAATATATATATATACATTATATTTAAATAAAATCAGTTATGCAATTAGGGAATAAGTTCCAAAATATTTATTTTGAAAGATAGCTTTCTTCTCGAAGTATTATCAGAGCTATCTAATGGTTTATTTAAGAAGAATTAATTATTGCATTATAAATAAATGTTCCGTACAATCTATTGAAGTTGTTTAAATTTACAAAGAAAATTTCCTATTTTGGGCTCAATTTAACGAGTCCTTGTCAAATATAATAATTCGGATCCTAAAAGGTGTTTATTAACATTTCTTGTGACTAGTCAAGATGGTGGATTTCTGACGAATTTTTAGACGGTTGACATAATCTCAGCTTGGTTGGCGAGAAACGAGTCTTGAGCATTTCTTAGCCTTACGCAGTTGTGATATACAGTTTGAATATTAATTCTGCAATCTATAAAAAATGATTGATTCCCGATAGTATAAATGCATCAGAATATGACTGCATTTTGAGAGATTTTTGTAATCTTGGTAAGATTTAAAAGAACATGATTGCAGTTTCTGGCCAAACAAACATGGTGGGCAAAAAACTATGCCAACCGCCCTTTACACTGACTACTAGAAATGACACAAGTGCTTGCAGGACTGCTATAAAAATTTTCACAAATTCAAATTTGGTCAGGTATTAACAAAAAAAAAAAAAAAATCAACTTCGACAACTGCGAGCTTAAGCATGAATAACGGCATCTTAAATGCCCAAATATAATTTGTTGTCACATTTAAAAGAAGTAAAACCCTGCTTATTTACTTTCTTTATTTTCAAATGGCAAAACTAGATAAACATGGAGTAAAATTTTTTCTCTTTTTTGTAATTACTTTTCTTTAAGCGATTAAGAATTTACTAGTAGTTGTGTAATATCATCCAATCAGAAAGTTCCAGTTTATCTCTGCGAGATGCAGAAATTTAAACGCATAATGCATAAATTTTCTTTTAAAAATATTATAAGACTTTCTTTAAAGCAAGAGTATGACATCTGCAACACTTTCAATAATTCTTAATAAACTCAAATTAAATGGACAGTTTTTCCTAGCTGAGACTGAACAATGGCCATGACATATTATGTACAAACTTAATGTTGACATGAAACAAAATTTTCTACATGTGATGTACCAGTTAATTTCTACTTTGATTCTTAAAAAGTAAAGGTTATATAGCTCTTTAAAATTATTTTTGATCCATCTGTAGAATTAAAACACCATAAGTTACCATAACTGAACTAATAGACAGGATTAATGCATAGTTAATTGCAAACATGCCTCCTCCAGTAACTTCCAATTCCGTTTTCATGACAATTTCGAACAGGAAATTAAACAACTGCATGGCTGAATGAGTTGGAGAAGAATGCAGAAATTTATCTGTGTATTCTACCATTCTTAATTTCGTTTCTTCTCCTTTGTCGATGATGTTCGATCCATGACGAGCCATCACAAAAAAAGTCATAAATGAAGTCATGAACATGAAAGCAATATAAATCTTCGAATACGTTGATGCGAAAAAGGGACTTTTACTGGCTAATATACTTATAGCATGGAATAAAACACTTATCATTGCTCCATAGAAGAAAAAAACATATATATTTATCGCATGATCTATTTCATGAATTCTCATCGCCAGATTTTTAAAGACACTTATATCGTCTGATATAGTTTCTGCATTCCAAATTTTACGCTGTCTTCGTTCTTTCAGTTTTTCTGCATAAACAGAGATTAGTTCCTCCAAAACTCCGTATAGATTAATACTAAGAATGTAAAAAAATCCACTGACGGATACGCTGAGACCAAATGTAGTCACGCAACTTAAGCATACGAAGTTCCAATATGATTTTTTCATGCTTTCAGGTATAAAGAACGGAATATAAAGTACATCGAAATAATAATCACGCTGTTCACTAAAAATAAAAATCGCTACACAGAACATTAACAGTAAAACGGTGGCAAAAAATATGGCTAGTTGATACAAGATAGATTTCCGTCCTACATATACACCTGGAATCATCACCGATGATAGATAAATCAAGTTTTGCATGGCCTTGTATAGCGTTTTTCTATTCCTAATAAACGTAATCATTGCCAAATATCCAAAAACATTGTAACCGTAAAATGTTATACTTACGGATAATAAAGGCAAAAACTGGTTTATGTAACCCAAGGTAACTAAGCACATTATGGTTTTCAATGCTGCCAGAGCGTAGCACCATATTTTAATTATTATCTGTACATCATCTCTGTTTTCTGTAATTATCGATGATGATAATGGAAGTCCTATAAGAAAGCCTGCAATAAATATGGCATTAAATGCATTGTGCTGTATTGAGTTTTTCCAGTATTTCTTTTCATTCAACCAGTTGTAGTTTAAAACATCATCTTTTCTTGTTTGGTAAAACATTTTTTCAAAATTGTTCTATTTGGTCAATTAAAATATTTAACGATAAACAGAATTCTTAAAGTTCTGGAAATTCTATAAAATAATAATTTTTGTAGCAAATTCTATTTATCAAATTCTTAAACATTGTTCTAACGCAGTATTGGCCGCTTTCTTTCATTCATAATTTTTTTTTCGAATCTTAAATTTACTTATATCAATTAAAGCTAAGTTAAAGTAATCTTTTATTGAACATGAATAACTTCCATAAACAAAAATCTGTAAAATTCTTTTAAAAATTGCTTTAAAGTTATTCTGGTGAACTATTCAAAGACAAATGGTGAAAATGTTCTAGTTGAAATTGTTCTTACTCTTCTGAAATATCTCACCATCCATAACGAGTAGTAAGTCTTCATGATAGAAAAAAACATTATTTAATAGAAAAAATTCTGATGGCAACTAATTACTAGTTTTTAACTAGTCAATTTCGTAAGTATATTGACATAACTTTTTCCCATCTTTTCCTTGAAGTAGATAAATAATAAAGTAAAAGTTATAATCATTTTTTGCAGGGGGTTTTTTTGTTTTGTTTTATAGATAAGTTTCGTTTAATTACAACACGGAAAGCGTATTAGTGAAACAGGAATTGGAAACGATGACAAAAATTTTAATGCACAAGGTTACCTATGCTCAACCATGTAGTGGAATCAATTATCGTCATAATAAGGAAAACGTTTTGTTTGTTTCTTGTACATTTATTTCTTTTAAATACCTAATTTAACTGTTTTAAATTACCTTCACTTTAAATAGCCTTCGTACCCTTCTTTGATAATATCTTGTGTAAATTGGCAGAAAAAATTAATTATGCTTTTCACGAATCTTTAATGCATGCAGTTTTTTAACATGTCTTTTGTTTTCATTGTATGCAAAATTTTACTAAAATAAACAGAAAAGCTTATAAAGAAAATATTTACCAACTTCACCTAATCGATCCTAGCAATTCATATAAATTTAAATTCGAATTTATTGACAGTGCTATTTCATTTTTTTGGTGGCTGTTATAAGTAATAAAGTTCATTTTCTTTTGTGTATAATTTTAATGCATTTACTATATAAACTTTTAATCATCGAATGAAAGGTGTAGTGAAAATTTGCATAAGCTTGAAAACTCTAAATAGAAATTGTGTTTTCTGCAGAAATGAAAAAAATATACGTTTACATGACAATAAAGATTATTATCACGCTCTTACATTTAATTATATAATACACGGAATAATATAATCCTTTGAAAAATTTTCCTGCAGTAAATGAAAGCAAGGGGCTTATAATCTAATCTAATGAAAAAAAAAACTACCAAAGCTAACAGAAAAAATTAACTAATATCAATATTTTAAAAAAAATGGAACAAAAGTTTATACTTTAACTTCAAATAATAGTGGAAATAACGTCAGATTTAAAATAACAAGAGATGAAAAAGAACAATTTATTAAAACAAAACGTAGTGATGTTACAAAACATATTTAAAAATTAGCTATTGAAAATTGTCAAAAATGCTTTAAAGATAAAATCCATAGAAGATATAGCATCATTAAAAAGATATATTTTTTAATTATAAAGTGAAAACGGAGGATAATTTTATGTTAATTTTTTAGAAGGATGAAAGCACAAAAAGATGAAAAGATTTGATGAGACTATGAAATCAATTTGGTTCATTACAATACAAAAAATGTTACAACAAATCATATTTAAAAGTAATTGAATCATGTCTTAAAACTACAGAAAAATTATATGAGGTAGTGGTATAATTGAAAATACACATTTTGGAATAGTGCAAAAATAAGTTTTGAAACAATATTTTCAGATATCATTGCCGCAAAGCAGGAACATACTATTTAATTATTCATTAATTAAAATTCCAATTAAATTTCAAACGAATCATTTCAAAGTATCTTTTCTAGTCCCCCTTTCTAGAGTTTGGTATTAATATTAACAGATTTCAGCAATTTGCCCACTGTAGTGATGACAGACAAATATACACATTTGTTTTTATTATTACATTCAAAAAATTCAAACCATTTTTAATGAATCAATTTTTAAGACTTTTTTTTTTTTTTGCCAAATATGAGTAAATCGTACAATTTCCCACAGTAATAGCCAAGGGCATCTTATTACCAATTAGTTAGAGCAGATTTCATCCAGCCCACATTTGTAGAGCTTATACCTGTATCTCGCATTCAGGCAATGGAAACTAGCAGTTCGTTCCCCAGATCTCGCCCGTAAAGTTATATATATAAAAAAAGAATTTGTGAAGTATTTAAATAATGGGAACGATTCTCAAGTTCCGAAGAAGTACTGTAAGGAAGGTAAAAGAAGATACAGATAAAAGAAGCTTGCAATTCGCATTTACATTTCGGTATGAACAGTGGTGAAAATGCATACCTGTATGGGATTGTTGCTTTGAAGGAAACATCAAATAAACAATTTCTATCTGTATTCATCCTTCTGCAATAAAGTTAGTTCCAGAACTTTTTGAATGTAGTGCCATTATAAGTAGATATAAAGATAAGAATAGAAATTTTGAAGAATCATTATGAAACAAAAACTATATCTGAGCAGTGAACCTTAATTTTAAGATACAAAATATTATTCCAGCCATCCTTTGGCTTAAGACTTATTAATCATTCTCGATTTCCGTCACCGCGAAGAAGTCTAAATGAGATGGTATAAGCAATCATGACCAGGTCTTTTTTTTTTTTAACCGTAAATAAACTTATCAATTTGTTGTCTTACAACCAGATAGATATCTCTATCCCAGAGAGATTTCGCCAAACATATCTTTATACTCAAATCTTAGGACGTTTATTGCTCTCCATTCACAAAATTATTTCCAACCAACTTAATAATTTAGTTTCAACAAAATATTGTTAAATTAATAGCATAATTCAATCGACTTACATTCTAACTTAAAAACATTCTAACTTCTTAATTACGCGGATTTAACAATCATATCGTTATGTCGTAGAAATAAATTTAACTGCCTTTAATGTAGTCCAAGTAACTCTTTAGTTTCGGTTTAGCATCATTCTCAAAAACAGAACCCCTCCCTCTTGAATTGTTTCAATATAGCGAACTAGCTTTTTCATTCTCTTCTTGGTCACGTGCTCTTTGTCACTATACTTTTCAAAGCCATGGCAAGAGCAGGTTAGTGAGCCTATTAGGAAGGCGAAAAGAAAAAGCAATAAGAACGTACTTTGAGCTCATGTAGTGTTAAAAAGAAATTTGCTGACATAGCGCTTTAATTTCAGTGGGAAAATAATATCCCGCGCAACTTAGAAGTTAAAGACAGTTAAACTGAAGTCGGGCTGAAGTGATTAGAAAACGAATTTTAATACATATATACATTAGAAACTATTATACGCAATGCAGATATTAAAAATCATAACTAAAAAATTTTAATGAATATTTTCTCTTAAATTATCAATTATTTTATTGAAAAGTACATGCATAATTTAGTCGTGTTAATATTTAAATCTCTCTTTCCAATTTTTAAAATATGATAGTCATTATTTCAATACGATAATGGAGATTGCCAATCATATCATTGGTGTCAAATTATGCTAGATCATTAAATTTTTCATTCCATTGTATGTCTTAAAGACATACAATTGTATTAAAAAGTAAGTAAAAATTGTAAAAGTAAAGAAAATAAGTAAAAATTTATTACAAAGTATTACATTGTATGCAAAAAGATGTGATGTTAAACTATAAATTTCTAATGACATTCACGGATATATATATATGTCATATTGTGACATCACAAATTTACCTGATTAATATGAGATAATTTTCTTGAGTATAACTTCAACGTTAGCCATCACGGAACAATGCAGGATACGATTCGACTTCAATAAGTAAAGAATTTAAATTAGCAGTTAATATAGTAACAACATTGTTTTAGTGCCTAAAATTTAATCCTAATATAATATCATCAAATCTCAAATCATTTTAATACTCATAGTATTTTTAGAACCTCCTGTTCCTATTACTTTGTTAAGTTCTAATTCTGCTTTGTTTATATATTTACAATTTTATTTATCAAGTTGAATAATGAGAACTCCGTAAGTCACCATTACTGAAGCGATGGTCAAAATTAATCCATAATTAATAATGAACATGCCTCCACCGGTGACTGTCATATTTGCGCTCATGATAATATCGAACAAAACATTGAACACTTGCATTGCTGATAAAGATGGCGAATACCGAATAAATTTATCAGAATATTCTACCATTTGCCTTTTCACTTCTTCGCCTTTATCATAGATATTCGATCCAAGATGAGACATTCCGAGAAGCACCCAAATAGCTGTTGTTACTATCCAAATAATGTAAACAATACTGGATGTAGTTTTGAAAAGTGAATTCTGAGCTACAATTACACTCACAGTATTAAAGAATCCACTAATCAGGGCTCCGTATAAAAAGAACACATACATATTTACAGCATCGTCTACTTCATGAATTCTGAAAGTAAGATGCTTAAACATACTGATGTCGTCTGGTATAGTTTCTGCACTCCAGGCCATGCGTTCACTTCGTTTTTTCAATTTTTCGCCATACACAACAATTAATCGTGCCAAAGTTTCATACAGGTTGCTACAGAGTAAGAAAACATATCCACAAGCCGATACACTGAGTCCAAATGTGGATATGACACATAATTCAACAAAGTTTCTAAATGGTTGTTTCGAATTTTCTGGAATAAAAGATGGGACATAGAGTGTGTTTTTGTAATAAGCTTCTTGATCATGGAAAAAGAAGACTGATGTATCAACCATTAAAATAAACAATGATGCAAAATAAGTTAGCAAATAAAAATTGATATATTTTCCACCGATGTAAGTACCAGGGTTCATCACTGTTGAGAGATGTATTAGATTTTTGGTGACTTTATATAACTTTTTACGATCTCGTATAAAGACTAACATTGTTAGGAATCCACATACAGTGTAACCATAAAAGGTTATACTTATGGATGCGACTGGTAAAAGTTGATGAATGTAAATCATACTAATAATGAACATGAAAGTTCTGAATACTGCAGAAGTCCAACACCAAATTTTTGCCATCATCTCTAAATCATTTTTATTTTCTTTTATGATCGATGAAGACAATGGTAACCCGATAATTAAACCAGCGTTAAAAAGAGTATTGAATGCATTATTTTTGCAGCTTCTCCAGAATTTATCTTCTGTTATCCATCTGGAATTATTGAAGTTCTTGACTTTTGCTTTTCCAAAAGTCATTGCTATTCGTCTGGAATTATCTTCTACAAATGTTCTTCTCGATGAAATGCAATTCTACAGACAACGAATACAAAAATAAAAATTTTTTTCATCATTTTTTTTAAAAAATAAAAGTGAAATGTAATTATATTTTATCTTTTTTTTTCCGATGTTGCCTAAAAAAACATGAGATGAATTTCATTCTATTTCTTTATATTCTTTAATATGGCATTAAGATCAAAAGAAAAGAGCAAAGATCTATTCTATTTCTTTATATTCGTTTCTAAATGGCATTAAATAAAAATTATTACCTTTTTATCATTAATTTCTTCCTTTATTCTGTATATAAATATATTGACAGATTAATTATTTTCACTCCACATAAATAAACTTCCCAACCAGTAATTGTTGACTCCATTTCAACACGAAACATTATTTCCGATAGTTTCTTCTGTTCTTGTTTCTTTATACAAGTTCATGTCAAATAAAAGCAAATTTGAATTATAAACATTATCACTGTTTTCATCGCACATATTCATGATACGTATCTGAAGTTAAATTGACTAAAATGATCGATAATCTGTGTCAGATTCTTTTAACTGTTAATTTCAGAAAAATCAATTCCATAAATAACTTGAAAGCTGTACTGGACCTCCATTGAAAGATTAAAAGAGATATTTGGTGGATAATGTGGCATTTTTATAATTTTTTTCTAGCGATATATTGTAAACAATGTCACAAAGACAGTATTGAAAGAAGTGTACTTAAGTAGATATTTATTCTAATGGAATGGACTGTTTCTATAAAGAGATATCGATGTCAGTATTGAATACACAAAGTAACAGCAACAACAAAAGGTTTGCCACTTGTTTTGATAAAGTCCTACTGCCTATTTTTCTTTTACCAGATAATATATCCTGAAAATAAATTTTGTTTTAAGGTATTCACAAAAAAAATTGACATCAGCCATTTTCGTAGCATTTAAAAATAAAAATTAGCTGCTTATATATCACATCAAAATATAATTTTTTAAAGCATTTGTCTTTATAGATAGATTAGATAACACATTTAAAATATTTTAAGAATGTGAAAAATTTGAAATATTGTTATTTTTATTATTTTTCTCTGATAAATTTTTATTAAAAATTAAACTTTAAAATGAAGTTCTATATATAAATCAATAATTCTTATATCCTATCGTGCGAATGGCTGGTTAAAAAATCATTAAAGTGCTATACTGAATGTGTAAAATGTAGACATTATTATTTTGAGGAATTTTAATAGCAAGTAAACACTTAGACAGATGGAATGCGATAATCTACTTTAGAATAGTTCATTAACTTACCCCCGTCTATTTTAACTCGCTTTTTCAATAAATGTCATTGCTATTTCTTTATTGATCTGTCGTTATAGAAAACGAATGAAAATTTATCATAATATCTGTTGTACTCAGAAAGAAGATTATATAATTAGGAAAATACAATAATGAAATATGTGGAATATTCAAAATAAATTTCAAAAGAAAAGTTGTTGTATTAAAAATAAATATTGTTACAAAAAATTATAATATTGCTTTTCTGTGAAGTAAGTTTTCCAGTAAGAAAGGTAGTTTTACATATATAATAATGGAGAGTGAATAGATCTCGAGTCAACGATCCCTGGCCTTGATGACCCGGAAATAAATTCTACAAAACTAAATGAAGGAATATTCGAGAATCTTGGCGATAGCTTCATTAGGACTTGAGTTCCAGTGTGTGTTCTCGAACATTGGGTAGTCTGTCACAGGATCTATAAAGAGCAGAGTGCACAGACGGGAGTGAGTGATAGTGAACTCTAGCGAATAGTTGAGCAAACTCTCCAACTAGTTCTCTCTGGTTCTCTGTGTTTTTGCAACTGCTTAGTCGCAATTTTCTGCTGGTGAATTGCTGCTTATTGAAAGTATTGTTTTTGTGCATGTTTCGGCTGTGATTTACTTCTCGTGTATTCGAGTAGAATAAAACGTCTTTATTCATCACTGAGCTTGTAGGATTTTTCATTGTACACCTCACGGACAGATTGCAGATTTTTTCACGATAATATTTTCAAGAGTACTATGTATTCTGTATCAACTTTTTATCTCAGACTTTTGGGTATCTTGTGTCCCTAAGATAATTCTGAAATGGTAATATTATTAAAGTAAAATTATTAAAGGTGTATATATTGACTGGATTTTCATAATTCCGGCTCCTTGTTGTTGTTACTTATGGCACTTGCCATTGACAAGCCCGCTGTGCAAGCCAGCGATTTTAAACCGAGTTTGTGCAGTAGCTTCTGAAGGTTATGACTCCTGAGTATCCGAAGGTAGAAGTCTCACTTCTAACTCAAAGGAAGATCACACTCACACACTCGCTTGCACCACCCTTTTTTACAGCGGAGTTCTTTCTCGCTCCTCACAAATAGAACAAGGGTAAAGAACAACCATGCCCTAACCCGGGACCCCCAGACCACGTTGAAGACGCGCTACCCTTAGGACAATACGCCGGCATTCCGTCCCCTTCAGAGCCGTTTATAAAAAAGGGGGAAAAAAAGAAAAAAATGTCCAAAAAATTGTTTTTCGTTACAAATAATGAAGCAAACTAGAAACTATTATTTCATTTGTTTTGTATTATTTCATAAGTTAACGAAGGGAACAAAAGAATTAATTATTCATATAAATTTATTTTCGGAATTATTGCGAAACAATTATTTTGCCATTCAAAAATAGTTGTAAGGCGCTGCTATGCTCTGACTAACCTTCCAATAGCCTCTTTCCAGACCTCCCTCAGTTCATAAAACCACATTTTTGGAGTTGTGTCTATCTGTGAACACGATAACACAAATGTTTTAATCTAGGTAGATGAAATTTGGTATGTGATCTATCAAATTATGAACGAAATCCATAGGAAATCTGTCCATCCTCTTTTCGATCGTTTACACATGCGTTATTCATTAAAAATACTCTATTGCCTAGAATATTCCAATTGAATATTTGTAAAATGCTTCGCTTGCGTAGAATCTCCTAAGTTTCATAATATTTGGTTGGGAACTCTACATGTTATAAGCAGTAAACTTGTGGAGAAATTTTTTTTAAAAAACTTTAGATCTCTTCGAATATACGCTTTAAAAAAAAAAGAAAAAAGAATACGCATTTTTATTAGGCACAGCAAACGAAACCACTGAAGAATGCTGTAAATCATTATCAGATCTCTGTGAAACGGTGTAGACCCGAATTATTTTCTTTTTCATCCATTTCAGGTTCTTTAAGAAACTTCGGGACTAAATTTGCCTTGTCCATGCGAAATCAAGTTTATTTGTTATTAGCAGTATATGAAATGCCGGTATTCTAGAGAATACATATGCACTTTATAGAACACCTGGCATTTTTAAATTATGAAACTTTATATATTTTCCTATACGTATATTATGCCTAGGTATTCTACAGAATGACAAATAAATAAAGTTTGGAAATAAAAGATCATGATAACGCTATTATGTATACAGTTTATTAGTTTAGAAACAAATATCTTACACAATATCATTTTTATCATCTTTACTAACATGGTCCACAGAAGATAAGAATTTTTGCAATTACAGTTTGTACAAGCATGTGCATCAGCGATTTTCCTTAAATGCGCACAACTAAATGCGATAAAAGAAATGGATGTCTTCTGGATAAGAGTATGCCATCATCATGTTGGTTTATTCACTATCAAATATAATCTCATCCAGGTTTTTTAAAAAATGCTAATTTTTTTATTATGTGAGAACATGATGTTGTTTGGGTCAGGGATTTTTTTTATATGCCCTATTATAACACAAATATATATGCCTTATTATCTTTGCCCATATTATCTTGTTAACTGGGTAATTACAGTAATTTTGCTTATATTTTAATTGGCTTGGGATATGCTATTAGAAATGTAAAAATCTCGGACGAGTTCGTAAATGGTCCCTCTAGCTTAAAGGGGGTGGAAATGGTGAGGGGTTGAAATTTTCATTTCGCTGTAACTTTCTTAATATTGAAGATAGAAAAATAAATCGAATTAGCCAAATGAGAGCCTCATTAAGACGAACAACAACCTTTGTATTTAAAGTTTTTCGATAACTGCAATATATTAGAAGCTGAAAAGTGATTTTCACGCCCTAATGTTGGCTGTTTCTAACATCAACAATTTATGTTGCCAGGTAGAGATATAGATGTAAAGGAATCTACCTTTGTCTATCAGCTTGCTGACAGGAATTTTTTTAAATTTAAATTTAAACTAAGAAGGGATTTTGAATTTCCTAAAGTTACAACAATCTGTCTTAAGATCTAAATAACGTAGATTTTCGGAACGCGTCGAATTAGTCAACTTTGAAACTTTGTCATAATCTTTAACCTACAAATGTCGCACTACTTTCCGCTGATATAACTTGGTGGCCCGTGATTTTTATTTTTATGAATTCCGCGGAGTGTATCAGTGACAGGAGAGAAAGAAATCCTGATAAAAGTTTTGATGTCCGTCCCACCCAAATTCTACCCGAAATTCAATGGACCGTCCTGAGTGGTATCTTCCATGGGTGATCGAAGAAATCTTGTCCACGCCTCGCGGTTTGGACAATGCAATCGGATGTCTTTTGTCTCTGAAATACTCTGTTTCTCCTAGTATTGCATTGTTTTGATGTCGTATATATATATACATATAAGACAAGTTGTACTTTCTCGTTTAAATAACTTTTAAGATACAAGAAATGATATAACAAGCTCGTTTGAGAGATTCTATTTTCCAAAGATTTTAAGCTGCTTCTTAACAGGTAAGTTAATATATTTTACATTTTATACTATTGTTCAGAGTTACTAGTAGTGGAATATCAGAAGTCTATTTTATAGTCATATTAGTCATCTTTGGCGACCATTTGGTTCGTCGGAATTAATAACTATTTATAATTTCAATTAAATATTTTTTAATATTGCTTGAAATTTCAATTACATATATATAAATTGGCATTGTTAATTAGGCAACTTATTAAATTTTAAAATTGTACAAAATTCTGTTTCCTTTGAAGCTTTAGTAAAAAGAACGCCAAATTCTCGCTTAGTTTTTAATTAAATAAAATTCTAATTTAGAATTTGGGGGGGGGAGAGAACTTAGGACTGCATATTCCTGTACTCCAAAGTATATCTGTATAAAAATTTAGTAGCTCTAAGTCAAATACTCCGTCCTATAGAGCATTAGCGCTCTCACATACGTCCATCTTTATTATTAATAGAGATGCAGTCTTCGATGGAAATAGAAATCAGCGCTTCAGATGGATTAGTGTGATGGTTAAAATATTTCGATGTTGCGAGTGCATCATTTTATATGAATTTAATTACTGTTTTAAACCATAAAGGTTTTGATATGAGAGAATAGACTTCTTAAAATAATATTTTTGCCTACAGTCTTCTAAACTCATATCAGTTTCTCGAAGGCCATCTACAGGATAAGAGAAATATGAGTGCAAATGCCGCTTTCATTCATGATAGTGCATTGATCGGATTTTATGATGCTAGAACAATGTTATTATTATTGTAATTGAACAGAATCCAAGTTAAAAATGCATATATGTTGAAAACAGTTTTAAACCTGTGAGAGTCGTCTCTCCAAAACTCTCTCCCATATGCTCTAATAAATTTGTCATACCAGAGAACGCCTTCCATGACATTGGCGTACAATAGTTATGAAATATTGAGCTTTGGCGCGAATGTAGTATTTTTACTGAATCTACTGTGTCAAACTTGGCGAGTTTTTTGGCGATTAATCCCTGGTATGCGGTTAATAGTAACTGAAAATAGAATTTGGGCTTTGGACTCAATCGATAGAAATAGAGATTTGATTTAAAAAATGCACTTTTAGTAACAAAATCCAATACTTAATTCGATATATTCAAATTATTGCGTTTTTGAATTATTATGTTAACATGTTTTCGACAGACAATCAACCCTTATTTGGTATTGTCTCAAAATTTGACAGTTGTCTACACTATAGATATTAAATCTGTGTACCGAATGTTATTTACCTAGATCTCTTCGTTTCGCAGTTATCGTGCTGACTTATGCTCGAACAGGCGGACAGACGAATTTCCTCAGAACAGAATTTATTTAAAATTTGATCGAAATCTGCAAATATATTGTAAGGAACGTATACCAAATTTCAACCATCAAGTTCAAAGCGTTATTGAGTTATCTGTGTCACATTTCAGCAGACATTTTCCAAAAATGTTTTTTTGAACTCACGGAAGTCTAAAACGTGGAGATTCGTTAAAAACACGATTTCGAATTTTTAGATGATTACTACACTTCATACTACGTATACGAGAAAGTAAAAATTTTCTTTGTTAATATAAATTTGATATTTATAAGAATCTCTTAGATTTACTTTTCAGTTAAATATAAACTGTTTTTCAGAATTTGACATCGCTATTTTGTCGTTGTTAATTCATGTTAAACTCGGGAAAAGCCATCATTTTTCAAAAAAATTTTTTTTTAATTCCTGAGTTAGTAACGATGTTCTAAGTTTTTATATATTTATACTATTGTTTAATAGTTATTTAAAAATTATTATAAAAATTCATTTCTTAAAAAAAAATAGCTTATGGAGCATTACATTTAATTTAACGCCAACAGTTAATGATATTTATTTCGTTAAGAATATGAATTTTAATATTTCAATTTCCTCTCGTTTCATGTCAAGAATACTTTTTTTTTATAATAACAATGTGGATAAAAAAAACTTAATACTAATACTAGAGTAATTGAATTTCCTCGCTATGATGATTTCATGTAATTTATCAAATATAATAGAACTATTTTTTGAAAAGTGGTATCAGCATTATTATTCATATTTTTAAGAACTGAAAATTCCAAAAATACATATTTTCAGATACATTAACTTCATTCAATAGTTCTTCTTTTCATTTCGAAGTTTTCTCAAGTCAATCGCGAAAAAAATGAACAAAAAAATTCATAATATTGAGAATTTAAAGATTTTTTTATAAACTTAAGGTATCTCTTGAACTGGCTTGAGATGTTACGCTTTTTTTCTATTATTATTAGATTTCAGTATGGTATATAATAGCTCTTAGAAAAAAAAAAAAGGCATACCGCATACGATATAATATATACAGTTATAATGGAAAACAGTTCGAATTTTGGAAGATTGTTTGATAATACAATAATTGAAAAAGAGTTCTAGTGGATTAATTTATTGATTTTGAAACTCTATTCCATGACAAATATATTTCTTCGAATTTTTTCATTATTATTTTTTTTTCTTTCTACAAGATACTGACAGTTGTCGACTGTTTATTTTCCTGTTTCATTCCCGGAAGGCTTCAAATAGATTTTTTCTAGACTTAAAATACTGTAACTATTTTACATTGTGAATGATAATATTCTTATTTTGTCGTATGTAATTTCTCTCAATTAGTCACGGTTCGCAGTGTAGACAGAAACATTTTGTAACGAAATGACATTTAGTGATTACAAAACAATGAAGATGTAATTTTAAAAAAGTACCATTTTATCTTCAGCTGTCGCGTGCGCATTTTCCACGCGCATGCATCATCAGCTTTTAATTCATTCATATTTTGCAAAAGAAGACTTATTCGTGTCTACATCATTTGTGAACTGTTTTGTATTGGGATTGACATGCACACATTCGCATACAAATGACCGTAACCTTAAATATATTTCTATCTTTCTTTATTATATTAGGAATACAGAAAACACAAAAACAATGATTAAAAAGAACATATCGATTTGTTCAAAAATATTTGAAAAGGAGAATATAATTCTTCTGACATCTGTAACTTGTTTCGATGGATTTTTCGAAAACCGATACGAAAAATAATCACTTCATTTGAGGGGGATTTTTGTGTGTTTAGAACACTTAAAAAATACAATGATTAATTCATTTTGCTCGTGCAATATTATTATGTAAATCATTCCCGGTTTTATTCAATAAAAGCTGTTTTCCAAACTACTGTTTCAAACGAAGATGAATAAATTTAGAATAGAATTTAAAGGGATGTTTTTTTTTTTTTCATTTCCCAAAAGAAATGTTTATTATTTATTTATTCAAAAGAATAACAACAAGTTTAGATGTTCATATTTAAAAACAGCAAATTTTGAATCTATGAGGGGGATTAAATATAAATTATAACATCTTGAAATATATTTCCTAAAATATTAATTATCAAAATGATACTAATATCTTTTTTTTATGTAGTCTTCTTTATACAGTTAATTTATTAATTTTTTTTTTAGAAAACGGATGTATACGAGATCAAATGCTCATAAATTCATCTGTTTCTTCATTTGATATATTTTTCGTCCCACTAACACTCCTTTGAAGAAGTTCTAAGACATGGTTACCTTAAAGTGCTATGTCTGGCTTATAAGAAGGATATTACAAAGTTTTTAATTTTTCGACCGTTTTCAGTTTAATACTGCCCTGGAGGAAGGAAATTTATCAGATAGGATAACAGTGTTTTTTCGTGTCAATAATCTTCCCAAAAGCTCAAAATATTATAGTGTACTGATGGTTCATCGTCCATGAAAGAAAAACGATATTTATTATATTCTGTGAATTTCCCTTCAGTCACACTTGTTCTCTGGCAATGGTTTTTGAATTAAATTTTCTTAAAACCATTTCTTCTTTTTAAAGCCTTTTTTAAACACATTGTATCATTTTCATACCTCATACCTCAGTAATTGGGTTTATACAAAAACCGACTTTTTGAAAAACCGCTTTTCAAATTCAATATTTCCGAAAAAAAAAACGATTTTAGTTGTTTTTCGAATTTATATAAAAAAAATAGAATAGGAAAAAAATATTTTTTGTATTGAAATAAAATAGCAAAAAGCAAAATCTATATCTAAATCAAAATATAAAAAATAAAAAAATAAAAATTAAATTAATATAATTAATTTTTATTAATTATATTAATAAAAATTAAGAATTACATATACATATTACTCACACAAAATAACGAAAACTCAAACAAAAATTTCAAATAATATTTATATTATTTTCACTCCTTTTAATTTCTGCTAAGAAAATAGGATTTAAAAAAACATAAAATATCCACTGAACAGTGGCTAAGTCTTGTTCTTATTTTGAATACAATATTGCCTGAAATCGAAAATACTCGTTCAGTAGCTACTGAGTTTAGTTTCATAGTTTTCATGGCATCAAACAACAAATCTACGTTTTTTTTCTTCTTTTATTCGTTGCCTCAAATAATGAAAATTCAGTTTTCAGTGTCTTCTGATTTGTAAGTTCTTAAAGGTCTTCAAGAAACTTATGAATTCATTTTTTCATGGCTTCTTTTAAAAATGCATTACTTTGATGAGTAGTTTCTTAGATTTTTTCTTTATCTGAATCGTTTTCCACATAAGAATTAGGAAATATTCTAGACAATATATTTCCATATAACTTAATAATTTCGGTTTTTGAAGCTAAAGAAAGTACACTAGATTTCTTCGCTGAACTAGAAATATTTTGTGGAATTGGCAAATACAGCAAAAGAGTTACTGATTCTACTTGTCTTCTTTCTTGAATTTGTTCTTCTAAAGAATATAATAATTTCAAACTTATTTCAGTCTTTAGATTTTTTAGTTCATTTAACAGAAATTCAAATAAACCTTCACTTGTTAATAAACTGGCATCTAGTTGCCCAAAATCTTCAGCTGCTATACGAATCGGTCCCAACCGATAAAATTCAAGCATAAACACTGGCCAACTCAACTCGCAACGTTGGAAAAAAAATGTGTTTGCTGCCCGTTGCATAGAATGAATAACAAATAAAATAAGTATAAAATTAATTTTTACATAATAACATAAATTCTTTAAACCGGTTTTCTTAATTTAAAAACCAGTTTTCAAATGTGAAAGTTTACTTTAAAAAAGGGTTTATTAACTGGATTTGAAAAATGGTCAAACCTTATTCAGTAGAAATCGCATTGTTCCGATATTTTGAAGAAACTTTTTACTTCATAGGAATAACAATTTTAAAATCATTGAAAAGTCATTTTTGTGAAATAATATTTTCTGAAGATTTAATTAAAAAATGCACTAAAAAATTTGCTTTATTTTATTTGGCTTTTGCAATTTGGAAAGTTGGTAGTAACCTTCCTCTTATCTTGAAGATCGCATGTGCCAAATTTCATAAAGATAGGACAAAAATTATAGATTTATATTAAAGAACATGCAAACAAAACATTTATCTTTATATATATATATATATAATTTGGCATAAATGATGAATTTTTTTATCTAATATTCTTACTACTATTCTTAAAAGAAAATCTTAATTTGTTTGTGATTTTTCTGAACTATTTTTTAAAATAATTTTACAGGAACGATGTTTGCAAATTACGGCCTTCTCTTGGTTATCTACCTGACGAAATGCATTTGTGAATCAACAAATATAGGTGTGTATTTATCATCTCACATATGAAATCAAATGCCTCATTAAATTTTAAAAACAAAATAAAGTTATTTTACTGAAAAATTAATTTGGAAACTTAGTTCTGTATATTATATTGACTGACTGATAAATATTAACATATAAGGAATCAGAATATATTTTTACTGCAATGCTATGTACATTATGTTTTCATAAATTTAAAAAGACAGGAAAAGAAAATTAATGAAGATTCAAACCTCTAATCCGAAACATCGTATTAAAATGTGTTAAAAATAATTCATTCATATTTTTATTTTTTAAAATTTACTTTTAATTATATAGCTATAATGTACATGCAGAAATAATAAATATTGTCGCAAATGAATAGGAATACGACAAATCCAGTAACTAAAACAATGATAAACATTGTTTAAACAATATTTTTAGACAAAATATACCTATAAATAATATTAAAATTTATTAAAATTAAAAGAAATTGCACATAAACAAAATTGATATTATGGTAAAACTAATTTTTTATATAAAAATGGTTCCTTCTACATTATTATATTTTGAAATTATTAAAAAAGAATACTTAATTTTAAATTAAAGATATAATGAAAATTTTCAAAACTTCTTCTTTAGCGACCCCCTATTATTTAAAAAATAACAAATAACAAATTTGAGAATTCTACATTTAAAAGTCTATCATGTAGAGTGTTTTGAAAGGTTTTTAATCTAGAACATGACATCAATTTCTATACTCACTGATATTATAACAGTCTATAAACATTGTCATGTTATAAGTTGGTTAACTTAAACATTAAACTTGACAACATTGAATCTGAAGAGAGCATACAAATGTTTCATTTAAAAAAAATATAATCGCACTCATAGAATTAAATTTTCTCTAATATGGATTTTGGAACGATTGTACTCCTATAATTCATCATCTTTCATATTGTGTAATTATAAATCCCATTAAAAAATTCATATTTAAAGACTTCAGTGAATTCAAAATTTATTTTTTAAAATGGAAATAGAAAACAATCAAAACAAATAAGAAAAATATGTTAAATAATTCTTACAACAAAGCATAATGTGACAGCAAAAGTAGAAAAACGATCCTTCACACAATTGTTTAAATTTTCTTTTCTATTGTTTATTGGTATTTTTTAAAAGTTTATTAACACATTGAAAGTTACATTTAAAAGTACATTTAATAACATTTAAAAGTTTATTAGCTTACATTACTTATTGAATAATTTAAAATCCCACACAGCGAGATTTTTATAAAAGCTGTAAAGGTCAAATGGCTTAAATCATTTTCACTTTTAATAAGAATTAAAAAAATAGAAAAAAAAAAAATGTTTCCACACTTGAAAAATTATTTTCTCTCTACAAAACAATTAAAATCATGACTATTTCCTGCAGAATCGCATCTCTACCAGCTGCGCAACTTAACATCAAGTGAATCCAGGCCAACATTAGTTGGGGAAAATTCACTTTCTAAAGTAAACGAACATGCGCATTACGTACAACCACCAGAAGAATACCTCCAAAATTTCGAAGATCTCTTGAAAAGTTCTAATCGAAATCAACCCCTGGATTCCATCCATCGAAATCCTCATCTCTTAAACATCGACATTCCACACAAGTCATCAGCATCTATACCAAATGTTCAGATGTACCGGTTGATACCGTACCAGGAACGTCTTCTGCACCATATCGACGATGAATCCGATTTCACCTTGCTGAAAAAACACGATTTTCCGAGTGGCCATGACTTCGGTTGGAATATTTTCCCTACTGCTCATAGCAATACTGGAGGCTTTGGATTAGGTCATGGTAACGGTGGTGGCTTCGGATCCAATCATGGTAGCAGTGGAGGGGCCCTAAAGAAAGGCAAAGAGGCAAAGACCTTGTTCATTTTGATGGCGCCTTTAATACTGCTGGCTGTTTTTGGACCAATTTTAGCCACTCAGGCCATGCTCCCATGGGTGGCCAATGGAGGGTTAACTTCTGTGAGCACCATTGCCGGAGGAAAGAGGCGTAAAAGGCAGACATCTCAGAATTTTGATCCGAGACAAAGGCCGGAGATGGAGAGCAGATTGCATTTATTCATGGAAGTCCAAGATTTTATTGCGAGAACTGGTTCACAGGATTTGGTGCAGGAAATGGGTGAAGCGTTCCTGCGATGTCAGAAGTACAGTGAAAGAAGAAACAAATGCTTAGAACGAGTTGCATGCGCTTTTACTGACCCTACATCAGCTATAGATCATGATGAAAGAAGAATAGGAAGAATGTGAGTATTCTTATCTTTTTTCCAATTTCAATCTGAGTAATTCCTTTTGATTTTGTAAGCAATATATATTTCTAAGCAATGTTTTAATATATCTGCTCCCTTCCCTCAGAAAATGCTAGCATGGCAAAAACCATGTATTTATTTAAATTCTCATTAATGTATCTTTGGAACGAACTCTGTTATTCCATTTTCATGAATTAGCAGACGCCTTTTGCTAACAGCTAAATCTAACTGCGTCTGATTTCTGCTTAATTTTTTTTGTATAACTTTATGTTCATGATTTCATCAATAAAATATTTTAAAGCATCAAATTGTTTTAGATATTAAAATTACTTTTATTTTAAATAAATTCACGTTTATTCGTGTGTATTGCGTAAATGAATCTTCCAAATGGAATCATAGTACCATTAAAAATGTAATTACCATTAAAAATGTAATCAGTACCATGTCGTAGTTTGTAAAGAGCAAATACATCCGAAAAGATCTTAGCCTTGCAGGATTTAAACCAGAGATTATCACCAACATTCTTTGAAAAAAATTGACATAAGTTATAAAATTGCAATAAGATGAAATTGAAAATTAAGAACTTACATCCCTAAAAAACACCAAGAGATCTAGTCATTTCCTCCATGCCTAAGTCATCATTATATCTTTACCACACCGACCTGACTCTGGACCGAATTTGCCGAAGAACATTTATGTAACATTTGTCTCCATCCTTCTTCCTCACTTCGAAATATTAGTAATCAGCTATCTTCCTAATGCCTTTATTTATTTAAGCACAATCACTTGCTAATTAATCTCATTGATATGCTATTACTCTAACATCTGTTATGCCCAGAGGTTAAGAACCTTGTGTTCAAGAACTCCGTGACACACCCCTCAAATCGACAATCTGTTTTCTAACTGTATGTTATTTTCCCCGGTACTATAATTTATTTTCTTAAACTTGATATAAACTGTGCGTATAATAAACGAAATGGGTTTTTCTTCTCTCTAACTTTCAACAATGGAAGAAAATCGCACGTTTAAATATTTAATGCCGAAACAAGGAGAATGTTTGAATCTCGTCACAGTAAATTTTTTGAAAGCAATGCAAAAAATATTTTTTTAAAAATTAAAATCTAGGAAAAAAAAAATTCACGACAAATATCTCAGTGTCATTAAAAGGATTATTCTTTTGAATCTTAATGTGATGTAAAAATTATTTTGTACAACAATATTTTCGGAAATTATTACGACAAAACTCCAAAGTCTCTCTTACTTTCTAAATAATTAATTTTTAAAAATGTTTCAAAGTGCACAATTCCATTTTAAAAAGTATATTTGTTTAAATTTAGTAATTTTAAAGTTAAGTCTGGTCTGTAGACAAACAATACACGCACATTTGCCTTTATTATTAGCAGAGATAACTAAACATGTTTGATGATTAATGTTTTTTCTCTTCTTCTTCATCAGGGTCCTGAGAAATGTGATGTCGAATCCTCTTTTTCCGTCGTCGCTCACTGGAAAACTCAAAAAGGGCTTCTTGGTTGGCAGGAATCATCCAGGCAACTGCGTCAACTTCTGGTGTGATGTAGTAGACAATCCGAAAAACAAATCCAAATAATAGAAGTTGTGTTAGGTGGAAAAGGGATCAGATCTTTTGTAGCATATAATTTATTAAAGAAATTATGATTTAACAGAGTCGAAATTTAATTCGTAATGATATCAAAATACGTAATGTAATAATACGTATACATGTAATGATATGATTATACACTTTTAACACCTTTAGACTATATTCATAAAATAAATTACGTATATAGTCTCTATCAATTTCCATAATATTTATCCATTTCCATTCCTGCTTTGAAAATTTCTTTCGAATTTGATTCCAAACATATATTTATTGCACTTTTTGTATCCTTTTCACTTTCTCGTATACATAGTTATAGAGGAATTATAATAATCGTCAAAAAAATTCAAACGCGAGATTTTAAAGAATCTCGACGTTTTAGACCTTCCCGAGTTCGAAAAACACATTTTTGGAAAATGTCCATCTGTCTGTCTGTGGCAAAAGTAACTCAAAAACTAGCCAGACGGTTGAAATTTGGTGTACGGTCCTTTCACCAAATTTGCTGATTTGAGTAAATTTGCTAAATGATAAATTGAATAAAATCTGTTCAAAGGAAATCCGTCAGTTCGATTGTTCGTATATAAATTAATACGAAAACTACAAAACGAAGAAAGCTATATGAATAAGATTCCGCACGTAGATTTATCATCTATAGTGTAGATACCTGCCACATTTTGAGCCAATTAAAACAAAGGATTGATTATCTGTCGGTCTATACTCTCAGAAACCTGTAAACGCAATAATTCAAAGATGCAATAACTTAAATATATCAAATTCGGTAAGTGATTTTGTGACTACAAGTGTATTTTAATGTCAAATTTTTCTTTCAATCGGTTCAAAAAACGCGTCTAAAACATAAATCTGATTTTCGAATATTATTAACCGGATGCCAGGAATTAATCGCCAAATAACTCACCAAGGATGACACGATAGTTTCAGTTAAAATGCTACATTCACGCCAAAGGTTTATATTTCCTAACTACTGAATGCCAATGCCACGCAAGGAGTTTTCTGTGATAGTATCTTTATCAGAGATTATGAAGTAGAGAGTAGAAAGAGTACCTAAAACTTTCTCGTCAGTTTATATAGATGTTTGATGTATATAAATATTATAACTAAATAACCATAATGAACGAGTTACGAAATGTTATGATCCTACAACATCTTTTTATTTAACTTGCCTGCAGTCATAGGCAGCTACAAAATCATGAATCCACCACTGATTATTTTCTAATAAATTACATTTCTAACTTTCATCAACTTTAACTTTTCACAGGATTGAAAGTTTTGTATAAGCTAAAAACTTCAATCATATCCTATGAAAATAAGCCATTCCATTGTTTTTTGTGCAAAAAAAAAAAAAAAATTGCTTGTATGAATAATGAAATGCAAAATGATAATCAATGTTCACAATTATTTTGAGAATCGTAAATAGGCATAAGATTTGTTTCTTGGTTTCAAATGTTCCATTGCTGATGATAGCATGCAATGAAACATATCAGTAGTAGATATCTGGATAAGACTCAACAATCGTCTTAACTTTATATTATCTACTTGCTTTGATTACTCACAGCTGGATTTGAAGGTTAAAGATACAATTTCTAACTTTGACATTTCCCAGTAGATGGCGCTGATACTGATATTCTTTGAAAGCGCTAATCTTCTGAATAGTTCAGTAATGTTCCATAAAGAATATTAAATATTTCTTTATAACAGAAAATGTTTCCACAAATAAATGAAATAAAATGGATAGATATAAAAAAAACAGCAGAAAATTTAGGAATGATAAAATTTTCAATGATAGAATCATTTTAATGCATTTTCTTGTATTTGTTTAAGGCAAGCTAAAAATAATATATTTTAACAAATCAGATAGCATTTTAATTACTGGCAGATCTGGGCATTTTGCACCCTAGGCAGTATGTATTAAAAGACTTCTATTTTAATAACTTCTGAACTTAAAATTTTCTTATTCCAACAAATTTTTAATGTTATCCACATCTATAATTTTTATTTTAGTAACTTTGCAAAATGTATTTAGATTTTAATATGCATATCAATGGAAGCAAATGATTGATATAGTACAATTCTTGAAAAATTATTCATAATCAATAATTTCATTAAGGAATCATTATTTTTCAGAACCTGCTAAATAGAATACAACAAAACCAGTAAAATGAATAACTAATAATTTGGTATATTACAAATAAATTAATTTATCTCAATAATTCAGTATAATACATACTATATTCCTATATTTTATAATTCAAAGAATTTGTAATTTTTACAAATTTGTTTGATAATTAGGAAAATATCTTTTAATTTGACCTGTGGCCCCTTAGACCAACAGTTCTATTCAATAGCCTAGTCCAAAATCCATCAATGATTTTAATCTGTTGAATCTTAATTGAACCCAGTAATAATAACCCAGCTAACTCACTACTGACTAGTTCATTTTATAATGGTTTAATGGCACAAGAGTAAGATTTGTCTAACTTATACCATAAACACTGAGTAAATTAAGACAAACAAAAAGCCTCATGAAAGCATTTCATACTTCATTTTAAATATTTAACTCTTCTGTCTTTCCTATTTTATTCTTTAAAAGATGATCTGTGATGGAATGCTTCTGTCATTGTCACATTTAGAGTTGAGAATGCTTTGAGAGAGTTGAGGACACTTTCTAGTGATCTTATTTGTGTTATAAATAGAAAAAAAGAAAAATCAAACATTAAATATTTACCAACACAGCTTCAAATGATCTATTCTTCAAATTATTCTAATACCAGATGTTTACATAATTTCTAAGGAAATGGGAAGGGAAAAAACCCATAATTATATAAAATATTGTGAGATTTACAAATTTTTCTTATCCAAAAGGAATTTTGAAATTCAACTAATGAATTTAGTTTTAAAAATAAAATTAAATTCATTTCACTCTTTCCTTTTTGTTATATATTGGGGCAAATAATTTTCTCACAATCCTTGGAGCACAAGAATTTTTTAAATGTTTTTTTGTTCTTACAAAAGAAATATGACATATCAAAATAAAGAAATTCAAACTACAAGATTTTAGGAAGGATTTAAGAGTAGATAAGAAAATGTATTGCAGCAAATTTTATACAAAGGGGATTAAAAATAATATATATTTTTGCTACTTGAAAAAATGTGACCCTGAGAATATTGAAACTTTTGTCTCACCTTTTCTAAATTACCACAAACAATTGCTCAATCTTCTAATGCTGGAGCTTATCTTATTTGCCTAAACTGAACAATAACTTCACCAGAATTTCCAAATCACATAAAGAATATATTTCTCAAAAGCATTATTTTACACAACACAACAAATACTATTTGTTCTTTAAAAAACTTATTACAGAACCACAGTCATTTATTATACACCTGATGGAAGGCGGAGGGGGGTTGTGAGACGGTAATCAAATCCAATATCCTTGGAAAAACTTAACATTTATTTATAAATGAAAACAAGCTTATTGTCTGATCTTGCTGCAAGCAATGTTTCTGATAAAAGAAAATCGTTTCATAATTTCACAAATTAGCCAAGCCGAAAATGTCTTCTCCATCATCTAATGATTAACATATACAAAACTAAAATTTAATGGGTCAATCATATATATCAAGATACAGATACAGCTAGTTAATCTTTTTTTTTTTTTCTTTTGAGAAATACAAAGGTTTGTTAAAACAGGTTTGCGATAAATAGGCACAAACATATTGATGCATTTCAGATTGATATAAAGAGAACTGGATACTTTAACATGTTCGAAATATTGCATTTAAATTTAATAATATATTGATTTACAAATCTCACCAATATTAATAAGATATTACTTATGTCTTAAAAAATCAGTGAAATCTCAAAAGCTGTGGATTCTTATAAAGAATTAAATTGAAGTTTTGGTCATGCATTTAATAGAGGCTTTTAACAGTTACCATTAAAACTGATTTATATTATGTAAGTACTGCATATTTAAACAATTTGTACTCTTGATATGATAGATATATATGTGGCTGATAGTGACTGTTTACTTTTTGCAAATACAGATGGATTAATTTTGTACATTCTAAGTCCTGAAAACAAAATAAGTTTTATAATTACCTTTTTCAAAGTAGTAAATTGCTTAGTGTTTATAATATTTATAGCTATTGCAATTGTTGGAAGCTATCAAAAGTTTTTAAAATATCTTTTTCTTTAACCACTTTCAAAAAAACCCTACTTATTATAAGTTTTTAAATATGTAATCGTGAATATTCAGATGCAGAGAGCCAAAAAGAATGGAAAATAGTTTAAAATTGTATTTTTATAAATTTTCTAATGTTTTGAAAAACTGAAAAATATAAGTTTTATGTCAGTCCAATATTTAACGACAAGACATTCATAAATTTTGATGAAAAGCTCACTTTATTAAAGTAAGCAATGCATATATAAAAATATTCAAGCAACAATTAAAGTGTATCTCCATAGTTAAAACAAAATGTGTTTCTTTTGTTAAAATGAAATTATTTAGCATAAAAATGATTTGCTTGTAAAATATATGTAATTTTTTTTCATCAAATAACACAAACACTATAAACCAAGGATGATGAGTCAAATATTGCTTTTCAAAATGTAAAAACACATCAAATCAAGTTCCACAAGGCACTAGGAAAAACTTGAGATGTTCACACTAGTCAAAATGTTTTGAAAATGAGATAATGACACAAACTGTTATATTGTTTAAATAAGAAACAACAATATATTTTTTTTATAAAAATGGCACTTTTATTTTTCAAGGGTATGCACAGTGGGTAATTCAAACTTTGGGCACATAATTACCCAATCTGTGATTAATGAAACTAGCTGTAAATCTAGAGTACCGAATACGTCTGGCACTAAGACGCTTGGCAGCATGAGGACACTTAACAGAAACTTGCCCACTGCCCATATACTTTACTTAGTTGCAATAGTCTAGAATAATCTTCAAATATTGGGGACTATTCATGAATAATTTGTTAAGTATTTAAATAAAATTAAAAATTAGAAATTCAATTTAAAATTTTAATTAATAATCGAAAGAATTTAAAATTTTAATTAATAAAGAAAGAATCAAGATTAAAAAATGTTTTTAATCCCTAAAAGAAAAATAGTTCTGAAAAAAAGGGGGTGAAAACCCATTTTATCACTAAACGGAGGAAAATGTAAAATTTAAACATCTGTTTTAAAAAACATGAATCAATAAAATTCAACAACTTCAAAAAATAACTAAAATATTCCTTAAAAATTAAAAAAAGAAATTTTGAAGTCAAGATTCATAATAGCCTCCAATATCCAAAGATATTCCTTGATAAGCCTATACAGACTGATCTATATGATAAAACACGGTAAAAAGACATTACAAAAATATCATAAAATAAGCATTTAACATTGCAGAACAATTTTACTGTTTACATGATATAATAGTGAAAAAAAATGCACGTCTTATACGATTTATGTTATATACATGCTAGATATAATTAAAGCACATCTTGATATTTAACTGATGTTAATAGATACAATGGATAAATGCAAATAATGTTCATTTTAGACCAGAAAAAAATATTCAAAGTTACAAGAAAAAAAAAGTAAATATAATCCAAACAAATTTTACAATTCATAATGTGTTAAATTATAACAAAGTTAAGTAAAAAATAAATAGGCAGTAATAAATTCAAATACAACAGATCACTATCATAAATATTATGATAGCTAAAAAACACAAGGGAAAAAATATTCAAATAAAAGTACCAAATTTATTAAAACCTTTCCCATTAAATACTTCATTGAAAATTTTAGAAGTAAAAAAATAACAAAGCTTTTTAAATAATTTTTTCTTTCTAAAGACAGAGAGATTTGATGATCTGAAGAAGTTATGGCTTGAAATTGTGATTTTTAAATGCCACATCTAAACACTATTTTATTTAAATATAATATTTTAATAAATATAATATCACACAGACTTTGATTCTCTTCAAATCGCTTATCAAGAGAATATTTGCATGGCATTTATAATGGTTCGTGTATACTATTCAATGAAGACTCTTGGTTTTAAAGAAAATATTCAATGATGAATTAAAATTCTTCCAATACACTTATATTTAATAATATTAATACTGTGAATATTTTCTTTAATAAATCTTTTAAAAGAAAGAAATCTTTATCATTTTTTAAGCACTTAAATTAATATTTCAAAATCAATAACAATAATCTAAGCTTCTTCATATTGGCAGTTAGACAATTACCTTTTCATATATTATACAAATTATAAAATAACTTTTTCTCTATAAATATAAAACTCATAATAGATTTTAAAAAACCCAACTTATTAATACATTTTTTAATATTAATTGTTAAATATGCTCATTCTTAATTTATGCAATATTCACATTTTTTCAGCTAATACTGATGTCATATAAGGGATGAATGTTTTTGCATGTTATTTATTGTATTATCATGCCAAAAGAAGGAAACGAAACCTTAATTATTATACATTCAACACTTTCAAATGAGTATTAAATCTTAATTCACCCAAAACAATATTCTAATAAGATTAAATGTCCCTAGTCATATAATAAAATTATTTTAGAGTACCTAATGTCTAATAATTACTTAATTTAAATTACATGCAAAAAAAGTTTAAAAATTTTTCATCTATCAAAAAAATAATGATTCATTTAATTCTAAACTGGCAGAACAAGATAGGCACATGATTTCGCACAAAATTTCTAAACGGTAAAATAAATCAAAATTGTCACTGACATTTAGATTTTAAATGCAAATGTAAAAACAACTCCGCAATGAAAAGTTGCAAAAAATTGTCAGTGTATCTGTTTTGTGAAAGTTCCCATTGCATAGATATAATATGCACTATAGGCACTAGCAACAAAGTATAATGTAACTTTAAAAGGCTATCAAAATTATGATCTTATATAGTTTATCACATGTTACAAATTTCAAGGGTGGGAATACAATAGTTATTTCGTCAGTATCTATAACCTTTCAATTATTTTTTAAACCTTTCCTGCCAGAGCATTTAGTAAAAAATATATATATATACGGTGTGAAAAAAATACATATTTAAAGCTAATAACCAGTTTTCAAAAATCAACACAATAAACATCTCATAGTAAATCCAGATACAAGTCATACAAATAAAACACTTCTTTACTGGATTTGGAATACGAGAATGATGTCTGTACTTAAAATTCATTAGCAAAATTCTACATTTAAGATTTAAGAATAAAAATACAAAAAAGTTGTGCAAGAATAATATTTCCATGAAAATGCCTTCAAAGAACAGTAAACATTCTTCATTCACAGACCCAAAATTTGCTTATCAGTGTCTTTAATAACCTCTATCTTCTTGTCCAGAGTTCAATAGCACTTTTGTTGATGATGTCATAAAAAAAACAGTTTTAATTAGTTGGATGCAGTTGCCTGCTATATATTTACGAACTCTGGTGGCACATTGTCATAACATTTTAAGTATTCTTTGGTTTAAACATTTTAAAAACTGGACATTTCATTATAATGCCTGCGACTGGAAATCCATGGAGCCCGGAATCAAGGCTGAGACACAGGAAGATTATGTTGATTTATCTGATGGAAAGAGAAAATAAAAACATTTATATGTAATGATAAAATTTTAACACATAAAAATGGCTTTAAAAAAAGAATGCCTTTTTTTTTCTTTTAAATTAGATTTTAACATAAAAGATTTAACTGAAATAAATCAGAATGTCACAGTCAGCAACAAGAGATATATATTCATGCATTTAGACAAGTTAAATTATGAGTTTTTAATCCCTTCCGGTCAAATGATCAGCTATACTCGTCATGCGACTCAAGTTACTGTTGAATATGATAATTAGTTTGGCATAAAATTTCTAGCGCACTAAATCCGGCAGCATTTTTACTATATATGTTGATATCATAAATTACTATTGCATTGTTAATCACCAGAATTTCGTGGTACAAGTCACAGCCAAATTGTTTTTAGCCAAAGGGATTTAATTCTTAAACATTTAGTGTGAACATCGGCGCAATCAATATATATTTTTATTAAAAGAATATATATTGGCATATATTTTATTTTGTATATGTATTATAAAATAAATATTGGATGAGAGTAATGCAGACTATGAAGATCAAATAACTGAAGGGATTATGAAGAAATAAACCTTTGATTTATATATTTAGTGATACTGATTTGAAATTTATGATAATGAATCTTATATTGAAATTGAATTTAATGCTAGTAACCAAAAAGACAAAAACATGCTAGAGTAACTAATAAGTGATTCTAATGAATGTTTTGGAGTCATAGACACATCATCAGAAGAATGGATTTGGAAGGAAATAGATAATATGCCTGAAATAAAGTAAGTAATGGGAGGACCTAATGTAAATTCTCCGATTTTGTGAAAACTAGGTGCTAATCTAAAACTGTTAGATGGTTTTGAAGAATATGAATTAATTTATTGAATATGAACTTTTGAATTGCAATTTTATCCGTATCAATTATATAGTTTTAATTATAATATGTAAGAAACATAAAACGAGAATTTTTTTTTTAAAAAAGTAAATGATTATTTTATGCAAAATTTTTCATCTTTCTTCTTAATTCTTCAACAATTAAATCTTACCAGAAGGGATTAAACAAGACATTTCAAAGTCCTTCCATGCCATACAGTAATTGCATGACATTTATCAATGCATAGAAACTTTAGCCATTAGATTTCTCTCAGTTAAATATTTCAGAGTAGTTGTGTTGTAAAAGAAAAGTTTAACAAAACAAAATTACCGATTGAGAAGAGGGATGAGGCATCATCTGAGGAAAGGGATCTATTAGGTGCTGTATACCAGGGTTAGAAAGTGATCCTTTCGGCATTTCTTCATTCTTTTCATCCTCCCTCCGTTTAAGGCAAGCAACCTTAGGATTCAAGTTCCTTTCTACAATGTAAAAAAATATTATTAGAATAAAAATTACAAATAAATATTATTAATATCCAATTATAAATTTGTTGATATCAAATTAAAAAAAAGATGTATTGCTTTCCCACTATCAATATAGTATTGCTTTATGACATATATGAACAGCCAAAATGCAAATTAGTAACTTCTAAGAATAAAGACCTCTATTTATAGCAAACATGAATTCCTTCCTTTGATTGCTAGCAGATTAATTCATTAGGAGGGTTTATGTGTGGCACCACTATAATATTTCCTTCCAATTATTATTTAGGAAACTTAATCCGGCCCTGGCATCACCAATTAAAACAAATATTCTTGGCTATGTTTCTAAATTTACATTACCTCTCTAGAACAAATTAATAACTTGGAAACAAAAATGAAAGAATGTTATTCCTCCTAATGCCATTATATCCATACAATACCAGAAAAAAGAAATGGAGAATTTTCAATTGAATTCCCCTCTTTCTTTTGTTTTCATATGATTTAGTAGTTTAGAGCAATTCTGATCTCAGAAAAAAAACTTTTAAAATCTACAGTACATCCATGACCAGAATTGTAACTAATGTGCTATCGGTCCTAAATAAGAAGACAGAGTCATTTATTTGAAAAGCAAGACTTGAAGATTCTTTTTAACTCTCTAAGTAAAACACCTCTTACCTTTGAAATTAATCAGCTTAAAAAATACTTAGAATATAGAGTGTATCCATTTTGATTATGGCTCAATGGCTAATTTCTAAACTACTGGAAACAGGAAAGGTTTTAATGAATGAAAGAATAATACTCCATATTGCTTCAGAAAATAAATGTATTGCTGAAATTTTTTTTTAAAAAAATCGATCTGTATACATTCTCTCAGTATTATTAATAATACACAATAAAATATTCTTGCACTCTAATATTTTATACAAAAAAAAAAAAAGTTTCACACTTCAGCAGAGAAAACTCATAGAGTATGATGCTTTGAATTTTATTACTTTTGACCAAGATTGCTTTGAGGAAGTACCAATAATTCATTAGTGGTCAACTTTGAGGGGGGGGGATTTGAAATAATTTAAAATAGTAGTATGAAAAACTTCCTAACCAGCAAGTAATTTTAACTTCAAAAACATAGTGTTTCTGTATGTGTAAAATGTTTTAAGGATATACTGCTAAACATGATTAAGTTCTAATAAAGTCTACAGGAATAAATTTCTCAGTGGCCCTTTTCTATCCTCAAACAATATAAAACAAAATTCTTTACATCATTTAATATTATATATATATATATATATATATATATATATATATTTCAACTGGAAGTATAATACTTACTTCTAATGGTTCAAAAATTAGCTGTTTTGTGCCATGATTAAAATGGACGCCATATTATAAAAAAGTATTAAAAAGTGTAAGCTATATTACTATTATCAGATGCACTAAATACTAGGCTATGTAGTAAGTATATTATTTAGTGCAATCCATTTTATTATATTTTTTTAAGGAAAAAAAAATTTCTATATCATATGCAAAGATTTAAAAAAAAAAGTTTGATTTAATGGAAAATAATTTTATATATTCCACAAAGATATAACTTTCCCAACATCAAAGTGATAAATTGAAACTTGTTGATAAAAAATCAACTGTATATTATTTCTCTTAACAAATTATAAGTTTAAGCATGGTTTCAGTTATTACAATATTATTATACAAACTATTTTTAAAAATTGATAGAGTTAATGCATTTGGTATTAGAAAGTGCATTACTTCAGTACTTGCCACACTTCACTAGAATTTATCACTTCATATGACCCATTATACTTTACAATAAGGAATTTTTCAAACTTATTAACCATGCAAATAGTATCAAATTATCAATTTTGATGAAAACAACATAATTTAGAGTGGAAATAAAAATACAACTAGTTGAATAGTGCAATAAAAATAGTCAATCACAAATAAAACTTTAAAAAAATCCAATTTTCATTCTGCAAATGAAGAAAAATTTGACAAAAAAAAAGCAATTTTAATCTAAGAAAAATTGAAAAAATATTGTCAGAAAATGCTGTGTGCAAGAAAATAAGTGAGAAAGCTTCTTTTTTAAAAAGAAATTCTACTTCAACATATCAATTTTACTAAACATATCACAGAAACACATGAAGATGACTAAAAAGAACATTTTAGAAAATTGCTGCTTTTTTTCCCCCATACACACCTCTCACTTGATTTTCCAAAGTTGAAATAACCTCCACAGCTTGGTATAGGATATTCAACTTTGTCATGGCTCTTTCAGTCTTTAAATGCATCATACACATCCGGCCAAGTTCTTTAAATGCTTCATTAATGTCACGTACACGGATTCTAAATTTAAGAAGGGGGAAAGAAAAAAAATTAAGAAATACAAATATTTTAAAGATTTAATGTAAAAATAAACAGACTTTGCACATACTAATTTTAAAGAGTTTAGTTTCTTCTACACTGGTGTGCAAAACTTAAGCAACAATACAAATTTTAAGCAGATAGCCATGAAATTGCAGAAAAGGAGTTCTTGCGATCAGTACAATGAACACGTAATTCAAGAGAAAGGTCATGCGTATGCAAATATCAGGAACAAAACGTCACAGGCAACGTGAGCGTACGCAAAACACGTGCGGAAGGCGCTCACAGCTCAACACTACAATAAAAGGAAGGACGGAGACGCAATTAAAGACATTCGCTGCAAGTGCATGTGAGTTAATTCATGAAATATAGCTAGCAGAAATCACCTGGACGATTTCACACGTGGAAGAATGATCGGAAAGCTGGAGGAGGGTGTGACCAGTGTAGCCGAAGAGTTCGGAATCAACAAAAGTGTCGTTTCGCGCACTTGGAAAGCCTTCCAAACCACAGGTACAGCTGTGAGAAAGGTTGGTGGTGGCCACCCCAGGAAAACAACTGCAGTGGATGACCGACATATCGTTCTGCAGGCGAAAAGAACCCGAAACCAGTCAGCAAGCGCCATTGCTCAGCAACTGTGTGCGGCAACGGGGGCGACAAGTGTCGCGTTTTACTGTGTCCAGACGTCTTCACAAAGGTGGCCTATTCGCCCGCCGTCCTGAACGCTGCATCCCTTTGACAGTTTCCCACCGGCGGCACCGTTTAGAGTGGTGCAGGGAGCACAAAAACTGGACATCTCATCAATGGAGTCGTGTCCTCTTTACAGACGAGTCGTTTTAGTGCCACAAGCGATTCCCAACGCCAGTTGATTTGGAGAGAGGTCGGGACACGTTTTCATCCCAGTAACATCACGGAAAGAGACCGTTTCGGTGGTCCTGGAGTTGTCGTCTGGGGAGGAATTATGATGAACGGGCGGACTGAGCTCCACGTTTTCGACAGAGGTTCTGTAACTGGAGATCGCTATTGTCAGGAGGTGATCCTTCCCCATGTGTGTCTGTTCCGAGGTGCCATTGGATCAGACTTTGTTTTTATGGATGACAATGCACGGCCACACAGGATTCATGCTGTTGAGGAGCTCCTGGAAAGTGAAGATATCACTCGAATGGATTGGCCGGCGTGCTCCCCTGATTTAAATCTGATAGAACATGTGTGGGATGCTTTGGGGAGACACCTTGCCGTACGATTACATCCTCCTGGGAAGACCCGACAACTTAAACAGATGCTGATTGAGGAATGGGCACTCTTACCTCAAGAACTGTTGGACAATCTGGTGCTGAGTATGGGGAGACGGTGCAAAGCAACCATTGCAGTAAGGGGAGGGCATATCCCATACTAAGGAACATCTGCTTGCTATTCTTCCTCTCGGACAGACAATCATGTGTAGCGATACTATGAGTTCAATAAAGCCTTTTTTTGTTTGATTCCATACTGTATGCATTGTATTCATTTCTGCGTAACTATGCTTTCGTCACTCTTTCAGAACAAAATGCTGTATCTCATTTCTGAATTTCATGTCTCTCAGATGATTTCTCATGAAGTTATGGCAAAAAACATACCTGTTGCTTAAGTTTTGCACACCAGTGTATTAAAAGTCATATTACCAATAAAATAGTATGGGAACAGTAAAATCTAGTTTCATTTTCAAAACAAGGAGACTATTACTTAAGAATAATGTAATCACAATTTTTAACAAATAAAAACTTGTTTATAAAAGAAAGCAGAAATTTCTACAAAGGTGTGTTCTAACTCTTTATAAATATAAAATTATAAGCCACATTATTTAGAAGACATTGCAACTTTAAAGCAATATGGTAGCATAAGATTTTATTTCAAGACACAGCTACATTTTACATTTTGCCAATAATATTTCAAAAATACAATTGTATCAATTAAAATTATGCTAATTTTTAATAGATATAAAAAATGAAAGACATACCGCTCACGTGCATTATTGGCATGTCTTCGCTCTCTTTCCCGTTCTGCTTTTACTTCAGGGGGCTCATCATCATCTTCACCAATAGACCTTTAAAAATAAGTAATAAATGATTGAGATAAACCTACATGCATCCTTTTCCAAATTACCTTTCACATAGTAATTTCAAACATTAACATCTTTTTCAACATGCAATTACCTAAAAATTTGTAAAAATTCTATTAAAAATAAAATGCTGAAATAAGAGTATTTCTTAATGTTCCTAATGAAAATATACAGTTAATCTTCAATCTTGATGAAACTCGCATATATGCTTCATAACAAGGGGAGGCAAGATTTCAACTTTTTAATATTCAAAAGTTAATTAAAATTTCAGTACATCAAACATTAAGCAAGTTCAGGACATTTTCCCACTATATGATGTGAAAAATTATAACAATTTACTTAATGATTTGCAACAATACCTTTCATGTTTTTCGTAAATATTTTAGTAATTTTTTCTATTGTTAAACTAACAATAATGTTGTTAAAGATTTTTTTCCTGGATACATTAACTCTGAAGCAGACTCCTTTATCTGCAGTTTGATATTAAACATTTTTAAATGGCTTCCTCAATTTAAAATAATCCAATTTTTATTTCATTTGATAAATTGCCCATAATGAAATATTTTCTTGGATCAGCTACATATTCATCACCATAATAAGGTAATAACAGACACACAATTATTACAGTTCTGAATAAAACTCTTCAAAAAATATATTATTTTGAAAATTCTAACAGTCAACCCCCTTTCCCTTCTCTTTAAACAGCGTTTTAGATACTGTAGTCACAGTAATTGTCTTTTTCGTGTTAATTTCTAAACTTTTCTTCAAAATACTATATAATTTTTCACATAATATATACGATAGATATTGCAAACTTTCTTAAATATCAATTTTTACTTCTAAATTTAGCCAAGTGCATATATTTAAATCAAAACATTGCAGGTATAGAAAGAAGGGGGAATAGATTATTTTTCGAACAGATTTCATTAAACTCATTATTATTTTGTCTTAACAAACAATAAAGCTGAATATTCCTACCTTGACCTAGCTCTTTTACCACTTCTTGCAGAGGCAGATTTCCTTGCAGTGGTAGTAGCAGTACTCATGGATGGAGTAACAGAACTGACTATGGGTTCAGGTGACAGGACAGAGATCTGCTCATGACCTTGCAGACATGACAGATCCTTAGCATCTGACAAACCTTCCAGCTTTACAGACTCACAAGTACTAATAGGGACTAAAAGAAAAATTCACATGTAATCATACAGCAATGACATTAAAGGAAATAATTAAATTTTATCATCTTTTGATAACTTATCACTAAGCAGTTGATTAATATCAATTTTATTATATTATATAGGATTTGAATACCAAGATAATTATTATGCACTTTAAAAAAAATTTACAGCCAAATAAATACAGTTTAAAAATTTGTATCAGACACTATATCTTGCTAACCTACACACTGGAAAGGTAAGAAAGCAAAGATAAACTGTCAATATATCCAAATTATAAGAAGAAACTATAGAAAAGCATATAGGTCCATCTATATATACCCTCAGTTTATATTAAATAAAAATTTACAATCAAATTTATTAAATTGGTCATTTTAATACATATCATAACTATGTAATGAAGTGTTTTCCCATTTAAAAGTATTTTTAAGTTTGCTTAAATCATATTATCAAGCAAGATTTATAATTTTATTTAGAACATATAATGTAAAAATATTTTAAAATAATTAGCAAGACCAAAGAACCATTTCCTCAGTTTCAACGATTGGGTCTCATTTCGGAAATTTTTATTTTCTTTAAAACATACTTATGTCATCAGTAGTAACCTACACCCCATCATTTTTACTTTCCAGAGGAATCTCAAATAAATGTTCGCTGAATTCGTCAGCCCTGATCACTGCATCGATCTTTATTTTATATAAAAGCTTGCGATTCCTAGATATATTATCAATAGTCACCTCAACTACTACTTTTCAATCTGAAGAGATATCACAAAATAAAATTCTAACAGATTATCTTGCATCAACTTCTGGATCACTTTCACCTTTCATTTGCAATTTTCCAGGCACAGCAAAAAATGATCAAATCAAAGTGCTCATTGTTTATAATTTTAAAATAGTACAATTTATTACAGTAATAAAATGTAGTTTAACAACAAATAATACGATTAATATGGTGCAGAAATTGAAGGTCACCAAAAGTGACTAGTTTATTTTAAACATATAATAATAAGAACTGAATGGTAAACCAATTAAAAAAACCCAGCAGAAATATGAAAATAACATTGTTTCTAGCCATACAATACAAGAAAAGTATTTAGTATTTTTCTCAGAATTGAAATTCAGTGTTTAAAAAATTAATATCAATTCTAATTTACTACATATTTCTACACATTTTTATTTGAGTTATTTCATGCTAACCTGACATAATAATTAGAAAACAATTCAGACCATTTAATACCTTAATAATAGTTTGTTTACAAAAATTGCTTTTATTAAATTAATTTAATGACAAGTTTCGCAATACTAAAAAGTACCTTTACCAAAGCTCTGTGGTGTTGGCACTGTCTGGTTTGGAACACCCATGATTGTTCTTTTGTTCTCCAAAACTCCATTTTGCTGTAAGAAATAATAAAATTAATATTAAAATAAAAATTTCAACATTTTTTAAAGAAATACTTTATCTATAAAAATTAATAGAAGGAAAAAATAACATGTATTATAATAACTGAAATCTTGATAATATGACAGAATCGCAATCAATTTATAAATTGGTACAGAAGTTTTTAATACAAATGTAATTAATAAGAATAAATCTTTAAATGATTGTAAAATATGAGTATACATTATAATGGATACTAGGAAGGGGGAAAAACAAACAAACAAAAAAACCCAGGATTTTAAATATTTCTTATTTAGTAGCAACTTCCTTAAATTTCACATGTAAATTCCAATTCAATTAACACCTAATAATTTTTTCCAGGCTGGCATATATATCAGAATGAAATTCAATACTATGATTAGGGAAATTCAACCTCAAAAAATTGATTCTTATTCAAGCAATTATTGAAATAAAAGAGAATTAACATCTTCAAATCTTAGAAAAATTATCAACAGATTAAATGATGGTAAAATATAAGTATACATTAAAATAGATAGAAAAAAAACATCAGGATTTTTAATCATACTTAGCAGCTACTTCATTAAATTTCAAATTAAATCCCAGTTCACTTAAAACCTAATAATTTTGTTCCAGTTTTGCTTATATATTGAAATTGAGTATTTTGATTAGAGAAATTCAACTTAGCAAAGTTGATTCTCATTGAAGTAATTATTGATATAAAATAGAATTAACATCTTCGAACCCTAGAAAATTATCACCAGATTAAAGAAATTAGCGTCAAATGTCCAAGTTTCTGGAAATCCCCTGTAATTTCAAATAAACCTAAAATGTGATTTTTATTAATTTAAAGGTTTGGTGAAGAATTCTTCTAATGGCTTGATATTACATATATATTTCTGTTCAATTCCAATGAATTGAAAAAAAAATTAAATATTTCATTGCTTAGTTATAAGAAGTCTCTAATTTTTCTTTGGTTATGTAAGACTAATTTTATATCAAAAATTACTTTCATTCAAAATATTTTGGAATATTTGATTTTTATATAATATTATTTTACCGTTGGCATGACAGGTAATGTCACAGGAAAAGATTCTAAGGCAGGTGGTAGACTTTTCTGGACTAAGCTGGAATGTAGAGAATTCACATTTGTAGGAGGGGTTCCTATAGGCACAGCATTCTGCATCTGAAGTAAAGAAGGACCTTCAGCATGATTCCTCAAAACATTTATGGCATCGTCCAATCGTTCTTCAGTTATTCCACCGGGATTCTGTAATTAAATGACATTTTTAAAAAAATGTCTAGGTAATATTGCATTATAACTTCCAGTATTAATATATACAGGGTGTCTCAAAAACCTTGACCGCAGCTTTTATTTTTTAAATATTGATCATAGACATATACTGTAAATTACAAAGTTGTGTAAAAAAAAGGTGCAAAATGTTATAAAATCGATTAAAAATTTCAAGGGATTAAACTCAAAAACACAAAATTTAAATTTTTATACGGATTCCGTACAAAAAAATTCCCAATGAGTAAAATATGCCCCATTCTTTAACAAGGAGATGTACAAAATTTCAGAATTTTATCATGAAAATTCTCAAAAATATGCTAAAACTAAGTTGGTAAAGGGTCAATTAGAAATTAAAACCCAAATGTTTACAGCTTCAGTGCAGATGACGTGACGCAGGAATGCATCATAAGAAAATAAAATATGCTTCATATCTTTAGTTTTAAATGCAAATTTTAAAATATATGCTTCCTCAAAAATACTTTAAAATTTTATATCATGAATTACAGAATATAACTTAAAAATAGCACAGTCAATGAACTTGTAAAAAAACGTATGTAATCTTTCCTTTAAATTATTATTTCTAAAATTTTTTAAAACTTTTGAACCAATAAATAGCAAAATCATTATTTATTCAATCATTACTTTCTTTGTTAATTTGCGCATGGCGCCTAAAACACGAACATCCGACATGATTTTTCCTCTTTGCGAACTTATGTCCAGGCATCGAAAAGTGGTTTAAGTCAGCATTTATGTAGTTTCATATTTTTGTGATAAATTGCTGAAATTTTGTACATGGCCTTATTAGAGGATGGGGCACATTTTACTCACTGGAAATTTTTTTGTGTGGGGTCCATATAAAAATTTATATTTTGTATTTTTTGATGTTTAATCCCCTGAATTTTTTAATTGATTTCATAACATTTTACACCTTTTTTTTACGCAACTTTGCAATTTTCAGTATATGTCTATGACCAGTATTTAAGGAATAAAAGCCACAGTCAAAGTTTTTGAGACACCCTGTATATTACAAATAAGAATTACCCAGTTATTACAATATTTCCATGCTTAATTTTAATTATACAATAACATATATTACTACATTAACAACCCTTTCCAGAAGCATCTGTGGATCAGTTGGTAGAGCACTGAACTGTTAATATATTTTAAATGAGTATTCTCAAGCCAAACCTTCACCATATAGTAGTTGATTTTTTTTGTAATTTTCATACAAAATCTATAACTTTTGAACTAATTTCATAATTCATAGAAAATATTTTTGTACTACATTTGTCATTTCCTGTGTTTTATAACAATATTCACAAAAAGAATTTGGTTAATTTTCTATTTAGAATTGTGAATATATTAATCTGAGGTTTGAATCCTGACTTCAATAAGTCTATCCAAAAACTGGCATTTTAATTCAAAACATTAATTATTTACTTATTTCTAAGCAATTCTAGGTTTTAAAATTTCTATCATTTTTTAGCTAAATTGTATTAAATGATTTCTTGCATCTTCATAATATTATAAATAACATAAACACATTAAAAATATTCGATATCTTCAAAACAAAGAAAGAAAAAAACTTCTATATAAAATATCGATCTTTATAACACTCTGCCACTCTTAAACTAATTAGCTGCTTATAATGTTTTGCTGGATCTATGCTCAATTTAAATTCCTTAAAAGATGATACAATTACTTTGATTAGTAACCAAAATTAGTAGTAGTTGCTATCTGCCTATATAATTTGAATAAAAATAATTGTATTAAAATCTGAAGGAAGCAAAAGCAAACCAATATTCCTATTGCAATATTAGTGGAATGACAAAATTTAAAATACAAACACATCATACTGGTAAGATATTTTTTTAAAGTTAAAATAAGAATATCAATAGCACAAAATAATTTATAAGTCTTATAGCTTCTTAAAAATAGATTTTTATTCCACCTGAAGATCTTTCAAGATTATAGTAAAATAATCCCCCCCCCCCCACACACAAATTATCAACAATATTAAAGATCATGAGTGGCAATTTAGAGGCAAATAAAATGAACTAAAACAAATAGTTTCATTCAATAGGAATGGTAACAAATTACTACAAAAGAATCTTTAACAGCTTTTAATCAAAGAAAAAATCTATGTAACTATCACAAAATTTTCCTAATACTCTGTGGTATTTCTGGGAGAAATCTGCACCAAAATCGATACATATTACAAAAATTCCAAACCTCTGAAAACTATTTATGTATTCTCACCTTGAATTACATAGATAAGAAAGTTTATAAAATTTATAACATAGTTTTTTAATAGTACCAAGCATGTTAAATAATGAAAATATATTTAAAAATTTAATATCATGATGAACCTGTAGAATGCTGAATAACACACGATGTGACAATTTACAAATTTAATTGACTTTTAAATTAAGTTATACTCACAACAGTACTGGTTAGCTCAGTGTACGATGTCGGCTGACTACTAAACTGGTTAGTTCCACGAGGCCAGTTTTGTACAGCAGCTATATAAAAAAAATAAAGCATGTAATTTCATACACATAAAAAAAATAGCATCAGAAGAGAAAGATTTAGAATTGATTTTAAAGGAAAGTGTATTTGATAAGGGAGGGAGGAGTATAAAAAAAATTATAAGGATGAGCTCACAAGTTTGGCAAAACTAAACTCTCTAACCTACCTATCCTCTCAATAACCAAACCCAAATACATAATGTTAAAATAAAATCCAGGGCCAGCCATTTGAGCCCCACAATTGATGGAAGTAGTTGCCATATAATTTTAATGAAATTCATTTTTTTAGTCCTCTCCCTCCTCCCAAATAAAGAGGAGTATTAGATTACACATAAACACAAAACAACAACATTAATAATTACTAATGTCTGGATAATGTCTTACTAATTACTAATGTTGATCTGGAAACAAAAATTAAATTTTCCATTCTGTGTGTGAAGAGAAATATAATCTTCACCTTTTACTAAGAAAGAAGAAACCAATTGCCACTAAATATAGAGCAAAAACAGAGTTTTGTCAGAAGCACAGCTTTCTGATCATTCAAATAAATGCATCTTTTTCTAAATCTAGGCCCGTGTTTAGATCATGAGATATCAGAAAGAGAGCTATCTGTATTTTTCATTACAAGTGAATAAAATTTTTTAACTCCATCAACTGCAGGGAGAAATTGATATTATTATAGTTGATAAAATAAGCAGGAGCAAAGTTTTTAAATTACAAAACAAGAAAAATTACTAATAAAAAAATTGAAAGAGCCAAGCAAAAACCAAATGATTTTTTAAAATTATTATTAAAGTATTTTTTACTTGAGAGAAACTTCTATGGAATTGGTGAGATATGATTTGTATCTTGCCATTAGTAAGTCTGTGTTCCAAAAACAAAATTTTGCAAATAGTTTATCTTTCTGGGAATGGTGGTTTCAATGTAGATTATGACTATTAATAACATCTAAATGTGAAAAATAGACTAAAGGGAAGCAGGGGACAGAACTTAGCTCCGTAACCAAGATTACAATTAATGACCAAATTTCATAAGAACAGTATAATGGGCTTAACAACAATTTCTGATAAAATTATTCATTTACAAAATTACTGAGAAGTGCTGATGAAACAAATCACACATTTTCAAGAAAGCCAGGATAGCCTGGTTGGTAAGGTGTCGGATTCGTGGTGGCGAATTCGAACCCTGCCGGCCCGAAACTCTGCGTGTGTGGTGACTGGCGTGCATATAAATCTCTTGCGGTCACAAAGTCCTCCATGTCGAGAGTAATACCACTGGGGGTACTGGATCAGGGGTGATTGTTCTCCGATTCAGGTCTAAATTACGATCTATGGATGAGTGAATTAAATGCATGAATGAAGTCTGCCTCGTAAAAAGTATTGTGATTTGTGTGTAGTTAAGTCGTACTCTTGGCCCTAGACGGTACTACTGAAAAACAAGAGACGTACCCTTGGCTTAAAATCACTGACTTCTAAAGTCAGTGGGCTTGTATATGACAAGTGCCATTCATTTTCCAACTTCTGAAGTTACAAAAAGCATGAGTGTTGAAAGTGATGAAATATTTGACTTCTTGAAAGAACCAATAGAAATTACTAATTGTAAAAAATACAACATTCCTAACTGCAAAAAGGTGGGGGAAGGATGGAATCCAGTGATGATAATATTCTAGGGGTATTTTTGAATTAGGAATGAAAGGTATAAAAGAATTTTCAAAAATTGAAAGCAGTAGGTAAATATTGAAATAAAAGGGAAATATAAATGCGATGGGGAGGGGAAAAATCTACTCACAAGTTAATGGAGGAGGTGAACTTATGGGTGTTGATGGAGTCGATGAAAAGCTGCTGTTAGTTTGGTCTGCTTTCAAAGTCTATAAAGAAAAATAGAAATTAGAACAAGATTTAAGTTACAATCATAAATTTTAATATATTGAATAGGACAATAATAAGCAGTTTGCATATAAAAAAAGCATACCTCAAAGAATATTCAAAAATACATAAAAGTCAATAAATATCAAAAGATACAAATCTTGTTAAAATTCCTTATACAGGCTGAATTTAAAAGTTGGGAAGATATATAAAGGCATGAAAATACATAATGAACAGTGCTGCCATAAAACTGTTTGTTAAAAAATTGATATTCATAAAGAAAAAGAAGGATATGCTTTAAAACCCTGTTGCTCTATTAGAAGAATACTTTATTTATTTGTATCTTTGCATCAGTGCAAAAAAATATTTTATTAAGTGGGCACTTAATAGAAGCATTATTAAGAAGAAATAATTCTTACAAATTTCAACACTATACATATATTTTAACTTTAAATATTTTATCATTCATTTTCTAATTAATTAGCTCAAATATATAGTAATAAAACCAAGTTAATAGGAAAAAAAGTAACAAAATTAAACCAAATAAAATAAGAATCTGGAATATATGTGTGTGTGGAAATTCAAACAGGAATGTTTGAAGATTTTAAACATATTTATGCAAAGCATACACACAATTATATATTAAAACTGCTTCTGATCTATTGCTATTATTTAACCTTAAATTATAATTACAACCAAATAAAGTTCAATATTCAATCATTATTAATAAACAATATAAAATTTTAATTTTAAATATAATAATTAAAAATTGATTTTTCAAAAATTCAGAAATTTAGAATATTAAACATTTTTATTTCCCAAAAATAATATAATTAAACTAAGGAGTTGTATTAGTGTTTGTTTCACTCATCAACCCCAAGAGTCCACCACGATTCTTTTTGGGATTACAATATGATCCCAGCTTGTTCATCATAAAATTAAGCATTTCTGCTGGTAATAAGAAATTATAATTACATTTATTACAAAAATTAAAAAAAATTTCCTTTTCTTACCAGATCTGATGGCAAATAGGGAGAAGGAAATCCTTGAGTAGCATGATTAAGAGCAGGTGGGTTTGGCATCATTGTATTTTGGAAACTATAATTAGGCGAGTTGAGACTTGTGTTACTGGAAGACCAAGTGTCCGGAACATTTTCTATAAAAAATAATTTAACATAATTAAATTAAGAGCTCATTTGAATAAAATAATTAAAAAACCCTCAAAATTTCAATCCCTGTTATATAAATGATATGCTAATTTTATAATTGTAAAACTAAGATTAAGGTTATTTCATAAATTGTACTTCACCCTTTATGAAAATAATTTTTTTTTATACATTAAAATTTATCCAAACCCTCCATTATATAAAAGTGATTTATATAATAAATATCACATATGCAGTAATATAAAAAACAAGTCTTCAAAATATATTCCAAATCAAGAATTTAAAAAAGGTTACATTCATAATTGAATATAAATAATAAATTTATATTAATGAATATATTAATTTCACTATTCCCACATTAACATAAAAGCTTATTTTTAAATTATCACCTTTGAACAGGAATTCAATTAAAAATAATTCCTGATGAAAGTAATATAAAATCTCATTATTTATTTTCTATAAATATACTGATAGTCCATATAAATAATTTTTTTGAAGATGGATGCATTACACAAGGCAAGATAAAATAAGAAGTGATAATGTAAATGTTACTTGTCATTTGGCAGTTTGCTGCAATAGGTATGTTGTGGTGGAGATCCAGTTGACCTTGAAATAATTTTTTACTAAAATTAAGCAGAGTTGTCAATAAAAGTACAGTATCATAAGAGCAGATAAGTATTTGCCTTAGATGATTTATTCTCAATTGATATTTTTAATAATCACTAACAAAGCAAGTTTTCTGCCTAGATCCAAATCTATCCATTTATGATTCTGTCATGGTGAAGATCTGTCTATCAAACCATAACATTTTGTGTTTGTGATCTAATTTTAATTATCTAAGCCTTCAGTAAAAGAAAAATTTCTTCATTCACTGATTAATCTAAATTTATTTAACATAGAAAAGAAAAGGGCTCAATTTACAAATACAAAAATTGTTCAAAATAAAAGAAATGTTGCCTAGTTTCCACAAATTTTTCAATTTCAGATTTTTTTTTTCATGCACATTGGGAGTATAATATTTAAATGCATGTTAATGCATAAAAGGAGGTTTAATTTTGTATTCTCATCTCTCTCAATAAAAAGTACAAAGTGATAAATTTGGTTAATAAGTATTTTTTCATACAAATGATTTTGTATTGCAGATTCAATGATAAGAAAGACATTGTATGATACAGATCAAATTACATTCCAATTCACAATGAAATTAAGTTAAACGATGTAAATTTTTCAAAATTAATTACATTACCAGAATTAAACTGATGATCTCTTTTTAAAACTAGGAATAAGAAAAGTTACTTCATAATGCAACAGTGAATATTTGATTTTTTTCTCCTATTTTTTTCTTTCTTTTACTTGAGCCCTTCTACCCCCTCAAAAGATAACATCTGAATTTAAAAGAATCAGTTTAATAGAGCCCTAAGTGAAGAAAGAAGATGCTATTTTTGAAGGTAATTACAAAAAATACAATTCAAGTTCTGCCAAGAATTGCACATCAAACATAAATTAAAATGTACAGTATTTATTACAAAAAGAATTTGGAAAATAAGATGATGCACAAAACAAGATAGTTTAGAAAGGGGGGGGGGAGGAAAATATACAGATACTAATTTAATTTAAAACAAAGTTGATTAATGTTTGCTTAATGTTGATAAACATTTATTTATTTTAAATTAAAAGGAAAAGGTACAGATCATACTTTAGTCAATCTCATATTCAAAAATTTTAGAAGATACTTGATGAGAAAAGTTTGTTCACTAATATGACGAGATTACGATGTACAATATTTGTTCCTTAAAGCAAAAATGTATAGAAGGTAAATGAGATTCATGTTGAGGACTAATCTAAATATACTTGGTTATACAAAACCAAATGTTTTCTTAAAGAAATATGTAATTATGAATGGCAATAAGAATTCCATAGTTAATAATAATGGTAAACTTCATTTTTTTAAAGTTAAGAATGAACTGTTAGAAACTATATAGTATTTAATATTGGGAGGGGGGGGTAATTAACTTTAAATAATAGAAATGTCAATTGAAATTATATTTTTTCACAAATAAAAATTAATAGATCAGGTCATTAATATTGTACACTTACCATTAAGGTAATAAGCATCTCCATATGCTGCCACAGATTTGGGCACAGAATAAGGAGGGGTAGTTCTTTCATAGTTTTCAGGAACATAACTCTATATAAAATAAAAAATTAGACTATTTGAATAAGCTTCAATAACAACAAAATTAAAAATATCTTATATAAAATTTTAAATTTAAAAAAAAAAACTAACTAACTAGAAAAAACTTAAAACTAAAAATTCAAAAACAGGATGCAAAAACATAAAATAATCCAAAACTAGAATACTTCCTAGGTTTAAATTGTCGAGCTTGTTGAAAGAAAAGAAATTATTCTTCAAATGTCTTTGTGTATATCATTCCGTGTGAGACAGGAAGTCATAAGGCTTTGAAGTACGAATGTGTTTTATTTCTCAGATGGCATCCTTTTTTTTTTAAAGACATTTTCTAGCTTGTCAATACATAAAATTACATAAAGGACCTGAAATACTTAAGCTTGATCTAGATACATGAGTTACATCAGCGTATTCGAAGGACAACCATGGAAAAGTTCAGTTATATTAGTGTCCCGTTTGAAGTTGTACAAGAATATTTTGGGACAGATCTCGTGTAATTTTGAATCGTAGTCAGATGATAAGGCAGAAATGATATCCCCCCTCTCCAAATTTCCACGCCATCCCAGGGGGAGGACATTTAGCACTAGAACCTTCTGGTCCAGAAACCAGCCCTTATCACCAGGCCAATGCGGCCATGAATTGTGGGAAAGAAAAATATTAGGATCAAAAAAATTCTCCTACAATCTCTTTTTTCAGATATTGAATTGCCTTTCAATCATCTCCCCCCTCTCTTATTTCTTTTATTTATTAAACCTCCAGCCGCTTATACCACGATTTTCACAGGTTGGCAATGAGTTCAGTTTCTACTGCATCCCACGTTTTTCGCAGTTTAGAGTGTAGCTCACTTTATTTGAAAAATATTTGAATTTATTTGCAAACATCGCATCTAAATAGTGATTTTAAAAATTACGCAGTCAGAAGGTTAATTATTAAAACTAGTAACTTATTTTCAAATTTTGGAGATCCCCCCCCCCTCTTTAAAGAAAAAGGGTGGTGAGACGAAAAAAATTTTACTCAATGAACAACAAAACAGAAAAATTCAAGTTACCGTCCTATTTAAAGACATAAGATCTCGTTTTAAATTTTTTACAAAGAAATCTTAAAAATCTTGAATGAAAGTTGTATAAATTTCTGAAAATATATTTAAAGCCACAAATTCGCGATCGGTTTTTTTAAATATGTTCCAACCTTAGGCAGTAATTGTTTATCAACTTCGTTACGAGAAAAACAGGAAAGAAAAAGTGAGTGAGCGAGTGCAATGCCCACTGTCCTATTTCAAGACAGAACTCGAACGTAATAAAGCCATTCAGAATCTGAGCAGGTGCCACAGAGGTTACGTGTAGCCAAGTTAGAACGAAGAGAGTGTAGAGCAAAATAAACATCCAGTCTTTCCCTAAAAGCAGAAAAAGAAAACAAAACAATACTCCCTTCACCCACTCAACTCACCTTTCCCTTCCCTTCGACATTTGTAACGAATAATCGAAAGTAAGATGCGACAAACAGAAATCTCAATTTATTTAGACATGTCGGAAAGAATATTCTTTTCGAACCTGAAATGGAAAAGCGTCACGTATGGAAAAGCTTTCGAGAAAAGTTTCTTTTCCCCTTGAAAAATAACAATAAGTTCGGCTTTCGCATCGTATGAAAAATATTGATCGTATATGAAAGCGAATGAGGTGTGCTAAAAAAAAATTACTTCTAAACGGGAAGATGCAACGTGATTTGCATATTTTTCGTACATTCGAATATGAGAAGCACGAAGTAAATATACAAGAAGTTTAAAAAGAAGAAATTTTTAATACAACGAATTATTTATTACAAATGCCGATATTAATTGAAAGTTATTCGTACTCAATATTTATTTTCATCTACGGAACCAGCAAAATAAATAAATACATAAATGAAAATTATTGTTAATACATAAATATTTACAAACAAATAGACGTAGCGATGATACACAGAATGACATCGATACGTATTATAATAGATGCGGGGAACCTATTACGATCGTATTTTTATCAATGAAATGAACTTTATAATTTCGTAATACAAGCTTCTATAAAAAAAAAGGAGAGGAGGGGGTTAAAAATTTGACTCCTTTTTCTGCAGAAACAGACATTTTTCCTTTTTACCAATTACCACACTGAAACAAGAAATGATTAGTTCCAAACTAATTAAGCTTCAAACTCTATTGGATTTTATTTGAATAAAAATTAATGTGTAAGATTAAATGGAAAAATTTTTGCTCCTATTTTCAAAGGTTTTGGCTTGCGACGCACCCTTTAATCAGAATCGGCAAAGAACCAGTACCAATAACACAATATTAATTAGATCAATGAGTGTAAGAGGACAAAGCAAAAATTGAATTGAATGTATGATGAACGCTTGAATGTATGATGAAATGAATTTCTAGTTGCTAAGTCAAGGGAATAAACAACGGGCACATTTAGGATGGCTTAGTTGATTAGCTTACATAAGTTTGATCATGCATGTTCTATACAGATATTGAATGAACTCCACAATTCGGAATCACGGTCAAATGTCGAAAACAACCACTATAAGTGGACTTGGACCATACAGATTTTAAACTTTGGATGATTTAAAAAATTCGGGATTATTTGATCTATCAGACCAATTTCTTTTTTTTCTTTAAATCACATAATTTTAATTGAATATCCGATAAAATTGCACTCTCCAAGTATACAATTTGATACTGCGTTTGCATATTGATAGTATTCCATGAATGGCAATGAATGAATTTTTAAGTTTGGAAGCAATCGTCAATGAAAACTGTAATTACAGTGTGATAAGAATGTTAATTTCAAATTTCATTCTATCTTTTCTGCTGTTACTTTCCGAAAGATACTGTCAATTAACTACAGGCGACAGAACATTTCGAGCGCCCAAAGCTACACTCTACATCCTCAACTTTAACCTATTTTAAATCCCGCCTACCCACCTAAGGGTCATTCTGATCTATTTGAGAGAGAACACTTGTCCATTATGTTATCTCCTGCATGTTTTTTAATTACTTTTTATTCAATATCTTATTAAAACAGCATTTAAGAATACGTGTTTACAACCTACAAATGAGAAGTTCCAGTAATTCACAGAAATTAAACATTCTCTTTTTTTTTTTTCTTCTTTTTTTTTCACAGACGGGGCTGCTCTTCTTGTTGGTCATGTGTTCATATACGACTAGAATTGGTTCGAAAAAATATTATATACCAATATTTCTATTGATCCTTATTTCAATGTGGAAAACAAGCATATAAAATACAGAATCCCTGATCATCTTGCATTTTCTGTGTTCTCTGTGTCATAGCTGGCAATGGTAAGTAACACTAACATTCCTTTTTAACTTTATATGAAGAGAAAAAATAGCGAAATTGTCAAAACATTCAACCATGAGAATTTTTAATTCTCTATATTTTGTACCTCTCAGAGTTCAAAACCTTTTATCCAAATTACATCTGTTTACTAAATCAAAACACTATTAAAAAAACAATGATACAGAATGATGAAATCTGGTATTTAATTTTATGTCAAAATTACAGATCTGTGCGAAATGTCTATCTGCCTGATTAATCAAAATCCCAGCAAACTAGATATGCAAATTTCAATAAATGATATTCACATTAAAATTGTAAATATGTCCCATTTCTATGCCTCATTCCGGAATGAATTCTATATGGAATTTGTTTGTCGATACGTGTACATCCGAAAATGATAATTTGGAATGAACTTGATGAATAAAATTTTGTAAATGGTTTCAAGAGTAAAATAAAATGCGTATAGAATTATGGATCCAGAGAAAAGTTCAAAATACATACTATTCGTTTCGTCGAAAAGTGGTAGGTCTCAGAGTACCATAAGCTACCATGATTAGTTCATCATAATTTAATGTTTAGGCCCTTAATAAAACAAAAATTGCTCAAAAGTATTTTATTGTGAATTGGCATTTTTTTAGGACAATATTACGAATTGCCTGCAATTTTTACGCCTCCTAAGTTACCTTTAACTATGAGTTCACTTTACTGCTAAAATGTAAGCATCTCCATTTTGACTAAAAAACGTATCCTGATGCTTGCGCAAGAGCGCGGAGTTTTAGAATCCAAAACGAACAGTATATATTAAATTTTCATCAACAACATATATAACAGTAAATATTAAATTTTTTGAATAACTGAACAAATGACAGTTCGTAATATAAGAGTACCATTATTATTTCCAAGGTTTAAATATATATGTTCAACAAATCTTTATTGCGAACTCCAATTGCAAGGGGGGAAGGAGGGAAATGAAATATGCTGTCAGAAGTTTCATGTGAGAAGAATTAAAAGTAATTTGGTTTATTAAATGGGATACCGAGAGTTTGATTTTTTAAACCATATTTCGTCATAAGAAATGAAATGATAAATCAAATCATTCAAAATATTTTGAAAAAATGTATATTGATTTTCATACCATAATCTTTCAGCAGAGCTATTTCCAATAAAGTTAATAGAGTTAAAAAGTAGATGGTTGTAATACAAACGTTTTGAAATTTGATTTTTTTTTATATTTAACGTTTTCTATGACCCAATTTTTATTATACTTTCCAACAACCCATGGTCTTTAAAAGTCTGGCCAAATTCTTTTGATGCCACATATCCTATTCCTAAAACAATAGTTCTCGCATAACAATTTTTCACATTTTTTCACTTTATTTTTCTTTCACAAAAGTGCGGCGTTAGAACGGCTCCTTAACGTCGCCCTCATGGGTCATACGTGTCCTCATATTATTGCTTGCCAAACTTATAAGCTGAAATCAATCAAAGACGATGTAATTTATTGTAAAAATTATACTTAACACATAAACAAATTTTAATTGAATCTGTAGGATAGTATATAATGTGAAAAGGAAGGTGTCATTTAATTATATCATACGGTAAACAGTTAAAGGACTGGGCATGAAACGACCCAAGCTGTCGTACTTAAGTTGGAAACTAAGATTTTAGAATGGGATTCAAAATATTAGGACAGAGCTAGTCCTTTGAACCAAATAACACAAAAACTCTATTTCAATGATATAAAGTTCTAAACAGCTGCAGATCAAATCTGCCATTTTGATTTTCCATCATGACCATGTATTTTCCATGAATTGCCTGGCGCTTGATGAGCGAAATTATAAGCAGAGTGAAATAGCATTCCCACATTCACGACGTTTCAGAAAAATCTAAAACCACTCGGATGATCGAGCAAAGAAGAACCGAGCCATTGTGCGATCGAATCGAACTGTCCTTACAAGGCCAGATTCTGGAAGGCAAAGGAATAAAGCCGCCTTCAAGCAGTGTGGCACAATAATTATGAAAAATGCTGCTTCTCTTTTTCAAACTTTCAGATGCAGGCCGCTCCAAACAATTATTGTTCCCTCTTTCTTCACTTGAGTTATTATGCAAAGTCTCATTAATTAGACGTCATCGGTGGGGCGCTCGCTTTTTGACGTCTCATCTCGGCACGTTTTTAGCGCAATGAGCCGTTGCGCCGGAGGAACTCGCTCGGAAATTAAAGATGATGACACTTGTTACGCGGGGCAGGGGTGCGGATTAATTTTCGTTCAAGTGTCCGCTCGGGATGACACTCACCTTTTTATTCTCTCTTTTCTGGGTGTCGTGGGGTTTGCTTTTACCATTCTTATCCACCAGCCAAGAAACAGGAGCTATCTGGTCATTTTAAAGAGTGCGATTCTTTTGCAAGGATTGAGAACTATATGTAAATTTTAAGAGGTTCGGATTAAAAATAAACAAAAGGAGAAAGGGGCGGTACTTTTTTTTATTTTATTTTAATAAGCGTTAATTTCAACAGCTTCTCATCAATACCAAAATAATCATCAACAGAATTGATCTTGATAGGTATAGACTGATTATTTAATCATTGAAGATTATAGATTATACATAAGGAAAATGGCGTCCATCTCAATGTATTCATGTGACACGTGAATCACTTTTTTTTAATCTGCTTGACTGGACAAAAAAGGCGGGGGGGGGGGGGGAAATGTTCAAGTCCCACCAAATGACAACACGCCGAATGAACATCAGAATTTGCTTTTTTGTTTTTTCATCCAACTCTCGCGGATGGGGGAGTTGCTGACAGAACGTTAATGATCTTGATGATTTTGCGATGCTTGATTCTTTAATTTACCATTGTAAAAGGCAGCCAGCCCTTTTATTTTTTTAAATTCATCTTCCTATTTATTTTAGCAGTTTGTGCTCGTCCAACATGTTTAATTGGTGGTTCTAAGGTCCATCTTCTAAATGCACCATCAAAATTTTCTAAAGATATAATCTTGTGTTCGTCATTCTGAAATAATGGACACTAACTCGCATGGAACTCTTAAAACCGAACTCCTTGAAAGCTTCAAGTCCTATATTATTAGGTAAGCGAATATAAGAGGTCTTCAATTTCACGATTATTGTTTATTAATATCATACTGCGTTGGATTAAAGCTAACAATCAATTCTTTCTACTATGGATAACACTGAGGGGGGAAAAACATGTGATAGGATAGAAAAGAAAAAGGAGGGAAGACAGATAAAATATTCTCTTTTTTAGGTCAAATTTAGCATATGAATAACATTTATACAGATATTAAGAAAGGACTGTCTAACGGATTGATTGGCAGTCTAATTGATCTTTATCTTTCATTTAAATGAAGTAAGGGTAGCAGATTCACAGTAACTTGGAACTACAATCTTAGAACATGATCTATAATCATTGTGCACCAATATAAAAATTCACTTTTTTGAAAAGTAATAACATTATTTTAATGAAAGTTGACTTACAATATGCTTTAAAATTTGAAACCCTGAAAAATGATTCACAAGGCAAAAAAGAAAATTCTATACAAGACTCTTTGAGGTATCCAATTTCTTAAGAATCAACAGAAACAAATATTGTTTAAATTTTTTTTCAAGGAATTTTCATAGCAAAAAATATTTTTAGAATTCAAAATATTTTGGAAATGGCATATTTTAGAACTACAGAAAAATGATAAAAAGTACAAATTTATGCTTTCTTATCAAACAATGCAAATGCCTGTTTATAGCAGAACATAAATATTTTTTTAGATGATGATATCACTTTGCTTGTATTTCAGTATATTTGTAATGACAAACATACACTGGCAACTCATGCCCAAGGGTTGAAGGAATTACAATTCCCCCTAAACTTATTTTTAAAATTTTCTCTTTTCCTTTCATTAAATGTGTTTACTTCATTATTTTTTTTTTCAGAGTTCGATGCTCATGGCCTACTTGGTCACTCTGAGAATAGGATGAACAATGAAAAACAAGAAAAAGCAATAATAGTATGGAAAAAAAAGACAAGAAATGAACCAACACAGGTCGGAGTGATTCGTCGTACAGTCCATGAAAGTTGACTACACCTACAAGTAATTGGCTAGCTTAAATAATAAACTCTTTCAACTCCCCTTTGAATTTAAACGCACTCGAGTTGCAATCAGAGCAGACCCGGCTTGGAGCACTGGTCACCTCCCCCCCCCCCCCCCCCCACCACCATTATCATTCGACTTTTACATCAATACTTTCGTAAATTTCTGCCCCCTGTCTCTCTCATTGGACGTTTACGAATAAATTTTGGTTTCAATTCTTGTGGCCCGGACAGAAACGTACTTGCTTTACGGGTATAATATTTTCTTTTATTAAAGATTACTCTTCTAAATTAAAGTACGTGGGTAATTTTGCAGATCTTTCAGGTGAAAGTTTTTATGAGGGATGAATTATTCTAAATTATTTACACGCAACAAACAATAAACGTTGCAGAACATTTATTGCATATTTTATATGATATTCATTTTTGGACCAACATTACCAAGCTCACAGGACGAAGATGGGGAAGTGCATGGGATAGGTAGAGTGACACTTATCTATTGAGCTATTAATTGAAAATTCACATAATTTTCCATTGACAAACTACAAGGAATTTATATCACTTACTGATTATTGGGATTGTCTAAAGCGCAATAAACTCCATATGTGGATTTATGATTAAAAATTTTAGGCTGTTTATTGGTAAAGTATTTTTTTTTTTTTTATCTGCAGTCTTTTGAAAATTACTTTATTCAGCACTGTTAATTTTGAATCAAGAAACTGCCACTGTCAACATGTCCGCCTTTGAACTAATTTTTATTCAATTTTATATATGAATCAAAACGTAAGGTCACGTACTATTTGAAATAAAGTTACTAATATTTCTACGGAAAATCGGTTATTGACTGAATAGCAACTTTGACCTGTAATAATAAATACACAACACTGAATACCAACAAGATGAGCAATACGAAAACACTAATCCAAATAAGCTTATTGCCGTTACAAGTGCCACAGCATTGGCTCCTCGATTTTGGATCAATTTACCGTACAGAACGACGCTTTCACACTGGCAAGGGGGAAAAAAAAAAAGAAAAAAAAATCCCAGCAACTGATCGTCGCCCTAACTGAAACGCAGACTAATGCGCGATCAACAATAAATGCGACCAAACATGGATTACACTGATCTTGATAGGGGAGTGGATGGGGAAGAGGGGTTGAAGAGGCGGCTAGAGACAAAAGAAAAACAAAACGAGGACCTGTCGCGGCCAGCGGTCCCTGTCGTCACTGAGTGTAAGGTCTCGAGTTCTGCAAAGAGTTCTCATTAAAAATGGCCGCCTCATCTGTTTGCATTAGATTCGCTCCGAGTGATTCGGTAATGACTTGACTTATCCCGTGTTTGGCAATCCTGCCCGATTCATCCACCTTTTCCCTCTGATTATTTATCTTAAAAAAAGAGAGAAGGGTCTGAACGCAAATGAATTAGAGGAAAGGACTATTGAATTGGACTTGAGTGCAGCTCTGTGGAAGAAAGAATTATTGGATTCGAATATACAAGTAAAAATGTTTGAAGGTGTACTTTCTGGATGGTAGAAACAATTGCACCATGTAATATTGATTTCAACTCAGCTGCTCGGGGAAGTCAAGAAAAAAAATCATTCCATTTGGGTTTGCTTCATTTACATTAGATTCGTAACTGAAGTAACCAATAATTATACTTGTCTGAAGTTTCTATTTTCATAAATGGTACTAGAAAAAAAGTAACAGTCAAAATGTTTGCAAGCCTAAAAATTGCAAGCGTAAAGATGACTTACTAAAAGACATTGGATTAATGAATTAAAAATATATATATCATTGAAACTTATTAACTTAGTTTTTTTTAATACCAGGAACCCAATCAATCAAATCCAAATTAAGATACAAACACCGAGGATACATGGAGAATAAAAGAATATCAAATATGAATTACAATACATAATCTAATTGTAAGACCCTGGAACTGATTATATTAAAATTCAAGATCCCCACTAATGCTGAAAAGTATTATAAAAGGCACTCATACTGATGTTAGTTACAATGTAGTTTGAGCACCGGCTTTTTTTCTTATTGAGTATTAATAAAAACTGTAACAACAAAACAAAAAAAGTGATTTGAAAATTCATAATGCCAAGTATCATTCTTTAAACACGGAATTTTTAGAGATATTTGAACTGCAGAATTGTTAATCAATTGAAATTATTTTTTTAAACACAGTATCAGAGTTCATTTTCAGGAAGAATTCGGGAGGGAGGGGGATTACACAATGGAATGTATAAACATTTAGAGATGAGAACACTAATTTGTTTGAAATACTTAAAAAAAAAAAAAAAAAAAAAAAAAATCAGAGTTTATAATCTTTCTCTATTCCATAGATATGCCTCATCAAGTGGGCATCTCTGTGGAATTGAGGGAGAAATTTAATTCATCAAATCTCTAATTTATCTTTATCTTAATTGACCAAAATCTATATAATGCGATTCTTAAATCGTGTTTGTCTCGATTTATAGATAGTATGCCAGCCTGTAAATGCTATCAAGTTTAAAAAATAAGAACATAAAAAACAAGCAGAAAAAAGGTGGGAATAGATAATTTTTTTAAAATCATTTTTCTCTCAAATTGGCCCATCCATATTTATTCTATAGGGATGATCTAGTTCAATTGTATGATGGAACTATCTGCTCATGTTCTCCCATCCCCAAGTACGGAAGAACTTGGGGGTGATAACATGAAACGGATTGATATGAGAATAAAATGAAAATTAGGTCGAAAAGTCGAAAACCGGAGCTTCATCAACACATTCGGGATTTATGATTATTTTAATCAAAACCCAAGAAAGTAAGATTCTATCAATTTAAAGGCATTTTAGAAATACGTGCCGTCTCTGAATACCCAAGCAGGACTTCACAAGGAAATGCACAAATTGAGCGGAAACAAAACCACAATGAAGTGAAAATGCAGAAAACGTAATGTTTTTCTGGATGATTTAATCTTCATTACGTGAGCTGAACAAAAATGTCGGCAAACTGTTTCATCTCATCTGATGAGAAGACATAATGACAGAGGAAATATATATATATCTTTCGCTCTTCCCTCTTAATGCTTCAGGAATCGAAGCGAAATCATGAGAAATAACACATCGGAATCCGAAAAATAAAGAAAGGGGGGGGGACTGAAAAACTTCCCGACTCTTGATAATTACTTCAACATGACGTCATGAAACATCAAGATCTCAAGTGAATGAAGGAATTAAAAAAAGAAGAAAAAAAAAATATCTGTTCGTCTTTTCCCAGAAAGATTGCTAATGATGAGATCGTTTAAGAAAACACGAATCAAATTCCCTTTTGGAGGGAAAAAAAAATCCTGATGTTGATCGGTTGTTTTAATAGTTGGAAAGAAATTACCATATAAAAACATGTCAATTAAATCTTACAAACAAGGACTTCCATGCAATTTTTTAAAAGTCATTATTTTCATTAATTACTTTTCGAATTTCACGCGTTTTACTGTTTTACTTGTCCCCCCTCGAACTTCAAATATATTTAAGATATATTGTGGTGTGTATACAAAGTATGTCATCTAAATATATCACACCACTCTTATATCCTGCTGAAAGCCAGAAATTTAAAGCAATATTCTATAAAAACGCTTAACTTTCTTATAAAATTTATACAGAGATCATGATAGGCATATAATCTTGTGCTTTCAAAACTTCGAAAAACTGTTCTATATATAGATTTATGTTCTTGATTTTATCTTAAAAAATCGAATTGAAAAAACGCAAGAGTAAATTGTATGAAGTAACTAAACAATTAATGTTATTATAAAAGTCTAAAAAGTTTTGTATTGAATATTCAAAAACCAAATCAGAATTTACTGTTACAAATTTTTTTAGATACTTCATTTACATTACATATATTTGAATTATAAATAATTTTTTGAATTATTTAGATGTCATCTTATTACAGAAACATTTAGGATTTGTTTATTAAAAAATAACAGAAATCATTCTTTATGCCTTAACTAACGATTAATTAATCATAGGTTTTAATTAATTAATTAAGTTTTAAAAAAACGCCGCAAAGACATTCTTTATAACTAACATTCAAAGAAAAAAATCTGAGAAAAATTAACAGAACTGCAATGTCCTTATCCATTTTAATATAGAAATGATAACATAATATTTCAAGAATTTTATATTCTAATGTTAATAGAAAATCGTTTCAAAATATCATTATTTTTCCCCCTCACTATTTATAATAAACAAATGGATATTGATGAAACAATACAGTAGAAACACAAAGGTGGGGAAACTGAATGAAACGGTTCATATACTTTAGAAGATTTAATTAAAATAGCAATAAATTAGAACAAAAAAATATAAACATAAAATTATAAAAATTGTCCTTGTATATTTTTTCAATTATAAATCAAACTCTTCTTTACATAGAAATATTCGAATTAATATTTCCAGGGAACACTATGGAAATATTCGAATTTCTAATACCATAATATGGAGGGGGGAAAACAACAACCCGAGAATATTTAAAATTCAGCTGCTGTTTCCAAACGAAGGAATAGTCAGGAAGAAAAATTTCCACACCCATTTTCATTCGATATCACGCATATGAATCACCCAATTAAAAAAGAGCCATATTCTGCTTCGTTCATCAGTTACTGCATATTATTGAATCGAATTTAGAAAATGCAATAAATCTACATAACATCGTCATGGAAACATCCGGAAATGAGAAAATTGGGGGGGGGGGGGGGCATGTTCATTTCTCTAGCTGAGAGGGTGTGGAAAACCACCACAGATAAAAAACATTCCTTGCGTCTTTTATTATAAAAATAAGTACGAAAGGGAGAGGGGAGGGGGAAACGCAAGCAACTACGTCACTCGTCACAACCCATCATAAGCATCCTCCTCTCATCCTTATTTAATAAATCGCCCTAGCTGCTAGTCGCATTTAAATCGCACATTCCAACACTTCAACCTCTAGTGTATTAGGATTCGTCAGGCACGGACACTTGAGATTTAATTTTTTTTTTTTTTTTTTTTTTTTGTATTTTGAGCTGAAATAAGGTAATTAATGATCCTTTGAATTCAAAACAAAAATACTTCGGAGTACTTACAACATATCAAATATCCTGCGGTTTTGTTTTTTGCTAGATCTAATTTTCAAAAACGAAATGATGAATATAAAAAGTTAGAAGATAATAAATTGATTCTAGCCGGTTCAAACTCAAAACGCTAGCACGGGCCAATTTAAGTTTAAATTTATATGTATCGAGAAAAATTTAAATTTCCTAGAAATGTAGGCTTATTTTAAAAATGAAAAAAAAATGGATGTATTTTTCCTGGCATTTGATACGTCTTCTCGACTGCCATTACTTAGGAAGATTTCGTGTTCACAGTGACAACTTTCCAACTAATCCAAGGTGAATGTCAGACATCTTAATCTGATAGCAGACTTATTTAACATCTAAACTGAAAATAATTGCTAGCGCATATAACTTCCTAAAAATCACTTCATGAGCAAATTTTCAAACCTGATCAACAAATGCACTTAAAATTCAAGCATCCTAATTTTTACCGAATTTTACCTTCAAATCAGAATAGTATACTGCTTTTTTATTTACGGGGGGGGGGGCATCTTTCTTACAAGGATTTAAAGTTTCCACACTTGGTTTCAAGAAAGAAAAAAGAAAAAAAGAAAGAAAAAAAAAGGGGGGGGAATTTCGCGTATTTTTTTAATGAAATAATTTTCTATGATCTTTCATGATGAAAAATGTATTTCATCTCAAATTTTCAACAGCTTTTCCCAATTTTTATAAAAATGTTTCATGTTTGTTGGTCAGCAAATATATTCGTTATGAATGGCGAATTAACGATAAAATAAGTTAGGCAATAGATTGTTTGCATTAGTAACCTTTAAGAAAGGCTGTCAAAAGTGACTGTAACAAGCGTGAAATATTAATAATTAGTATCTCAATGCTATTCTTAATGGTTAATCCATTGCATTTAAACCCCACCCATATATCAGAGACATAGGCCATAATTATCATTCGTACATTAAAAACTAGAAATTCAAATTAGAAGATAATTCGATTTTCCAGGAGTGTAAAGTTTCATGGACTTTTTAATGATTAAATTTTCCTATTTTGTTCCGATAAATTTCTTTTTAACAAGCAAACTTAACTATTTTTTTTTTTTAATTTTGAGGTAACATGTGATTTTGGCTCAATTTAATTCTTGGTAAATTTATTAAATGATAAATTTAAGAATATAGATATGGTACGCTTTCCCTTCCACAATGTAAATCTTTTACCACCAAAGTATCTATATCATGAAATTTAAACAGTTGAAATTAATATATTCAGTAATAGAATATATTTTTATACAATATATTTTGACCGACTTTTTGCAATGAAATTGCTTGAATAACAATTATTAGGGTAGAATATGGATAAATTACGTAGGTTCATAAAAAATGTATTAAAGTTTATTATCTCAAACGAATTTCAGAGAATATTTAAAAACAAACGATTAAAAGTACCATTTAATTTTTAAAAGATGACAAACAATAATACGAAAAATAAATACTACAAACGACTGTTAAGATTAAATTTGAAAGATTTATATTTAATTTTTATTATTATTTTATTATTATTATTATTTAGCACAATTTGCTTCACATTTGCAAAATTGAAATTTTTTAGTTGATTTTTTATGCATGTTTCTTGCATGTTAAAATTTGGTACAATTTTGTATATTCAGTGGCATTCGGCCTAAAGCACATTATGATTCACTCTTTTATTAAGTGGTCGATTTCATATTTGAAGCAATTTTTCAACAATGTTCATTCTTTTAGTTCATTCTTCGATTTTTCCTTTTATACTTCGAGATAATATATTTTTATTTATTTTTTTTAATATGAAAAGCGTGAAAAAAACGACAAAAGTGATAAGGTTTTAGAAAAATTAACTATAATGATTCCTTTATTTCCAAATAAAAACTATTGTTTTACGGGATTTTTCAAATAGAATACAAAAACCCTTTAAATGGACATTTAATATTTTGGGATACATAATTAACTCACTAATTATATTTCAATAATTCATGGAAAACGTACAATGCAATCTCAATATTTAAAAATTCATTTAATTTAATCTTCTCAAAAATTTATTTAACAACTGAATTAAAAACAATTTTACTAGGTTGGTTTTAGGTCTGCTTTCAATCATCTTCAACATAATAGCCTAATCAAAAATCCGCACTGGGTAAACTTGATGATAATGCACTATTTCAGAATTATCAATTAATCCACTAATTAAAATTAATTTTAATTTGAAACTCGTAATACCATTTCATAACAAATTTAAGACAAAACCGATTTCAAAAATCTAATACTTATAAACATGAAAAAAAAATCCTCAATAGTTTAAATATTTTTTTTAAAGCAGTTTAGAAAATAGTTTTCATTAAATTAAATTTGTTTCAACTAAAAATCTTTTAGCAAGATAGGAAAAGAGATGCGCGCTTCTCTTTTTCGAATTAAGACACTTTACGAACAACACTTTCATCTATTGACGAGGCATAATTCATACTTCCGCATCATGCAAATGAGTTACAGAATTAAAAAAAATAAAGCTGCGAACAACTGGCCGATATTTTGTTGCATTTCTGCTAATGAGCGGAATTCGAATGAAAGATAACTCGGTTATGGAGATGAGTGACCTTGCAACGCAGCGTTCATGGGAAAATGCTAGAAAACATCAAACAGCAATGAAGGGGTCATTTAGTTCCGAAAGTGGGGTTATAAGGGAAAGGAAATTCCTTAGGAATGTTATGGGGGAGGAGGAATGTCTTTCTTACCACACGTGAGGAGGCAGGGGAAAGTAAAGCAAAAGGGAAGAAAACTGGAAAACATGCCGATTTTTCTACAACCCTCCCTTTCAAGGTCAGATGCAAGGGGCGACACGCAGTCTCGCGAAGCCGCTGCTTTCCGTAACGGCTGTCTGAGGGATCTCCAATAAATTGCGAATTTGTAGAATCAGAGTATCGGAGTGAATATTGCTTCAATAGATTTATACTAATAATTCTGAATAACACAGAATAACAAACTAGAGTATCAAAATATCATATTTGCGGGGAAAATATGCTATAGTACTTGCAAAAAGTATTTAGTACTGTTGATTTAATGAAGATTAATTTGAACCGTTTCTTTTAGTCTTTTTATATTGCATCTATGTATAGTGGTTATATTTCAAGAAATAAACATAGAAATCTAATAGTTTAGTTATGCTTATATTGTCTTTTATCCTTTATCTTAATCTATCTACCAATGTTTCCTAGCTTTTTTTTTTTTTCTTTTGCAACTGCAACTTACTTCTTTTTCGACTTCAAAAATTTTTCAGTTCACTTATCTCAATCACTACAATAATTATTGTTTGAAATTTTCCATGTTGATAATGCATGCATGATTCGAAGAATTGGGATGAAATGAGAACGAATTTTGAAGATGTACCATCCTATTTACTATTGATTGCTAATATTTATTAAATGTTTTAAACTCTAAAAACGAAAGAAATCTCAAGATCTTCTGTTTTGCATGCTTCTCAGAGTCCAATTTCCGTAGCTTTAATTGTGAAACAAAGTTACCTTAACATGTGAAAAATCATGTGGCTACAATAAATGATCAGTCAAATTTAAGTAAAATCCCCTTTTTGCAGGTATATAAAGTCTGAATCCTTTTGAAGGTATATAAACTCCATACCATCTTTTCTTCAAACTTACCTCGCTGGGGTGGTAGTGTCGTTCTAATTGGTTAATGATAAAAAACTTTTAAAATTTCTGAAAATCGAATCTTCTACTTAGTCATGAATAATAAACTTATATTTAAAACAAAGCTCACTGAATGCTAATTTATCAGAAGTTTTTTTTATCAAATAAATATATTGCTTTTTATGATATATATATCTTTTTTATCTACCTGTTCCAAAATATGATTCTATAAATTTCATTGCTACAGTTTGAATGCCAACTTCCGACACTTCTGAGAATCTCTTTCCAAAACGAAATTATATCTATTGCATTTTTAATTAAAGATATCCCTTGTTTCTAAGTGCTACAAATATTTTCCCATTAAATTTCACCTCCTTTTTCTATGATCTGATAGCCACAAACGATGTGTAAAATTTGGCTTTTAAAAGTTTTAAAATGGTCAAGGAATTTGATTAAAAAATTTAATACAATACCGTCGATTGCTAAAAGAACGATTCTAAAAATGCGAAATTAAAATATGGCAATTCTCCCCCCTCAAAAAAAAAAAAAAAAACTATCCACATTTTTTTATACAAGACTAAAGACATAAAAATATAAAAAGACGAAACAGTTAATTGAATATCATTATCATATCTCTAAAGTTACGGAATATAATTTTAATTCCAAACTTCATCATCTTACTTCTAAACTTTTATCAATTTAGCTATCGGGTAAAAAAGTAACTACAAAAAAGATTATTTAAATTTTCTTCTGAGTCAGTTTTGTGCTTAAATTCTGATGGGCGAAAAAGAATTAGCAACTGGTTTCGAAGAATTCCCTGGTAAACAGTATTAAAATATTGCCTTCAAATAACTGGTTTTTATCTCATTATCAAAATGCCTTTCAATTTAATCACAAATAATTAGTCTACGGAAATCCCTCCCAGCATATTAAAAAGAACTCCGAATTTCAAAGAATTTTCTTATTTAAAGGACAAATCAGTGGAGACTGGAATGAATTTTACCAGAATTTAGAAAAATGCAAATAATTATACTTTTCTTTGAATGTTCAGGAATTTCTAAATTCTTCTTGATGACGTAATATTTCAATAATAATGTAAATCAATCGCCTTTAAACTCGAATGTAAAAACATAAAATAAATTGCTAATATTTGCAATATATTCTCAACAGCAATTTTCGCACTGGCACAAATGAGAATGAGACATTAAATGAGACAAAGATATCTTTAAAAGCTGTAAATTAAGACAAAAGAGGAGAATTCGCAATTTTTTCTTCCTCGTATGCGCTCGATATAAAGAGAAAGAATTGTAAGCGTCAAAGTATTAAAACTATAGATTTAGTTGAATCAACTCGATAACCTACCTTTCTGCATTCGAAAATTTCTTTTTTTTTTTTAATTCCTCTCCACCCCCCATTTGCGAACACGATAACTCAAAAAGCAACAAGTTAGAAAGATGAAATTTGATATGTAGCCATAGCACAGCACTGTACGTTTCTATCAAATTTTAAAGTACACATACACATGTAAAATTTTAAAAAAATTATAGTTGTCTTTTGAAACGTTTCTCACATACTCTGTAATGGTCGTATATACGCCAAGAGTATTCAGATTATTTTTTTTCACAGTCTCACATATGGCAGTTAAATGTTTTGTAGTATAGTAAAAAAATAAAAAAAAAACCGGTGCATATATATTAATTTCAATAGTCACGAATTATTGATCTTTGACGTGGATTTGGTATTTTACTGAATTAAGCGCGCAATCTTTGGAGATTTTTATTTATCCGATTAATTACTAGGATGCAGTAATACACAAGTACCAGAAAATCGAATACGTAATTTGGATGCTTTTTTTCCGGACTGACTGAAACCAAAATTTGACGTAGAACGACAACTTTAGAAAGATCGCATACGAAATTTCGTCGGTTTACATCATTGCGTTTTGGATTTATCACGTTCACATACCTGTTTAAATACAGACCGACAGATGGCAAACTCTTGGACAGTTACGGTTCAAAATTAAATATGAATCTGCACTTTAAATACCAAAATTATGAACCAAATTTCACTTACCTAAGTTGTTACGCCTCCCCCTAATATCTCATTTACATGCATGCAAAGTACAGACAAATCAATCATCAAGTCGACAAACTTGATTCAAAATTGAATACGAATTTCCATTTTAATTACTAAATTGTAAACCGATTTTTTTTTTCTATTTAGCATTTTTATTATCTGTAGTAACCGTGTTCATTAGTAATCGGAGGAACAGAAAAATATCCTCTGGATGAATGTCACCCCAAATTTGATAATCTACAAATCTGGAGTAGAGACCATATGCTAAATCTCATACATCTAGCTCACAACATTTTAGAAATATCGAATTCACAGACATAAATCCAAAAACGCAATATAAAAGAACGTCTGAACCGTAAAGATTCATCAAAATTTTTAAATTCTAAATTTTTGTCATTACAACATTATTATTATTTGTATATTTCATATGGAAGAAATCTAAGACAGCTCAAGAATAAGATTTATTATACAGCATTATCATGAAGGCAGCTTTATATCAAACTGTGAACCAAATCTGTCAAAGCGTTGTTGACCATTTGTCGGTCTGTATATTTGCGGACATAAAAATTCGATTTAAAAAAAATGCAACTTAAATGAAATTTTATATCCAGTCTTTTCAAATAAAAAAAAGTTTATATATGTCAATTCCAATGTTAGATTTGACATATTCAATATTTTTTCCAAGAAGTTTAAAATACATACTCTATATTTCTTTATCATTCCTCAAAATAAAACAAACCAAAACTGCGCCATTGCGTTAATATAGAGGAAAGTCAAGGAAAGAAAACCTCACAGCTTTTTACAGAATTATATTAACAGATCTTACTTCTGTGTTGTTAAGAAATTTAAAGGTAGCTTGCTGATAAGAATGGAAAACTTTTTTTGCAAATGACCGTGAATGATTTTTTTCCCCCAGGTGATTTTGGAATTTATATCAATTTGAGGATGGGGATTCTGAAAGATTTATTTTCAGGGATTCTTGAAAATGAAGGGGTAAGAGAAAACTGGTAATTTAATACATATAAAGAAATTGAAATTTACACCTTTTAAAACTACTTCCACTGTGTTTGGGAGCGAATAATTTAGGGCTTCCCACTTTGATTCATAAAATTTCGTCGCCACCGCTTATTGAGTAAATGAATACATTGAACATTTCTATTATAAGACAAATTAAAATAGTTGTCTAGTAAATTTTAATGAAGAGTTTTAATTCAGAAGGAATTTCTTATGCCATTTGTGATCATAAATATGTAACAGCTGAAAGAATATGATGATACAATACAGGAATTCAAGATTTAATTTCAAGGCGTGAAAAATAGTAATCGTCATATCATTTGTTTATTCTTATAAAATAATTCAAAGGCACTATAATTTGATTAAAAACAACACATAATACATAAACTCCACATACAATATGCATTGTTAAATGAATTGGTAGCACAGCAAATCCTGAAAAGAAATGTTACCTATTTAGATTAAATAATAGACATGATCGGCCTTAGGAGGAGAAAGTTCAGAGTAAGGGTAAAAAATTTTAATACTAGATCTAGGAATTAGGAGTTAAAGGAAGAGAGGCATATGGAAGTGTATTTCTTTCGAATTTCTAGTAGAAGATGGAGTCTTATATCCTTCATAACATAGAAAACTTTGTAAACCTTCTGTTCTCTCCCATTAAAAACAAAAATTAAAATTTTTGTGACTAGAACACATAACAAAATTTCTTTTATCTAAGATGTTGCATCCATCTTTTAGCTACAATTTTCACATACCCACAAAAACACGCACGCACGCACGCGCACACACACACACACACACACACACACAAACTGATACAATCAACTATCATGGATTTGGTTCGAAATATGATATAGATAAAAAAATTATGATGATACAAACATTTGCATTCGCAGTTTAAAGATTTAAAAGTTTTTGTTTGCTTTAATGTTTTCTTCACCATACATTTAAGACAAAACTGCCTTAACAAACCAGGGTCAAAAACATGACAAACTTTTCAACTCCATCAGAAAATCAAAATCACATTGCCCATTAGAAACGTGCGCGTATCTTTTGCTGCCAGTACGAACAAATGGCCTTGAGGAGAAAAAGAGAATCCTCCCAACCTACTTCAGTTTCAAATCGCTGTCGAAAAGGCATGGAAGGATTTCGGCGTCAAGCGGTCTAGCCCTTCTTGAGCACGTGCCAAACAGGGAAACCGGTTTCCTCGCGCTCTCAAACCACCACAAGGCCCTTTTGTTTGGACTTCCCTTCTCCTCCCGTTTGCCAGCCCACTGGAACAGGGGACGGTCCTAAAAATAAAGGACCTCCTTCCCCTCCCTCGGAATGTCCAAGATGGACGACGCCGTTTGTTCAATGGGCATCGTTTCAGAATGAAGTGCTTTGTACTTTACTGGTAACCACTATTCGACTATCCAGGCAGGCGAAAGTGAGAAGAGAAATTAAGTGGGCAATAACTCAAAAATAAGAGTGAACGCAGGAACTAAAGACTGTGAAATATTCGTAGCAACTTGGATTTTAAAATGAAAATAAAATACTTGAAGAAAACATCTTCGGAAACAAAGATGCTACAAAACAATGCTTGCACTGTTACTGATTGTTTTAGATGGATCCTTCAAATAAAACAAATTATTGATTCAAAGAAACTCTTGAAAAATTAATCAAAACCAAGCCCAGAAAAATGAATTTAAAAACCACTTTGAAAAAGTGAAAGTTTTCTAAACTATTTATCCTTTCAGTTAATATAGAAAAAATAATAATTCTAAGCACTAGTTTTGAACTTGGATACCCTTTGATTTGCTTCTGTATATATTTTTTAACTGAAGAGAAATTATCTTAAAAGACAAATTAAAGAAATAAATTTCCTGCTATTTGTTTTTCTTGCGAATTTAATAGAATCAACATTCTAACATGAAACTATAAAAAAATAATTCATAAAATTTGATAACGTTTAAATTATTTCTTAGAATTTTGACAAACTATTAATAAAATGAAATATTTTATAATTATGAAATACTCCCCCAAATTTAACTGAAATAAGAAACTTGACATTTTCAACAATTTACATTTTTTTTTAAATCAAGAAGTCAAATTTTAAAAATCTTTGAAGAATTATAATTCCAATAATTCAATTAAAAAGAAAATATTTTGTGAAAAGCAAAAAATGGGGAAATACAGAGCTATGTTGATGCAAAATTTATATAATGACACACAAAATTTTTTACCGTATAAAGCCTTCAAGATATATCTTTTACTCTCCATATATGCATTTTTTTTTAGCATACATACATCCTACACGAGAATCATATGTCGATAAAAGGTATAAATAGCATATCATACTACTGTTAAAATTTAGTCTACTATAATACATAAATGCATTCGTATAAATTTTTAAAAATTATTCTTCTTATAAAAATCGGAAAATTTTATAATTAATATTCAAATAAAACCCATTGAAAACATTTAAAGAGTTAACAAAAGTATTACATATTAACAAGCAATACAAAATAAACATTGTTTAATAATGAATATATGTTAACTAATTGATTTGAATTTATTTAAAAAAGACGAAATGTTACGAAATTGCTTTAAGATACAAAAAATAAATCAATATATTTATAACTATTCCTTAAAGCTGACAAAGACTAATGTACTTGCAACCATGTCACTTACAGAATAATTTCAATTACAATCATTAAAAGGACTGCATCGTAAAGCAACAAACATATCTATTTAACAGACTTAATTTTTTATATAATAGTTTAAAGGCTATAAGTCATGATTTCTCGAAATATTTTTCTGTTTCATATCCACAGATGGAAATATTTTGCAACCTCATTTCCGTCAACAAAATCTGCTGCGATTTCAAAATTGAAAAGACCAATAAACAATGAAAACTATTCATGATTGGTCTAATGGAAACGGAAAAGAAATTGATTTAATAATTTTAAAGTATGTTTCAAACTTAGAATGTCCTTTAAATTTTTTTAGCATGCAAATCTCGGAGAATCCTCCCTTTTTTTGGACTAGCGCCTCACAGTATAAGAAACATTTTGATAAAAGGGAGAATTACTTCTCGAATTCCGATGGAATACATAATTACTATTATTAGTGATTCTAACACTAATTTGCGCCCTTAAAAGAAATTGCGAATATCCTCACTCCAAAGCGAACTTTTTCGATTGTGTATCTACAAAACACTCTTCTGAAGTATGTAGACCGTCCTCGTGTTCCGAGAACGACACAAATATCTCGTTCTTCTATCCCCGCGGCCCACGCAAGCATCGAGATGAGCGCAAACGATTCAACTCCTCTTCGATTACGTTACGAAACATTGCCACTCATCGAGGTTTCTTTCTCTTCCACCACACATTGATTCCACGCCCTTTCGTGACTTTTTTTTTTTCTTTATCCTTCGTCTTTTTTTCTCCGTAATTACAGAGAATGGCATCTCCGTTTCGAATTACCTCAGTAATCTGTTAACAGATTATTTGTGACTACCACCGATGCCATCGTGAAAGAAGAAAGTCCACCCATTCAACAGTGGGACGCGTCCATTCCATTTCAATGAACCGCGGAGATCAAGGACCGATTAGAACAGTTGATTCTTATTCGCTATTTTTGGTTTATCGCATTTCGAAATTTCCTGAATTCGACACATAAATGGTGAAGTCGAAATTTCGACAAAATTAAGGCAGAGTCATTGATAAGTTATAAATTTATGGTAACTAATCAGTACATATTCGTTGCTGAAACTAAATAACCATTGATGTAATCATAATCATCATTAATTGCTTTATTAATAATTGCTATTGATAACAGTAAGAACGCAGCAAATTATTTGTCTAATTATCACTGACTTCTGTCTAAAAATTATCATTAAGTTAATGCAAACCATCCACAATCATCTTAAAAGAATTAAACTAAACAACGAGATGTTTCACTGATTTAATGCAAATCATCATCATCATCATAAAAAAATTGAAATATCGTGAACACGAAAAAGAAAATTTAATTAGCTGCAATCATTTGATATAAGGCCATTTAATATTTCTTTATTGCAATGCTTTCTTTAACTTTGAAAAAATTCTGAAAACGAAAAGGTACAAAAATTCTTTTCCTAAAAATCACTACAATATTTGTGAAATCATGTATTTAACTTTTTATACTTATCAGCCCTTCATGTACCCTTTTGCCAAACGAAAAAGTAAAGAGGCGAAATCAAGATTCCATTTTCATCAAAAAAGTCATAAGTAATCAGAAATTTTATAAATAAATCAGAAACTTATAATGAAAATTTTCACTAAAGATCAAATTCTTACTTATTTTAGAATAATAAATTATTTTATTTTTTAAAGTCACAAGTTTTTTAATCTCTCCTCCCTTTAATAAAGACCCAAATTCCAAGAAGTCCGGGGTTTGGCTCAAAGCATATTTAATAGATATCTTTAAATGAAAAACATAATCATAACTATAAATGAATAACATAATAATCATAACTATAAATGAGTAACATAATAATCATATCAAAAGGGCGTAAATTTTTATCCTATTTAAAAGGGGGAGAGAGAGAGAGAGAAAATTCTACATTAAATGTTTCCACGTTAATTAGTAACTAAAAATATAAGAATTCATGAAGAAGAAAAAAAATTAACCAAATCTAACTTGATTTTGATTATTTGTTAGTCAAAATTCATTATGCAATTACTCTCGTTTAAAATAAAATCATTTGATATGAAGTAAAATTCTGGCCGAAGGTTTTTATGTAGAATAGCATGTATAAATGCAAACAAATCTTATTCAAATGAACACGACTGAAGATGCCGCCAGTAAAATTCTTTGCTCCAAACTTTTTCCAACATTTAATTGCGATCATTCGCGATTAAACCAAAGCCCTCGAGAAAATTTTAAAAAGAATACAGTAAACTAACTCATATTACACAATATTTATGCATGCACGGATAAATGCCTGTGCAGTAGGCCAGAGAAAGTCACTGAATTTAACAAAGAATTTAGCCAACATTATCAAATTTTATTTATCACATTGATAATCAAAACAATTTAGCTTAACTACAGCATTTATCAGTTGCGATTGTGTCCAATACAATCCCCACCTGAAAGTTTTACATTCAGCTTTCTCTAGACTTCCCATTAAAAAAACAATAAACGTTGGAAAATGGTGCAAACAGCAAATACGTGTACTAGTCGGTTCGTGCCAACAAAAAACGGCAGGAGACGCACCTGTGTCCTTGGGTCAAAGGTGAAATGCTTGGACAAAGCGTCTTTGTCCGATTCCCAAAAGCTATAGAAAACATCTCCCCCGATCGGAGTTCCACCCAATGCAATCATTCATTCTCTGGGGACTAACTGTCCAAAAATTTTACAAAATCTCTCCGCCCTAATACTCTGTACTCAGAACTAAATTCGCATTAAAAAAATCTTGCAGCATTGCAAGTAAACTGTATAATACTGTTTAATAAAAACAAATCATTAACTTTACTGCTAATTAAAACATTAAAAATAAGTTCTGGTTTACCGTAAAATAATGCACAATGCTGTTTTTTATAAGTTCCGCAAGTTTAAGTATTCTCTTCAAAAACAATAACTTTATGTTTAAAATGGACAATGGGTTTAATTTAAAGGATTAAAATTTTAAATACAGCATTTTTTTTTTTTGACAATTTAGCAAAATGATAACGAAAAATTTAAAAAGCTGGTTGAATTATTTACTGTTTGTCTAATGGACATGAAGAAACATTTCCAGAAACCATTTTCTTCGTTATTTTTCTGTTCTGGCTAGGAGTGTGGAGGATATGTATTATAAAATATTAAAAAAAATATGTGAATTTCATGATGCAAGTTTTTATTCTGACTTTATAAAATGTAGCAAAGAGTGCGACAGAATAATGCAAGTTCTATGTAGATGTATCGATACACACGACAAAATTAACAGTTCAAATTAAATACATTGTAGATTCAAATTACAAAATAGCTGTCACATTACTGGACAACAAATAACCTCTCCATTTCTCTTAAATAATATAAATCAAGGAAATAACTTCGCATCCTAGTTTAGTTCATATTACAATAAATTAATGGTGCATTCCTAGTTAAATAAAACCTAAAGCTAGAGAAAAAAAAAATTTAATACTCTAAGTTTTTAAACAGCGCTTAAGGAATGAAATAAAAAAAATAAACAGCTATATCCATTTAAAAATGCACTAATTAGTAAGGATCCGAAAAAACAGGATGACAGTATAAAATAACAGACATTCTTTTACCGCTATTTTCGCCCAGGAATTTTGTTACATAATAATTTCAATCTCAAGTCAGATTTTTTAAAAAAATTAAATCTTAATAATTAAAATAAGAAAAGAAAGAAGAAAAAAATCGCCAAGTTTCGAACAAATAAATCATTTTAACAACGCTTTATAAAACTGGCTTATTTTTTATACAGAATGAGTAACGCAAAACGATTCGTTTAAATAATTATCCATTCTTTTTTTTTAAATCAATATAATTTTAAAATACAATTAACGTTCACTTAATTTTAAAATTTCATTTGTTCGAGTGTATGTCAAAATACTTCAGAAAAATACTTAAGATTTTTATAGAAAATGAATTTCCAAATGCCATTTCTTTAAAAATAAATAATTTTTCAAAACTTACAGCGCTATAATTATGAATATTTTATTAAATTTTTCCAAAAATTTCAGTTATGAATTTTAAATAAATCATTAATTCTTTGCCGACGAAGAAAGAATCTAGAATGCGCATTGAAACATATCTACAAAAACTCGATATTCAATTTTACAAACAAATCACTATTTTTGGAATTCAAACCATATAAATATTAAAAACTTCAAAAACGAAATACATTTGAAACATGAATGCCATTTGAATTCTGGACATCACCGTCAAATACTTACATGAAGCATCTAGTAAGTGAAAATACTTTTTATAAGAATATCTAAAACATAACCTAAAAAGTATTTTAATGTTGTGTCAAAAATATTCACCGAGATTATATATCCATATATCTAAGCCTAATCTCCGCCATTTTGAATATGGCAGAGAATTTTTTTTAAACCCCGCCATTTTGATGACACTTTCACTAGGCATTTTAGAACACGTTTCCTATTTAACTTCCCCCCACACCCCCATTCGCATGAGAAAATTTAGGCACAAATGTTTTTTTTTTTTTCCTGTAAAAACCTTTCACATAAAATCATTAGTTACTATCAAAAATTTAGAATTAAAGTAACAGATGTCCATTTGTTGTTCTGGTTTATATATATTTTGCACTTCCAGAATTAAGTGATTTTAACTATAAACGATTAACTCAAAACTAGACCCCTGTATCTAGATCCCCGTATTTCTAATTCTTTTTTCCTTTAAAAGAAAGTATTTTCGCGAACGGTGCATCAATAATTCAATTTAAAATGAAACGAAGTTAGCAACAAAAAAAAAAAAATCTTTTAACATTGGCAATAATATTTTTCTTCTTTCTCTCACACTCCTCTTGAATTACACACTTTTCAGTTCATGACTGTTGAACTTCATAAACAATGCTATTCAAAGAGGCAATTACAAAAGAACCGTTAACAATGATGCTTTCAGATTAACAATTGATTGAAAGAATACTTCGTTTAATTGCTATGCATAATAGAAATATGCCCGATTCCATTTTGGAAAGCAAGAGAACATTACATCCCTTTTTGAATTTAACCAATTATATATCTCATCTTCCAGTGAGATCCAGGTAAAATTTATTTCAGTGGTTTAAATTAAAATATAATTATTTCAGTTTTATAAATATTAAAAACATTATTCAAGGCAAAATTCAATATTTTATGATAATATAAAAAAATAAAATCACTTCTATTGTTGAATTTAAATGAGAATCACAATTCTACAACAATCCAATATAACAAAATATTTTAATTATTTTATGTGCCCAAAATATTAACTGTTACCAAAAAAAAATCTTCATAAGCACGTCAATAATTAAACAGCATTAAATCTTTTTCCAATTGATTTTATCATCTAAATTTACATCACCCTGCAGTAATAGTAATACAATAGAAGACACTGACAACAGAATTTTCAATCGATACTCAAAGTAGCAAATGCATGCTCGAATCAGACATTGTTAAGCTAATTTCTAGAATACAAAAATGAAATACATTTTATATTAGTCAAGGTTTAAGTTAAATCATAAGCTAATAAAAAAATATCGATGGTGCTAAAAAATTTTTTAATTTCTTAAAACATGCAGCTGTTAAAATGATTTGGAATTTTATACTTTAACTTCTGCGGCTTTAGCACCAAACATTTCTTTGTGGTGAGTAAAAATTTTAAGAAACAATAACAAGTCAACTATCAGTATTGTTAATCTATTTAGTATACTTTACATCAATATTCATGCAGTCTCTCATATAAAAGAGGTATAAATTTTTAAAATGAATTTTGCAGCAAAACAAGGACTTGGAAATCGAAGGAGACCAGTACATGGAGTCTTTGTCATTGAATTATGTAATAGAAAAAGGGACATCTGATAAAATGAAATGCTAATTTGCAATAACACAACTCAATTTTATGAAAAATATGTGAAGCATATATTGTTCAAGGCAGCAAATCTGTTGAACAATTACTAAAATACTGAACAATTTCAATTAAGTAATTCAAAAGTTTGGTTCTGCTATTGCATCTAATTTGTTATTACCACATGTCATACCGCATGCAACTTAAAATGTTGTTAAACATGAAAACGAATAATTGTGCCATTGTAAACTTGGATTCCATTAAATTTGCATTGCAGATTTTATATGCTGTATTCTTTTCTTTAATTAATTGATAAATGAGCTATCTGCAACAGTTTTTTGCATCCAACAATCCATGATCTATTGAAAAATAATTTTTTCCCCTACATTGTCAGATGTATTCTTGAAGTTTGTATTTCTATAAGACACACTGTATAACTACATGAAGATAACTCATACAATCTTTTATTGAATAATTTATTTCATACTAATTTAAATTTGGGAATGGAGTATTACTAAATTATCCTTCATCTAAAGTGTGATGTTTTGCAAAAGATTCATAGACATTTACAACAACAAATATTATTAAAGCCTTTTCTTAATGTCACTGCTACTAAAAAGCATGTTTTCATCTACCTATTAAAAATCGTATGCAAAGCCAGCATTTATCATGCAAAATAAATTTCAATCAAACAACTCAATAGTGAATAATTAATCTATTGAAATATACAATACAATATTCACACTGACAATATGAATATTGTAATAGAATGATTATGTGCCAAGCCAAATTAAATAGAAACAATACAATAGAAAATAGAAACAATAAATAGAAATAGAAACAATACAATGATTAGCCATTAAAGTTAGATATTAAAAAAACCTACAAAGCATAAGATTTCTCCCCCATTTTCCTCTTTAATCATTTAAGAATAAATGTATCTTATTCTTAAATCAGACATGAAACCGCCTTGAAATAAAGGGAACTGAATATCATAAAATCATGAATTGTGCCAAATATAAATATCAAAGAATAAAATAAATATCATTAATTGAACAAGAAAATGAATAAATTTATAAAATTTGTGCTTAAAATAGGAAAAATATTGTAGAATTATTACACACAAGAAAATTAATTGATCTCAAGAATGATAAATTTTGATTAAAAAAATATTGAAACATGCTTTTAAATAGAAATATACCACATCTTATAGATTCCCACAGAAAGAAATAAGTAACCATTAAAGTATATTGCATAAAAAATCTAACTTTGTATTGATTATTTACATTTTTTCCATTTCATTTATATATTGGCTAATTTAAATACAAGTTAACTTTAGATTCTGATTTCGAATAAGAAAGTTTTTAATTAAGAAATTCAACTTCCAACATTTCATTCATTAATTTGAAATTCAGCATTTTTTCACTTAAATTTTCAAACTGAAACACAAAATGAATTTTTTAAATTCTTCTTTTTCTATATTTCTTACACTTACTGATATGGATCTTCACAGCTGTTGCTAAAAATAGTTCAGCTTAAAAAATTCTAAAATGAGCTAATTTTTCAAAAATCCAAGTTTACTATTTTTTTAAAATTCATGACAGAATCCTATGTGGATTTCTATAAATTTACAATATATCAGAAACATTAATACACAGTTTCCTACAGGGAAACTAAGAACCACTACTAATTATATAGCTGCTATTATATATTATTTACAATAATAACAATATTTTATTCTGTTATATATTCTTGTTTCTGTAATTTAAAAAGAAATTTAATCCAATCTTCAATCTAATTTAAAAAGAAATTTAAATTAATTTCAGAATTTAGCTAAAAGTTTCTATTATGAAATTATAAATAATTTTATGAAGAAATATTTTTACAAAATTTTTAAAGAATGGGAAAAAAAACAGATAAATGAATATAATATATCTTCAAATATTATATATTATAATAGAAATCCCACATTTATAAAAATTATGTTTTACCTTTAATAAACTAAATCCTTAATAATAATAAATTTTAGTTTATTATATTTTTTTTACAAAATTAATATTGTTAGAGATATGCACATAGTAAAAAGTTTATAGTAAAACAATATAATTGTAAACAATACAACAAAACTGATATATATATGTGTTATTAAAAATGTAAGGGACTAATATCAAATAAACAATTCTAAATCAATGAAATTTAAACTTCCTAAAAATTAAATATCTTCTATTAATAAAAAATAAGTTGCTTTTTAAGTTTATTTTATATGACGCTAAAAACTGATTACACTGATTCGTTAAAATTTTCGAAATCGTGTTCCAAGATTATCGAAAACGAAGAAAAAAAAATTTCATGGTTTTATTAAAAGTCTACAAGCTATTAAAAAAAATCATCATGAATATATTGACTGTTAAAATCGCATCACAGGAAAACAAATGCACAAAGTAATCAAAGTCAAGAAATCTTTTTTAGCCATAAAATATTTTCGGAAGAGTAACATTAACAAAAAATAAATATGATTTGAAAATAAACAACACATCTACACCTCGAAGAAAAATATTTTTTTTTAAATTAATGAATCTAGCCGTACACACGATGCCATTTTGTCTCGGGTACCAAGAATATTTATCACTAGCACATTTCAATTTAATGTATCATTATTAAGTTTGTTTACATTGCAAGGACTAAAAACACGTGGGTCGAAAATTAAGATAAACTTTACTTACCTGCTGAATTCCACTGTTTACATTAAACTGTTGATAACCCAACAGATTACTATTATTTTGCATGAGATTCATGTTATTGTGGGGCCAACCGTTAGGACGGACCCCATTGCTTGACCCGCTCGCGTAGCAGGTAGCATACATATTCCAGCGCGGCGCCACGCAGACTGAAGTGAACTTGAGAGTAAGAAGGAATGCAGCCAGGAACAAGTCGGAGGTTGAGGGCGATTTCCAAAATCGGGGAAAGAATGAGAAATTTTACGCGCCAAAATCCTCGCCAAGGAAGAGAGGTTCAATAAGAATGTTACAGGGCAATCGGGGCAAAATGATGGAATGATCATGAATTATTAGTATCTCAGAAATATAGGAAGCTAACATTATTTCGTCCATCTGAGAAGTGGGTTTCTCATATTGATAATTGAGTAGTCTTTAAGATTTTAATGAATGTAAGAAAAAAAAATCTATTTTGATTCGTTTTGCGTGATAATATTTTTAAGTTAGATGTTATCTGTAAATTGTTAAGGGAATTAAAAAAAATTGTTCAAAACTCGCTAAAAAAATCTTTGGATTTAGAGGGATTAAATTTGGCGTGTAGTTACTTTTTAGTTAATAAATGCTTACATTAATTTTTTTCAAGATTAGATTTTTAACTTAAAATTAATAGAAATTTTATAGTTTCACGTATCATTTTAAAATTTAAAAAAAAAATTAGCTTTTGAGTGATAAATTTTATTTTTATAAATTTTTCTAATTTTAATTTTTTTTTAATATATTTTACAACAAAACTTTTCATAGTTTTATAGTTACTATGTTTAAGGTTATGCGATGCGACAATAATTAATAACTTTTCTCGTGAGCGTTATTGTTATAATAAGTAAAAGTAAACTTTTTTAAAAATAATATAAAGTCACATGAATCGGCCCTAAAATATAATCATGCGCTAATGTTTCGAATTAAAATTCGATGTTTTTAATTCTTTTTAATGAATTGCATTGATACTAGGGATTAAATGATCAGACAGCATCAAATTAAAATCTTAATTCAAATAAGAAAATAAATACACTGAGCCAGAAAAAAAATTTACTCTATCGGGGAGTGTTATAACAATGAAACCATATAATTAGTGAAGCAATTAAAAAATTATTCGATAACGTATTTGCTTTTCATTACCATTTATTAACACGTCTTCAAAGGAATGCCCGTATTTTGATTTTCAAAAAATTAAATACAACTATATTTCTTGAAAAAAAATCAGAATACATTGAGTTTTTAAGGGAGAAATAGAATTTAAGAATCCTCATAATTTTTAATGTCCTTTAAAACAGCAGAAAATTTTTTATCAACATAAAACTATAATAAAAAAGAGGAAATACGCACAATGCTCATTACATATCTAATTTTATTCGGAAACTGACCAGAATAAATATATCTTAATATTCCTTAAACATAAAAGCATTAAAATATAAAATAATAATTCTTGATCAATTGAATTTTCATTAAAAGTAAAGAAAATTGAAAGCCTTGATTAAATGTATGAACCTAAAATTTTCACAAATCATATTATTACTTACACATAAGAGAATACAGCATACAAGGATATTATACTGCACTGAGGTTCCAACAAATCAAAATAATTAAACAATCATTAAGCTTTGGTGAAAAATGTTGTAATAAATACATAGAAAAGAAAACTGCAATTAACTACATAGGAAAGAAAACTGTATTTATTGAAAAAAAAAAAAAAATTCCTCACTTTTTTTTTATTTGGTCTTTTTTGTCACGCATTTTTTTTAAATTTAATTAATTGCAATTTTTTAAATAATTAAACATTTAAATTCTGTTAAAAGAAAATCAAACCGGGTTATATATAAACTTCACGAATGTCAATAATTCCCTATTAATTAGTGCGCACGAATTTAAAAACGAATTATTTTGTTTTTAAATTTTTATCATCTATAATTTATATTGTATTATAATTATTAATACAATTGTAATAATGTATCAATTAAAATAAATTATAAATAATTCAACAGTAGACTGAGTCAAATTCAATACACAAATATTGCCGATGTGGCTTGTTTCAAAGTCTGATTTTTTAATGGCTTTGAACAAATTGAAAAGCAGGTTTAGCAAAAGATGCGTCATTTCTCGATGCTTGTTCTCTGTATATTGGAATTCGAAGTTTCTCATGGTAATGCGATATAAACACTTGGAAACAAAATCGGTTTGAATTATTCCAACTTCAAAATATAAATCAACAACCTTTCTGTAGACGCCAATTAATAAAATTATATTTTTTATCATATATAATTACTTGAAAATGGCATGTTTGAAAATTAAAAAAACTTTCCACAATGATGAAATCCAAAAATCCCAAGATAACATTTAAAAACTTTAAAGAAAAAGGAAGTGCCGCAGAAATAGAATTATAAATAATAAAAGCGAATCACCCTCTTCAAGATGGAGCATTTAATAACCTAGTTACCAAATTTGGTACAAACATTAGAAGCTGAAAATTTGCATTTTTACCTAACAATTTAACAGAAATTTGGATTTTCCCTCGACAACTTTCATGAATTTTAATCCATCCTAAAATTGAAAGAATTGCCTTTTTGATGTATAATTTATTTAATCGTCGATCTTTTCTTAAATTTTAATTAATTTTTAAAAATATTTTGAAGCATATTTACAATAATATTTTTTATTGTGGTAAAGAAATTCCAATCGCTTTCATCGCTGCTATAAATAATTTATTATTGTAGATTTCTCATTTTTTTAAAAATCATGTATGAAGATTTGCGTATTATTGATATATTTATAGAGTTTCTCCGCAAAAGTACTTATATTAAAAATCATTATCATTGGATTATTTTTTTTAGATAACTACGCTTAGAATAACGAAATAGGCAATGACGAAAAATTTTTATGGTTTATTTTCTGTATATTGCAGTTCTTTCCTGTAATATAAATGTTATATTTAAAAAAAATACACTCAGTTACCTAGTTTTGCAATCTTAATGTAATAAACAGAATTTTTGATAGAATCAATAAACAAAATCCTTTAGGTTATTAAGTAAATTATAAAATGTATTTCGTAATATATACAAAAAAAAACCGATGTTAAATGAATCTTCTTAATATTCTTATAATTTTTATGAACATATTTCGATTTAACAAATAAAATATAGGATTAGTCTAAATTTAGTCATCTTTGATATAAAAGCAGAAATATTAGATGAAATGACAAAAAAAATCTAAAAATGTGCGTTGCACAAGAAATAAACAGGTTGAAGACATCTAAAAATGCATGAAATAATTGTTTATTAAAAGCTGAACCTTCCAAATAATTTCCGGGGGAACCCGAAAACGAATAACGTTTTAATTAAAATATTTTGCACCCAAAAATTCTAAGAGAATCGGATAGACCAATAACGGCTAGCATTCAAAATGGCAAAGAAAATACAATAAAGAAAATATGAAGCAAAATCATCCTATTAATCGCTACCGCGAAGCACAAGTCAAGAACGGACAACTTAGGAATTTTCAAACCTCACATTCATTCAAACCACAAACAAGTCAAGTTTCAACAACAAAAACGGATTACAAACAGAGGTTAAAATTTTTATCTCACTTTCATTCAATGGTCAGAAATCGAAAAAACATTTTTAAGCCCAAGACTGCAATTACTTAAAAATTAAGAAATTCACCGTCTTATCAAATTAGGCGGTAAATAACGCGAAATATAATTATTTAGCTGATCCGTAGCTATATTTTTAATATTAGTTTTAAAATATTCAAGGCCCGGTTGTATGATTTAGTGACTATAGGAAATAATCTAAAGATCTATGGATTATTTATCAATCATACAAAATTGCTGTTTAAACAATTAATAGCTCCCATACAGAATGTAATGAAAATGTGAAAACGTCATTAAGTTATATATAAGAAAATTTTTACAAGATGCTGTCATTTCAGTAATAGAATTCATTATTACTAGTTCGAGTAGTAAGGATTAATGGATTAGCTCGGCGGTTCTTTTAAGTCAAATAAGGTAAACATATGTCGACTAGTAAATAGTAGATTATCAGCTAATAGTGGTTGTAAATAAATAGATAATGGATGTAAATGGTTAGAGATGATTAATGGTCATTAATGAGATACCCAAAGAATAATTCCTCAGCTTCTTATCATAGTCTGGTCAATGAAGTACTCTCACGAACAAAGGAGTCATTGTTAAAAGAAAATGCTTTGTTGCTTTTGGGTCTTCCCCCCCCCCTCCCCCCGCCCCAGATTTGCTTATTTCTTAACAAAAGTACAGACCGATTTGAAAATGTTCAAAGCTAATCGAGTTTCACACCACTATACATGGAAGAATAAACTTGGAACAGATTTTTGGCCTGTTTTCAAAGAAAGGTTTTTTTTTTTTTTTGTCATCAATAAAAAAAAAATTATTAAAAAATTATTTAAAATATCCTTTTATTTACAAAATATTTTACAGTAAATAATTCGCGATCAACTCTCACAAAATTGCATATGCTTAATAAGCTCCAAAAAGGATATGAAATCATACAAATTTTCTAAAAAAGCAGAAAATTTCCAAACATCAAAGTATAACATATTTATAAGTTCTATCAAACAAAAAGTAGCGTTTGAATTTTGCTTAAATTCATTACATATATTTTATATTCAGAATAAAATTAAATGCTTTAATCAATGTTCTATTCTTATTTGTTTTCTTTGAAATGACTAAGACGATCTATTATTGAATTATTTTCGTTAATTCTAAAAAAATAAATGACATATCAAAATTTATAAAATATATTTTCTTCTAAAAAGTTCTATGACAACATATTCCAACCAATAACTTAATAAAATTTTTAAATAAAAAAAGAATTAGAAATCGGTTATTAGTTTAAATTTGTACATTATCAATAACTTTGATGGAAATATACTCTAAAATGTTTCCAAATCTAAAAATTTTGCTATTAATACAAGACTTCAATCTTTTTAAATTTTTTAGTGCATCAAATGTCTCTTCAGTTTCTGGAACAACAACAACAAAAAATATTTATTATTAAAATTATTTTGAAAATTATTTAAAATCGTTTTAATTTATATTTATTATTAATTTAAATTACTTAGGGATCATTTTGCAATAATATATTATTTATTAAAAATATTTAAAGAATTCTTTATTTATTTTTTGTTTTATAATTATTGTTTTCTCTAGTTGATCCCTCCCCCCACCTTTATCGGCTTCAAAACTGTCATATTCTATTTACAATAAAAGCATACACAAACGGACTTCATTAAAAAAAATTAATGTAATGAATTTTACTTCAGATTTTTGAACAAAATATTTGTTAACAGAAGAACTCCATTAAGTTTTATAATGCATGGTGCATGCGAACATGAGAGTGCATACTGATGAAGAATACATGAGTTTTCATTCGCCTAATACCAGATAATACCAAGTATTAAAATTGCAACGCTCTAAATTTCGGAGAAAAAATTAGCGCACCTGCTTATAAAAATGAGTACGTTATTATAGAATTATTTTACACCTACTAAACACCCACAAGACCATTCATCAAAAATAAAATGACTCAAAGGAAGTCATAACTTGTCATTAACCGAGTTCACATGCATGCTACAATATATATAATTTTTTCCTTCCGTTCCTTCTTCAGTTATAATTTACTACTTGATGAACACTAAAATTAAATAATCAGGGAAAAGTAATAACACAAGAATAAATTTGATGATAAATGTTATTATAAATTAGAATTCTATTACGTTCAGTAAATTTAAAATTTGAAATAGATTCACCTCTTGTTTTTTAAACTATCATTTCTCGTAACAGTACCTAATACAGAAAAATAATAAAGAAAGCAAACATATAAAGAAGCTGATTAAAATATTAATATTCATAAAGGAAATTTTTTTTTAAAAAAAATCGACTAACTGCAGCAAAAGAAATTATAACTTGGATTTAAATATATTATATCTTCTTGATTTTCAATTTCATTATTGCGTTACAATTAATATCTAACTCAATTACAGAATTATGGAAGCATTAATGATCTTTTTTCAACTTTTTATGTGGATTAGAAGAAAATATTATAATCAAGTAAGTGTTCAACGAAATCTAAGATTTAGATTTTTCTCGAGTCATTGAAAAAATATTTTTAAAAACAATAGTTCGAATAAACAAGAAAATGATAAAAATACGCATATTACTGCAATGACTAATTTTTTTCATATAAATGATCAAATGTTTTGCAAGTAATTTCATTTCTAATGTCACACCGCACTTCGATTTTTCATTTTAATTCAAATGAAATTATAACAGGAAGGTGATGAGAAGATAAGTATCATCAATATAGACTCTTGTAATATTTTTAAGTAAAGACACGTCAACATAATTATATTTATTGTTTAGCAGCCCTCTCAACAAATGAACTCATTTATCTAAGACCGAAGGTCAGATGGCCAATTTTTCTCAACTGGATTTATCTACTATAACACAATTTCGCCTCCCTTTTTTTAATCATGTTTACAAATTCAAGAAATTATAACAAAAAAAAGAAAGTAAATCTTGAAAATATCCTTAAAATGTAAATTTTGAATTTTTTTTTAAATTTAAAAGTTGTAGCGTGAAAGCCAATTTCACAATTAACCTACTGAATATTAAAATAAGAAACGAATGGCACACTACTACAGAACTTTACGGTCATTTCTGGATCATTCTTATATAAAGATTATATTGTGTGTGTGTGTGAAAATATATATTTTAGAATAACTTGACCTCTTTTTATTGATGGTTTGTGACCAAATTTTGACACAGATTGAAAATTTTAGAAGGAAGACAATTGTATCTGCCTACCTGGTTGAAATTTTGAATTACCAAATTCGCATATACATAGACGGACAGGCATAAATCCGGATTTGGATAAGGCTACGATATCGAAATTCATAAAAAATTTCCAGAGTTTTTTTCAGCGATGATAATTTCTTTTCTGCTCATATATAATATATAAAATTATAATAATATAAATATTTTCATCCTAATGCTAAAAACATTTTCTCTGTCCTCCTCTTTTGCAGTTATTTTCTAACTATAGCCGCAATGAATGCCAATAATTATGAGTTAAACCAGACAAAAAAAAAAAAAAAAAAAAAATCTCCGCAAGAAATACTTCCAAACCTGACAAGTATATACTTGTAAAATTAACATAGTTTCATTGAATTCTGCATTCACGACATAATCATATGAGATTTCTGACATCTTTTTATTTAAATCCGATATATCAGTATTTCATATTTATCAAGATAATAAAAATAATTTTAAAAAAACTGGAAACTTAGCTGTCGCTATAAAAAAAAAATTAAGTCTGTCAAAGTTTAGTTAATTATATATTAACGTCATGTTCTAAAGCAATACTAGGGCTATTTTGGGACGGAACTCGTAATTTTGAACCGCGGTCAGATGACGAGGACGACAATTGAGCTGGAACCCCCCCCCTCCCCTCTCCACCCACCACACCAGTGGGAGGACATTTGGCCTGACGGATTTAACGTGCAACGGGCCCCCTTACACCACGGTTCTTCGGTGAAATCGGGTGACGAACCTGAAACCCTCCGATTCCGAGACCTTACCACCAGGCCACCGCGGCCCCCTAAGTCTGCCCAAAGTCCGGTTTTAAGGCTAAAATCGGATTTTTCAAAGCAATTCTTCACCATCGTTTCATTTAATTTTAATTAATAAATGCGCATAGTTAAAGAATTAAAATTTATGCAGAAGATTTTCAACGAAATTGTAGCATACTGATATTATTATCAGCACAGCCGTAAAGTTTAATAAAATTTAAATAAATCTTTTCAATTCATTATATAAAATACCTCAGTTTGATGTTAAATGAGTCAGATACACAAGCACTGAAAAGTCTTTCATCAAAGGGATTTTCATTTTCATTTAAAGGATAAAATAATAATAACAAATATATACCAGATAATGCGACTGAAAGAATCTAAGCTTAATGTAGAAGCTATTAAAACGTAGACTACACATGCATTTTTAATTGTATTTAACTACTATACCCGTAAAATCACTGTCTTTTGCAAGATGCTCCCATGAAATTTTTCACCAGTTTGCAAATATTAAAGATACTCATCTTTTGCCTAGAATTCTTTCAAATGTCTGAATTCCATATAATGCCGGTAATATATATAAAAATCAAAGACTCACTTCTAGTTAAACGACTATCTGGCATTGATTTAATAAGAAAACGGTTTAATATGCGTTTCGATCATAAGCATGCGCATATGTGCATCCGCAGGGAGCAGGTACAGTCATATAAATGAATATTTTTTTAAGAGTATCATTGTTTGTTTTCCAACAATCAGCAACAGTTATAATCGTCATCCTCCACAATTTTCTCCCATACAATTTATGTTTGGTCACAGAAAAACAGCAAGAATGTTTCTCCTTTCGATTTTCTTGTCATAGAAAGATTCGACTACAAATTTCAAGCACATTCGATTGGATTCACAATTTGACACGAGTCTACAAATTTGACGTCTTCCGACGGATTTAGACCAAAATTAGATACTCATCTAATTGATCGCACTTGTGAATTATCAATAGGTAGATTTGATCCAATAATTGATGCAGATCTAAAAATATAATGATAAAAACAAATTTCATGAAACCAATTAACTGTACTTTAAAGTGCCGGCATCATATATATGTGGACTGACAGATATCTCGTTGACGAGGTTATTTTGAATTTCCATAGAGTTCTACAATTCCAAAACAAGAACACTATCCAAATTCTATTAATTTAGTTCACTCTGTTTCAGACTGAATTCATAGAAAAACAAGAATTCATAGAAAACATTCAGACAAAAATAATTTCAAAAATGGACATGTGAAGTTCGCTGAATTCTAAAAGCTCTCTCAATCTATCTACATTAAAACTTTCAATTAATTATCCGAATCGATTGGAACCGCAATCACTTCGGATAATCGAAAATTCACTAATTAGAAAGTAAATTTTAAATCATGTCTCCGTATTGCTTAGATAAGGCCTCTCTAAAATCGCTTATTAGAAATTAAAAACCCAAGTCCACCAGTACTACTATGTTTTGACATTTTAAACAAATATTCTGATGTCTGTTAAGGAATTCTTTTTGAAATATTAAACTGATTATAATTACAGAATTCATTATTGTTACCGACTTTTCGGCTTTTTCTTTGCGTTATCCAACTTATAATTAAGGGGTGCTCTAGAAAGAATAATTACTCTCACTCAATAATGCGCAACTCTCCGACACATTTTTTTTTTTTTTTTTTTTTTTTTTTGCGCGCGCGTGTGCGAGTGAAAATACATGGAATTTGCTCTTATTACAGAAGTGCTTCAGAGTGGAATTGCGCCCCCCTTTCTTAAATAATTCTTGAGTTGCAAAAGACCCCCACTCCCGATCAGTGCAGTCTGGGTGATTTAAATCGGCTCATCCTCCTTTCTGAAAAACCCGATGATTTTATTAAAAAATAAAATTCCGATTTTCTAGAGTAGACAGAGATTTTGTTAACAAAAGCCCGAATACCGTATCCCTGCCTCTCATCCGAAAAGTTCGAAGAGATAGACACTCCACTTTTCGCAAATAAGGAAAAAGTGAAAGAACACTGTGGGCAATGAATAGAGCATCTTTAACAACAATGTTATCTGCATTCCGAAAAATTCAGAACTGTCCAGAATTAATTGATAGTTTTTGTTAAAAACTGTCAATTGTTAGTTCAACTGTCAAACTGTTAGTTCAAGCCTGTAATGTGCTAGGATTAACAACCCTTCAAGTACACCTCCTATGTATGTTAGGATCCATCCCTATTGTACAGAAAGATACTATTCCGGCCAATTGTCCAGCAACAGGAAAGGGAGGGGATAGGTAAGAATGTAGGTATGTACGAAACATCGAAGGGAGAATTCTTAGTCATTGCAAGCAGAGGGTTGTTGCGTTTGGCGAACCACAGATAGTTTGGCGATATTGCAAAAATTCTTAATACGGCACCAATTTAAAAATTAATATCTTTACTATTTTTGCTTTTCTTTTATATCTAATTAGAAGACACTGCTGGTTTCGAAAAAAAGCTGTTTTACAAAGTCGACATAAGAGCCTATAGAATACTTGATCTTTGTGGACTATGCAATATTTGCATTGAATTATTTAGTTAGATATAATGTTAACTCATATGTTTGAAAAGCAATAATTCTTTGCGCGGGCCGGCAGTTAAGATAGAAAGTGATAACATGCGATTTTTGATTTAAAAACATGGTAAGAATTATTTAAAAAACCTGTAATATTATTTTTCAAAGATTTGAAAATAAACCGAATTTTGTTTTTCGATATTGAATTTTATAAATATTCATAGCTTAAATTAAGATTGTAAATCTTTTTCCTTGCCCGATATCTTTCGACAAAAGTAAATAAATAGTGACCAAAAACTTTCCACGCATTATGCGCACAAAAAAAATGATATTGTATAAATACTTCAAAACGATTTCTATTGATACTGCATAAATGCAAATGTTTATGTAATTGATTGGAAAAAATTTTTAAGATACTAACCGATATATTTAAAAATGTAATATCGCCTTGCCATTGTTTATTTCTTAAGCCCAAAATTCTAATACGAAACCTAAGCTTTTTTTTTAATATCTTAATCACATAAGTTTTGGAATGAAAAAGTAATTACAAATAAATGAAACTCCCGCATAACCATATATAACGTCATATAATTCAATTTAAAAGTCCCTCCTCCGTTCCATTTCATTTTCAAAGTATTTATTTCCCTGGCATCCTGCCTACATATAACTAAGACGAATTTGAAACTACTGTATCGAAGCTACCAAAATTGTTCACACGAAAAAAAAAAAAAAATTGAAACCACTGTACAAAATTATCAAAACTATTAACATGAGAAGGAATATGTAAGGGGGAAAAAATTAAATTTCTTTTGCACAGGACTCAATAAAATAAGGCAAATCAAAATTTATTTAATTGTCCCTTTTAATTCATTTAAATCATTATTCTCCTCTAACGAAGAAAGCCTCGTTAAATTCATTTTTTATCTTTCAAGAAAATGCTAATACTTTATATATTTCTAAACATATAAGAGAGCTTTGTTGCAATTTTTCAAACTCAACCAGCAAATAAAAGATTTTATATTGATGCATATTAATTACAGTAGATTCTATAAAGGCATTAACCGTAATATAGATAATTTAACCGATTGTATAAATATATGACCTATAAAGAAATTAATACAAAACAATGAGGCCTTCAAACACAATATCTTTCTAAAGAAAATAGGAATCGAAATGCTTTGAAAAAACATTTAAAAACATTTCCCCCCCCCCCCCCTATAATACGAAAATATGGTTACTTTTACTTTCTCGTATACGAAATATACAAACAGAAAGTACAGGATCGTTAAAAAGATCCAACTCGAAATTTTATTAAATTTCTATAAATTAAAACACACACACACACATTTTTGGCTTTATATCCGTCTGTCTATGAATACGATAACTTAAAAATGCTTTGAGCCAGATGGTTGAAATTTAGCATATGGCCTTTATGTCAAAATTGTGGATCTCTATCAAATTTTGAACGAAATCTATTCTGAGAATGAGTGAACACGATAATTATGAAACGAAGAGAGCTAGATGAGTAAAATTTGGTACACAGATTTAGTATCTTATTTATAGATATGTATCAAATTTGAAACAATCTGCTAAAGGGTTGTTTGTTTGTCTGTCGGTCTGTGTTTTCGAATACATTTAAACGCCATAACTCAAAAAAGCAAAGACTTAAATATATGAAATTTGGTATGCGGTTTTGTGAATACAAATGTGGCTGATTCAATAGTATTTTTAGCTTCAACTAATCAAAAAAAAAAGCGTTCAAAATATGCATTCAAGAGTTTTTGGTAAATGTATGTTTCTGTTATACATCCCAGCAACAAATCGCCTATGAGCGCACTCTTAGAGACTATTATCTGCCAGAGGTATGAGCAAGTACATTTAGTAGAGAGTATGCGAGAAAGTTTCCGGCGGACCACTCCCACGGATTTTTAATTTGATATTCATCAACAGAGAAATTTTTAATTATATGAGAATGAACTTATTTTATAAACAAATCGTAAATTTTTCATAGGATATATCCTTATATACTTACTTACACATGTGGCATATTTTGTGTTCAAGTTCCCAAAAGTGAGAAGAAAGTCGAAGACATTCTGTCAGCAAACTGATTGGGTTTAAAATTCAATACACATTCCTAGTTTTAGTGTCAAATCCACATTCCAAATTCGGATTTAGGCAACTTATTGTTTCTTAAATTATGCGATGAGAAGCATGAAAGGGTGTAGGCCAAATGTAAGGATTCTAAAATAGCATAAATTGTACATCTAAATTTGAAGTTTAAAAATATTTTGCTAGGGAAATGATTACGAAAAAATTACACGAAAATTCATCTAGGCAAACTGGAAGGTAAAGGTGAATTACTTTAAATCGAAGTTATATCTAGCAACATAAATTGTTGGTGTTAGAAACAGCCAACATTACGGTTTGAAAATCACTTATCACTGCAGTTATTGAAAAACTTTAAATACAAAGGTTGTTGTTCGTCTTAATGAGACGCTAATTTGGCTAATTGGATTTATTTTTCTATCTTCAATATTAAGAAAGTTGTAGCGAAATGAAAATTTCAACCCCTCACCATTTCCGCCTCCTTTGAGCTAGATGGGTCATTTACGAACTCGTCCGAGATTTTTATGTTTCTAACAACATATTCCAAGTCAGTTAAAATCCAAATAAAATTAATATAATTATCCTGTTCACGGACGCACGCACACACACATACATATAAACTTTGGCACGAAGGGTGGTTCTGGGTTCCAGGGACAATGATCTATGATCTGCAGAAATTTTCCCAAAGCCGTATTATGAGAGCATTGCAATAGGCAGTTTTCCTAAAGGAATCTACCTAAAATATTTAATTTAAATTTTTAACAACCATTAATACCGGCAAATCAAGTGGTCAACAAGGGCGGCTAGTAGGTAAATAATTTTTTATAATACATTTTGTCGTTTTCGCGATTCGAGAATATACACAAGACTGCACCGGCATCAGGGGGAAAAAAGAAAAAAAAAATTCGTCGTCCTTTTCACTCTTTATTGAGAAAAATTCGATCCTTCCCCTCTTGTAAAATTAGGACAATTAAGATAAGTAGTGTAGCTTGTTGTTGTCTGTCATCCGGTTGTTGATAATTTGAGACACGTAAGGTTCACTAAATTATGTTACAAGTTAAAACTTCGAGGAATACGCAATCATAAAACGTAAACCACTGATTCAACAAGCTCCTAGGAAAAGTTTATTTCTCAAACGATGACAAATTTCACAAAACTCGATGACGAATTATCTCTATTAAAAATACAAAAATGGTTTTCTGTCTTTTAGCAGTCAATAGACCAAATTGGTCAATTGACCAATATCAAACTGGCACAAATAAAATTTGGAGAATGGTAATGCGCATTTTGGGTCAATTTTTTTATTGTTGAATTTTCTTATTAAATTTAGTTAAAAGTTAGGCAAGATTTTGACGAGTTTTTTTTAACAACCTGAGAAAATATTATTGTACAAAGAAAATTTTCATACAAATTGAACAATTTAAAAAGTTGCTTTTATTAGTGGCATCAATTAAGCTACCATGCAATACCTGAATTTTGACAATTTTTCAAATATTATATAATTTTGCAATAGAATTAAAACCGTTTTCCTCGGCTGATTTTCCTTTCACTGTTAAATGATAAAAGAGTAAAGAAGAATTCTATTCATTATCTGCGCAGTTTACTTATGATATCGGAGGGAAAAAAATTCTCAAAAAGCATTTATTTATTTATTGCAATAAATATTAGATTAAAATTATGGTAAATAAACCGGAATTTCAAAACTAAAATATTCTAAAATAAAATATTTTATTATTTTTTCGAAATAGTTTTCGCTAAAAAATTTATTATTCCATTCCCGCAAATTCAAAAACAAGGTTAATAGATTAATAATAATGATTTAAAAATAAATAAGTGGAATAAGACTGCGAACTATTGTTCTTTAAAAAAAAACTATCGCATTTTGTCCATGAGAACATGGAAAACTTAAATCAGATTGGCTTTATTAACACTATCTTTTTAATAATTTTTTCATACCTCTCAGCTGGCCAGATAGACCAGATTAACTAGGATAATTTCAAATCTTCAATATTTATGTCGGATTAACACCTGGTGGAGAGTTCACGCCTCAATATATTTGTATATCTTTACAATAAAGCGCATTTACTATTTACCTATGTTGCACAAATAATAGAATTCAGCATGCATTTTTGATTAATGGTTGGCTTCCACAATTTTACTTGATCTACAACCCAGAGGTCAAAAGCACATATTTAATTCCGATTATTTAGCTTATTTTGTTTTTGAACTGCCGCCTTAAATACAAACGAAAAGCAATCAACCAGATGACAGACTGGATACAAAATTTAATATAAATCTGTAACTTCGGTGATAAAACTACGCACCAAATTTCAGCCATTTAACTCATTGCTATGTACATATACACAGTCAGATCAATTTCTCGCAGAAAAATTCCCATAAACGTTAATAAGATCTTCATTGTAGCGGCCTAATTCGAGACCAAATAATAAACTATCGAATTTGTTAACATTTTTAGCTTCAGCTAGATGTCAATGATTTATGTGAGCTTAATTTTTTACTTTTATGAACATGAATATGTGTACCTATTTAGTATGATTTTAAGTTTGTACAAAATTATACTGAGCAGACGTTCGATGTTTCTAAATAATAAAATAACAAAGTAAAGGTAACAAAAATATGATCAACCCCACTTGTATCTTATAAAGTATCAATATTATGCAAATATTTTATAATTTATATAATTTTTTTTATTTTATTATGAATTTAATTGACATTTTTAAACAGATCCGATAGCGCCTCTCGCTCTTTAGTCGGAAATCTGCCACTGGATTAACAATTTCGATGTTAAAAAATACATTCATTAAACTCATTTCATTCCAGAAAATAATCACATTCACAAATACAGACAGGTAGATATAATTCCGAAAGCTGGGGTATTTTTTATTTATTTGTTTGATTTAACGAGGTTTATAATGTAGAGATCGATCAAAATCTCATGTCGAAAATTATTGTGGATTTCAATCTTTTATAGGGAAAATTGAAAATATCCAGGGTTCTGTCGATTTCTGCTTTACAGTTCAAATGTAACAGTTAAGATTTTTAAAAAAATCAGATTAATAATTCTGACGAATTTATTTTCACATTTAAAGAACAATCAAATATGGTTCTGATATAAATGAATGAAATTTGAAGAAAGAAAATGCAATGAAAATCATTAAAATTGCTTCTATTGTTATTATTGCTTCTTCAACTCTCGCTTTCTATTTCCTTTTGTAACTTCTTAATTTATTTCTTACTGTTAACGAAAAATTACTTTGTAAAAACTCTCAACATACCATACATTCTACACTCCACAAAAAGCTAGGATTCTAGTTTGCACGTCTGTCTTTTAGAGCCTTCCAGATTCAAATTCAAAAAGTCTGATCATTTAAATATATGCAAAAAGAACTCTCAATTTTTGAAATTCCTGTACAGGCACGTCTGTTTTCTTCTTCACTACTGATCCACTTTTAAAATGTCTGGGAAAAAAAACAAAGTCATTCGTAAAAAGGAAGTGGCAAAATCAGATGCAAAGGAAGAGAGAAACCGTTCATTGGGTTATTTGGATCAAAAGAGGGTTACCGTCTCCGACTTCTAGGAAAGAGATACGTTGTTCTAGGTCAAGAAAATTTATGTCCCGATAGCGATGGAAAAGGTCAGCGTCCGATGATCAGCGGTAAAGACGCCGAGACCTGAAATCACCGACCACACTTGTCGGCAGCACCTCGGGTTATAAAACTCAGTCGTTTCTTGTTTTAAAGGCCAGCAGACAAGGAATAAAAATATTATGACAGAGTTTAAAAAGAAATTAAGAATAAAACAAACGCACTTTATTTGCCTGTTCCCTAATATAAAGAAATGGTTTTCCAGAGAGAAAAGAAAGAATTCCACGATTACACTATCAAATAATCGTTTTCAATTTAAGTGCATAGTTAAAATAATGATAATTAAAAATTTATAAAATTCATTTGGTAGAAGCAGACAAGGAACAAAAATATTATCACGAAGTTTAAAGAGAAATTAAGACTAATACGAACGTAGTATATTTTTTATTATTCATTTATTTTGTTCCCCGATATAAAGAAATTGTTTTCCAAAAAGGATAGAATTCCATGATTACACCTTCACAAATAATCTTTTTCAATTCAAATCCATTGTCAAAATAAAGATAATTTTTAAAAATTTAAAAATCGTTTGGTAGAGTAAAGAATGAGACCAAACGATTAAAAATAATAACATTTCAATCAGTATAATTTTAACGTGTCATTTTACTTTTTTCAATCATATCAACCAAATTGATATAAATAACTACACTGAACACCAGAAAAATAATTAAAAATTAAATTTCGAATTTAAATTTATCATAAAAAATTCTTAATTGCTTAACGAAAAAATTTTCCCACTTTAAAGTCAAACGTCAAAGTTTCGTCATGAGCCCCAAAGAACAAATTCGTTAATTCTTAACAAATATCCGCAAGGAAATCGTATCATTTTGAAATATTTTTATCAGGCCAACAAAGGGAAGTTTAATCAAAATAAAAAGCATTCGGCATATATGCCTTTAAAGTGTTTTACGTACTCTCTCCGTCTCATTCTGGCCTCTTACATTTTATGCGAAAAAGAAAAAAAAAATCTTCTTGCCATTATTTTGAAATTCATACAGTTCCTACTTTTGCGACTCAAGAAACATCTACTTATACTGTAAAATAGTGCAAATTGTGGTCAAGTCCGGATTATCAAACATGCAAAGTATGCAGCTCCCCCAAAGGTCTTTTTTTGCGGCATTTTCAAAGAGATTAAATTGTTAGTTTTCGTTTAATTTACAATAACCATATATTTGGAATTTATTCAAATTAGAATGAAATATAATTTAAATTTCATAACAGGATTCTTAGGCCTTTTTTTTCCTATTCATGCTTTCAAATTCGCTTGCGGTCCACCACCTTTTTTTTTTTTTTTTTAGTTGGCTGTTCAGTTTACAGGTCATCAGCTTAGGGAAGCATTTAATTAGAATATTTCAAATGTGTTAAAAGTTTTGATTTTTTATATATATATATATCTAGTTAATGCAATAAACTCAGGGTGACCCACAATAAAATTTTAGTAATTTCTGTTTGGCATATTTGCTATTCAAAAACTTTTTACCTATAAATTAAAATCAATATAAAAAATATTTGGTTTTGGAAGTTGGGAAGTGAGTCCGAAATCTGCATTATCTAAGGACCCTACAGGCTTAATCCGGCTCTGGTTGATGTAATAAGAATTTATAAAATCCCCACCAAGAAGGAAAAAAAAAATCAAAGCTTCTCTCTATATATTGTTTCAATTAGGCCATCTATATCTGACAGCTAATTGTACTTTGTTTGAGTATATGCAGAGTCTGCTATCGCTTAAACTGCAGATGATATTATCTCTTACAATATTACAATCCATATTTTGAATCATATCTTATAATACAGTACAAATTTGGAACAATGTTATTTTACTATTACCAAGCAAACTGCAGAATTTCAGTCAAACCAAATAATAATAATGGACTTTCTACAATGATGGTTCAAACAAGCATTCAAAAAGTAAAAGCAATCTCAGAGAAATACAAGATAAGAGCTAATAAATGCAAGTGAATTAACATTTAAGGCTAACTAGAAACTAACCCAGAAACTAATTAAATGCTTATAATGCTTTGCTAGTCCCATTCGCCGACTAAATTCCTCAAAATGCAAAACAATTAACTATGATTAGCAACCAAAATTAGTAATTGAAATCGGTAAGAATCTGCCTATATTGTTTGAATAAAAAAAAACTTGTTTATACATAAAGGAAGATTATTGCATGCAAGCAATCCAAAATTCCCATAGCGGCAGCAGTGGAGTGTTAAAAAGTTAAATCCTATTAGTGATTGTTCAACTTAAACCTTCCGCACACACGCGATGTCATTTTGACCCAAATTGTCAAGCACTTACACCTTATATTATTGGGTATTTGATTAAAAATTAAATACGATCAGAGTATATCAATGTTTTTTCATGCATATATTTCTTATGTAAAATAAAAATGTGATTTTTTTTAATGAAAAAAATTGAAAATGCACTTAGTCCCTTTTTTTTCTATACCTTTTCTGTATTCATTTCCCTTTCCCCCATTCCATTCATATAGAGCTTATTTTTAATGTAAGTAGTTTTTTTCCTGTATAAAAATATTAGAAGAATAAGAAAATCTATATTTTACATATAGTTTATATTTGAAATTTTTTCTGGAAAAAATAAACTTAAACATACAACTTTGAAAATTCATAGCTTATGTCTTTCCTTTCATATATCACCAAAAAAAAAAAAAAAAAACCCACTTATTTTTCAATTAGAATAAAATGAATTTTTAATATGAATTTCAAGACAATTTATTTATATTATAAGGAAACGCATTTCAAAAGAGGAATTTTTTCCTCCACCAGCAGGAAGAGACTTTCCATCAAATTTTCTAGAGTATTCAAAATCTGCGTTTTATTATGATTCTGTATTATGATCACCTTCCAGAATTTTTTCAATATCTGACGAATTTCAGCTGTCATCATTTTTACTATCAATCGGGCCATTTTTGCGAAAATATTTCTGAATCTCTGTAGTACACGTACGTGAGCTCTCGTAGTCGAAACATAAAAATATGAAACGCTAGCACATGCAGGGGGTCAATTTGATCCCAACCCTGAAGTGAAAAACCTTTTCCCATTAATATATGCTGTTCTAATCTTCTGCTAGTTCTCACATAAAGGTACAGGAAGTAGGAGGTGAAAACTTTTATAAATTCCTAAAATTTCTAAAAAAAAAAAAAAAGAGAAAGAATGGGATCAAAACGACCCCGTACGCGTGCTAACGGGTTAAAGTTGGGAGGGGGAGACTGCTTATACATTACGCAAGACTAAAGTATGCAAGCAAGACAAAATTACCATACAGAATCCTGTGAAGTGTTAATGTTTAGATTCTATTAAAGATCGTCATCTTACTGACGATGAGAATTCTTAACCATGAACAAATTCCACCGACTTGGAAAATGGAATTCTCACAATGGCAGATAGAATAAGATTTACGAAAATCTTTTTGCCTGAAGTTTTTCTATTCTAACTCAGTCCCAATAGTGGACATAGAGAACCGTGGGAAGGACGGAAAAAAGGGGGGCGCAAAATGCCATTGGGAAAGGTGCTAAAATGGGCGTAGAGCAGAACAAAGTGACCGCACGTGTTGTTCCAGGCGATGATACCTCACTGGTTAAGGCGGCCGCTCCCTTTGAAGAAATTTTATTACTTATTAGTAATAGAACAAGAAGCGAATTTTAACAATATGAAAGTACAGGTGCAGAACTGTTTTGAGGGGCTGTATGACTTTTGAGTACCAGTCATAAAACTGTCAATCAATAGTCTCGTTTACAATGCGGTTCTATTATTGATAAGGGCCAGTTCTAGAAGTAGTTACAACATTTTAAACATTTTCCAAAAGTGTCATATTTGGCAAGAGTTAGCATGACGTTTGACACAATTTCGAATACTTAACGATACGTTCATTAATACAATTTCATGCGCTTTAATACTATATGAATAGTTTTCACATTGCTTTTTATGAAAGATGAATGATATTTCTTCTCATATAATTAGTGTATCCACTTCGAAATAATTATCATTATAAATGCATTCCTTTACATAAATATAATGTTTTGCATTAAACGAAAGAGTTTGCGTTTCATTAGTTTTTGCTTTATTTCTTCTTGATTCGTTTATTTAATTCTATAAGTTCGAACTTTAAAATATATCTTATTTAAATATAGGCACTTAAAAAAGTTGTTTCTTAAATTTAAAGTAAAATTAAATGAGGCTAGTGGTATTGGAATGATTTGTAAGGATGGAAAACTTGCAACAGCAATTCTTGAAATGCCGTAAGTAGTAAGAAAAGCTTACAACTACGGATGTTAAGTTTCCATGCTATATCAGTTTTTTAAAAAAAATCAGTTTCCAGAGTAGAATGCCATTACAAATTTAAACTTTTCTGTTTATCATCGTAGATTTAATTTAAATGTTGTTACATTTAAAAAAAAAAATCTGTACTTTGATAAATTTGTACATTATATGACGTTGCATTTTGTATAAGAAATATTGTAGGTATACGGTGCATAAAATAAGCAGCTTACTAAATCAGAAGTATATTAATATTTTGCTAACTGATCAGTTGTATCTGCGAAAATTTGTAGGAGATATTAACTGAATTCAAATTTAATTTTCTTTTAGTTGCACTATTTATTAAACCATAATCCGAATGTTCTGTTAAAAAATAAAACAGAATTAAGAAAAATTATTTTTACATTATGTATGTAGTAAATGTTCTTCAGAAACTTTCATTTTATTAAAGATCGTTCTTATATGTACAATAAGAATATACAATACATTTTCTCGCCAAATACTCTTGCCAACAGATAACATATGTTTTAGCAAACCGAAACTAATCACTCCCTACCCCCTTTTTTTCAAAGAGCTACGCATGATTTATTGGCCTTTTATGACCCGTACGCAAATGACCGTACACATGTGTCCCACTACCGTTTTGAGGTTCCTCGCCCAAACCAAATGTCGTCAATTCAGTACAGGTCATTAGCAAAATGATTAACAGCGATCAATCATCGTAACTGACTAAGCGAACTGATAAGATCAAATTTTGGAAAACATCGCAACAGCGTACTCATCATCTACAGTCACGCGATTTCACAAAATGTATCTGTCTTTGTAAAAATATGGATGGATTTGGTTAACATTCATATAATAAGTGTTTTATTGGCAATCAGATGTTGTGCATTGAACACAGTTAAAAATGAAGGAATAAAATTGAGGAAACGATATTTGTCACGGAATGATACTCGTGGCTCAACAAGTAAGCTTTAAACTGTTAGAGATCGGCATATACTTTCAAAAAACGTTCAAACTGGTGTAAAGAAATATGTTTCATGTTGTTTGAATTAATAAATGTGCTGCGGCGAAAATTACTGCGTCCAAAATTTTACACAGATTTGCAAATCACATTTACCAAAATATTTTTGATAAATTAATATTTTAAATAACAATAAAAACAAAAAAGAAAGTGCCACTTTTCTTCGTGTAGCTGAATTACGAAATATAAAATTTCATTATTTCACGTTCATCAACGACCACCCGTTCATTGGCTTTGTGTGAAAAAATATTTTAGTAAATATTATTAATAGATTAGTGGGCTAAATAAAAATTAAAATTCCGTAATTTTTTCCGCAGTAAATTTATTATTATTATTATTCTGTCATTTAAATCTTTTTCCTCACAGCAGAGAGAATATACAATTTACGATCAAAATTAATTGAATTAATTAAATTATTTAATATTCTTTAAATTAACTATACAAATTTACAAAAAAATACATTAAATTAATTATTCTACAATAGTAAATTCGATCATAAATAAAGCTTTAATTTTATCAAAATTTTAAATTTAAGTTAATATATTTTTATCTATGGCAATAATAAGTGAATATTTGCTTCGCTAAACATATTTGAACTGAAGATATTCAAAAGTAATTACTTGCACTGAAAAAACAACAAATTATAATTAAACAAATGTTTAATTATAAATTCCAATTGTAACAGTTGCATTACTTATTCTATCTTCTCTTTTGGGTAATGGATGGCGATGCCCGATGAGATACACATCCCATGGTGCACTGCGATTGTAATTATAATAAGATGAAATGCTGTTCTGTTATGCTGCGCCCATGAATGTCCTGTTTTGCCTTCATGTTCGTTTTTGCGAAATGTGATCATTAAAGGAATGTTCCCGAAAACATGGGATCATAATGATTTTCATTTCACCACACAATTACATTTAACTATTCTCTTTTTTTAATTTTTAATTTATTTTCTTTTGGTGGAAGTTTAATATCAGTACTAATAGTGATTCTGCATACATTCAGAGGACTATTTAACTTTTGCCCTTTTTAGGGGGGAGCCAAAGTTATCGATATTATTCTATAACAGAATGGGTTTGAATGAGGAAGATCCCTCAATCTGTTACAATCAATTTATATTAGCATTTAACATTGATTTTCAACTAATCAGAGAAGACTGATTGATATTTTATGGCATCCATATTATAATTCACAATCAATCCTTCACTGCTATAAAAAATAGATGTAACAGAGACTATGAATATGTGAAAGGTGATCAAGAAAGGTATATGAGGGTGATCAAGAAATAACAGGAGGTGTTCGGAGCCCTATAGCGTGTTACGTACTGGACGAAATATAACAATTTGGCCACCGAACACACTCAAGTATGCGGTTTCGATTTATCAAGAAAAAAAAAACTAGTATCAAAAAACGCCGACAGGGGAAATCCTGGTGCTGCGATCAAAAACTTTATTATGTAATTTGCTTTTATGGGTACTTTGTGACATGGCATTGAAGATAAAAGAAAGGTTTGAGGTGATTTAAGTCATTCTGCAAGAATTCGCCCGTCGATTGCGTTGTCACTACGTTAGCACGCTTTATTAGTCCAGCTGTTTTATCAACGAGATGAAAATGCCAGTGCTGCTCTTCGTGAATACTGGCGGTTAAAACAATTACGTAGAGAACCGATGACTATAACTAACTTACGAAGAATGGTTGAAAGATTTGAAGCAACAGGAATTCATAGTGTGCAACCAGGCCGAGGACGTAAAGATATCAAGCAGGAACAAATTAAAGAAGTTGCAACTGCCGTTATGGATCAGGCGAGAGCTAATAAGCAAGGTACAAGCAGTGCACGTTCAATATCACGACAGACAGATTGTCCCTCCTCGAAACCCCCCGGCGGGGGACTTCGAAATGAGGATGAGATGCTTCCGGTATGATGGTTGGATCTCGCCTACCTGGTGGGTATAAAAATAATTGAAGGGGGGATCTGGCGCCTCCCATCGATGACTGGACGTACTTCCCTCGGGAAGTGTTATACCGTGGCCGGTGATGGCTCTTAGGACTCAACCACAGTTCCCGCCAATGTTGCTATTGCGGGTCCGGTCATTCAGTATTCTTTATTCGTGTGCCTTCAGGCGAGTCGAAGAGTCAGTGATATGACTAGCCCATTCTCGACGATGCAGAAGATATTGCGTAAGATCCTGAAATTTTATCCATATAAGATAACATCCAATAACTGATGACACTAATCTGAATCTTGGCAATTTTTGGTTATGGTGCGGTTCTAATTCATTTGAAAGGCGATATTCCTACTTTATCAAATAACGTTACATATCAGACGAAAAAATGTGGATATGCTGCGAGTCACCGTCGAAAACCTTATGTACCGCATGCAATTATTGGAACATCAAGTTGGTGAGCCAAATTTGTAAGTTGCTATTATAAACGTTTTTCATTGGTATTTGGTGTGTTACTATTTAATGTTTCCATAGGCAAGTATGAATTCTTTTTCCATACATTATGCGCTTGCAGCCCCAGGATTTCTCCTATCGGCATTTTTTAGTACTTTTTTTTTGATAAATTGAAACCGCATACTTAAAAGGTGTATGGTGGCAATAATGGGCCCGTAGCCATTTGAGTAGCGCCAAGCGTTATGGCGAGTGTGCGTGGTTGAGTGCTTGCTGCGTCAAGTGAGTCTGACGACTTTGGGTTGCTGCGGACTTTTTGTGTTGCTGCGTCCATCGAATCTGACGACTTTGTGTTGTTGCGTCAAGTGAATCTGACGACTTTGGTTGCGGGTAGATGGCGCCACAACAACTGTACGAAGGTTCATCGTCCGAGGTCACAAATGTTGCGAATTGGTATGAGTGAGGATAGAACCTGGGACCTTGTAGTTCGCAGTCCAGTAATATGACCACGATACAAAAGCAATTGCTCAGGTAGTGTAGCTGTTAACTGGCTTATAAACTTTCACTACAGACTCTCCCTCCAGTGAGTCGGAGGGGAGACGAACGATATGGCTATTGAATGGTGATGTATTAACTGTTGAGTCTAATGCGCCTGTACCCATTTGAGTAGCTCCAAGCGTTATTGCGAGCGTGTGTGGGTGAATGGTTGCTGATGCTGTTGCTCCGTCAAGTGAGTCTGACGAGTTTGGGTTCTTGCGGCCTTTTTGTGTTGCTGCGTCAAGTGAATCCGACGACTTTGGTTTGCTGTGGGTAGATGGCGCCACAAAAGCTGTACGAAGGTTGAAAGATCATCGTCCGAGGTCACCAATGTGCCGATTGGATTGAGCGAGGATAGAACCTGGGACCTTGTGGTTCGTAGCCCAGTAACATGACCACGATACAAAAGCAATTGCTCGGGTAGTGTAGCTGTTAACTGGCTTATAAGCTTTCACCACAGCATAATACGCTAACAGGGCTCCGAACACCTGTTATTTCTTGATCACCCTGTATATATATATATACCGGGTACGGCATAAATTCGTGCAAACTTCAAAAAATCATAATAAAAAAAGTAATGTTCGAAAAAAATTGTGGTTTGCGGGAATATGTTCAGAAAACCTTTGGATTTTGTTATTTCCAATAAAGAAATGTATTTTAAAAATGACTGATAGATGGCGCTCACACGTCATACCGAGGCTGATATAAAAGTAGCTATAAAAGACAAGGCTGGAAATGGATCTGCCATTCGACGCCAGTAGCATGCTACTGATCGAGCATTAGTGGTTAAATTGTTCTATAAGAACGGTGATTCCGCGACTGAAGCATTGCAACAGTTACGGACGGTGAAAGGAAATAAGGCGAAGAAAAACCCAATATCATTGGATGGGATATTGAATTTAATTCGGAGTTTTGAGGAAACGGGAAGATTAGAGGATCGTCCACGAAGTGACAGACCATCCGTCAGCGCTGACCGCATCCCTGTTGTCCAAAGGGTCATGAGAAAAGTGGCAGCCGAGACTTCAACGGGAAGTTCCAGAGCACGCGTAGCAGGTAAAATAACATGAATTCCGGAAAGGTCGATCCGACGTATTCTGCCCGAATCTTAAAACTGAATCTGTACAAGATAGAGGCATTACACCGGTTGTTGCCAGCAGATTGCGAGAAAAGACAAGCCTTTGCAATATGGGTCCTCGCACACATGGAACGTGACCCACAATGGTTACTAAACACCATGTGAGCAGATGAAGCCCACTTTTCATTGCATGGTGACGTCAATACGCAAAACAATCGTATTTGAGCAGCATCAAACTCTCGTGCGTACACGACCAAACCACTACATTCTCCTCATGTGATTGATTATTTGGTGCGGTTTCACTGCGTCCTTCATTCTAGGCCCTTTCTTTTTTGAATAGCGTTGTCCTGTATCCGGTTGTAAAACCTGTTCCGTCACTGCAGAACGCTATATTAGGCTTTTGCGAGACCACGTTATGCCAGCTTTGCAGCAAAGACGTGCGTTATTTTCCGTCATCGTCATGCAGGATGGTGTTCCACCCCACGTTGCTAGTTCCGTTAAGACGTTCCTCCTAGACACATTCACTGAGGATAGAGTGATAAGCAGAGGATGTAAGAATGAGTGGCCCTTTCTCCAGCGGACTTTTGGTTGTGGGGATACCTGAAGTCTCATGTCTACCGGGGCTCTCCTGCCACTTTGATGGAACTGAAAGATGCCATTCAATTGGCCGTTAGTGGCATCGATGCCGACATGTTACAAGCAGCTGTAATAGGCGTAGTTACGCGCCTCACTTGCTTTAATACCTTGTGGTGGCGGACATGTTGAGCATCTTTTGCTTTAAAATAAAATGTACTATAATGTTACTGTGCTCTGTTTTCCTGCTTTGCATAAACTGTCTCGGTATGACCGTGTGAGCGCCATCTATCGGTCATTTATAAATACATTTTTAATGGAAATAGCGAAATCTAAAGGCTCTCTGAACATATTCCCGGAAACCGCAATTTTTTTCGAGCATTACTTTTTTTTATTATGATTTTTTTGAAATTTGCACGAATTTATGCCGCACCCGGTATATATGAGAAGAATCTTTTTTTAATAGGGTAGCAATTTCATCATTATTCCAAAATTTGTTCTCTCAATATATAAACCTCTGAAATCGTTTAGTCTAAATACACAGCATATAGCCATCTTTCCTACACCGTATTGTAAATTATATACGATTTTTTTTATTTAATTTATTTATTTGAAGATTAAAAGTAAAGGTCTTTTCAAAGATATAACAATTATCTTAAATTCAAAGGGAGGGAATTAAAATAAAAATTGGATCATTCTTGTATTTGATTACACAGAATTATCTCTACATATAATTCAGTAGAAATCCTTAATTACAAAAATATTTTAAAAGGGCTTTTCAGTGATCAGTCTTAATCATACAGTCTTTAATAATGAAAATAAAAATGAAAGTAGCATTAAAAAATAAAGAAGTTTCATAAATCAGAGAATAGAGCTATTCTTTTATGAGCTTTCTTAAAGTCATAAAAGAATAGCTCTAAGTGCAAATCAGCAGATCCTTACACACAAATTCAGAGCAAAAAAATTAACAGATTGGTAGTTTAAAGCATGTCAAACTCTTGCTGGTTTGGAAAATGAAATTCAAGTATAAATATGACTGTTCTTTTAATAGGCTATATGAGATACTTAACTGAACCATAACCTTCTTAAAAAAATTATGTAGTTAATGAACTTGATAAACTGAGAATTATAATCCATATACAAATTCAAGCCCAAATCACCATTTGAGCATTGTGTGCAAGCAGAATAAAATATTACATTAATTTCAATTGCTTTAAAAAAGTTTTTAAAACTTTTATAGCTTGTCAATATTCTGAAAAAAAAAGCCAAAAGTTTCATTCTTCTATTTTTTATAACACTTTAACATTTTAAAATCTCAATCGCTTTTCTAATCTATGACAGACTTTTGATTTCTCTTAATCTTAAATTTATTACACTTAATTTTTTATAAAGTTAACACAACAATTCCACTGACCTAAAAAAAAATTCAACTAATTCATATATTTTTTAATTACTATTAAAAAAGAACGAAAGAATTTTTTGCTATTGATTTGAAAAGTTTTTACTGTCATTTTGAATTTGCTGTTCTTAATGTAACAAGATAATTAAATCATCATAACTTTTAGGTTCTGATTTTAAAACTGTAGTTTCTTTCAAGAAAAAATTGCAATGAATTATTTCAATATATTTGCAATTTTATTCATTTTTCTGTTTATTATACATATACTGTGAAATCCGTCTGTATTAATACTGTAAGGATTTAGATAAGAATATTACTATAGATAAGTTATCATTTTAAACAGTTTGAATGTATAAAATTATATTTTTGAAAAATTATTTTATTTTTATATAAAAACTTCAAAATTTTCATTTTGAAGTTTTTATATAAAAACAATTTTGGATCATGAATACTGCAAAATTCCAACTAAACTCAATCAATGCACTTTTCACACCACATATTTTTAGATTTTACAACTTGTTATATTAATTGCAAATAAAATTCCTTAAAACATTTCATGTAACTTAAATATAACAGTTGCAGGACTGACATAAAAAGAAAGTAAAAGCTTTTAAGATATAAAAATAAAAGGTAGATAGAGAGTAAGAAATATATATATTTCAAACCAGATGGAATGGCGCAAGGTATGTAAAAGTCAACTATAAAAGCAACATTTTCCTTTTTCTTCATCTTTTTATCAACACCAAGCAGCTAGTTATTGAAGATTTTGTTCACTTGCCATCAACTAGTGACGTCTCAAAAGCATCTTTTCTTAGCAACCTTCCCAATGACTAAATATTGCATCTTATTGTTTCAAATATACTATTTCAAAACAGCAGAACTGTCAGCCTCTGCTTCAATTTCTTCCCACATTTAGAGTTTTCTTCTTTAAAGGAAATGATGTGTCTGTCACCAGTTGATTGAACAAACTCCTTTCATATGCACTGAACATGTCATCAGCAAATTACATTTTTCCTTTTGTTTATGTTTCCAAGAGCAAGTAAGTGTTTGAGATTTTATGGTGCAAAAACCAATTTTGGATATGCTGCACCACACATATAGTGAATATCAAGCATAAATGGTGGATTAAAAACTCCTACGACTGTAGATATAACAGGATTTATAATAAAGATACAACTCAAATGCAATTCATTTCTAAGACAATGTAACAATGAATTAACAAAGATTATTAACCTAAGATACATGATAAAAATAATTAAGGAATGGTAAAAAAATGTAAAATATGTACTAAAGTTCTTTTGACAAATGCCAATGTTGTTTGCAACAGTTAAAATCTAAATAACTGAAATTAATGTTAGCTTTTTAATTCTTGTGTCAATGTTTGGTATAATTCTTTTTAAAAGTTGGGTAAATAGGGCAGATTAATGATCGTTCATCTGGTTGATGGCAATTGTCTATAGCTATTTATAATTTCTTTGTCTATGGATTCTTCAGGATCATAATAAATCAAATAATCCAATTCTGCAACTTCTGTATCATCAGGAAGTAAATTATCAGTTAATATGGATTCACTCAGGAGGTTGGTTGAGCATGGCAATTTGGTTGTATTGGACCAACGTGTCGTCTGAATCTCTAAATTCAGAAACAAAATCTGTATTCTAGGATTATGTAATATTTTCATTAAAATTAATGTTGGTACCATGCTTGTGTTTTTTTTTTTTCTTTCTTTTTTGGAAGTTGTATGACATTGCAAATTTTATCATCAGCGAGAGTTGAAACAGATTTTAGATGCACAGAATAGACTGGTAAAACTTAAATCTGTTTGTACAATACGTTTCCAGGATGCAGCATCAGTAACTGGAGATGACTTTTTCTCACCCACGCCAGTTTTAAAAACAATCCTGTAATGATCCCAAAAGAAGGTAAGTTTTTCCACTGCTAGCTTCAGAATCACTATCCCAAATACAGGAAATTTATCAAGTTTTGAGAAATCATTGATCTATGAATAGGCATGTTTTGCTTTCTTATCTTCTGAACCTACCTTAGGGATCTTTGTTTATATCATCATTTACAGCAATTTTAAATTTTTTGTTGTCTACCCACTTTGCTTTTTTTCCCCACAGAACATTCAATATCTTTTCTTCTTTACAAAAATTAACCATCATCTATTACAAAATTCCATATTTTTTTTAGCAATATCGATTCATCCTTGGCCATTTCATGAAATTATTTTTAACTTTTTTTTTTCCAAATGCCATTGTTATATGTCACATCACCACATTAACATTTTTTTAAAATGCAATGAAAACATGGTCAGTCAGGAGTAAGTAGTTCTAATCTCTGAATGAAGAAGTTTTATGAAGACCATCTGGAGAAAGAGGCCCTAATCGATCCCCCTTCTGAAACAACAGCAAATATACACTGTGTGTCCAGTGGCGATTCCTGTAAACCAGGCTTCCCCTTTAAAATATTGAGACACATGACACACTTCCATATCTCAAGTAGTGGGTAGATCATAAAAGCAAATAAATTGACAACAGAAGAGAGGAGAAAGTACAAAGAGTGCCTTCTATTTAAGAACTAATATTCATTGGTTTACATACTCCAATCATTACCTCTTAGTTCCCCTTACAACAAGTGTCAAAACAATAAAATAATAAAAAACAGGAAACTGTGGCAAAACCCATTCTTTTGTTATCTCTCCTTCAACAATGGAAAGGAGGAAGGGGGAATATGTACTATCTGCTTTTCTAAGGAAGAAAAATTGATGCAGACAAATGCATCTAAAAATGAATAATACTGCATGCAACCCTCAATTCTATTACACTGACTAAATACGAATTTCAATGTACCCAAAAGAAAATATTGTACTAAATAAATTTACTGTTATATGCAGAATCATTATACATAGGTTTTATTGTATAACATATGTATATATTGTGTTTTGTTAATTTCAGCTCAATCATTATGAAGTTTCACATCTTTACAGCAGATAATCCACTCTTATTTCTATTAAAATATTTTTATTCATATTAACTTTTGAATTTATTTCAATATCAATACTGTATGTAAAAAGTGGCACCTAAAAATAATTTAAAATTATTTCTTAGTAATTAGAAATTAAATTTAAAAAATGCCTCATTTTCCCTATTTAAATTTAAAGATCTAAAAAGCATGAAGGCTTCTTTTATATCATGTTGGGAATTCCCTATAATATTTTTTTAATATGTATTTAATTTTCTATACATTTTTATGCTTTACAACTTTTCTTTAAAAACTTGGCAATGAACGATTTCACTCCCTTTAAGAAGAATTTATAGCTTAATTATTTATTATTGCAATTAAAAATAGTAATTTCTTTTGTGCTAGTTTACTTCTTTTAGCTTTGTAGACCTTTCTATTTTCACTTGAGCATTAGGAACTTACTTAACTTAGGAAAAACACACACACACTTGATTATCAATTTGAAAAATGTCTTACTAAACATACCAATATGGAATACATAGTCATAAAAAATCCCAAATAGTTTCAAATTTGGCTATTTTTAACCAAGAAAAATTAAGCATTAAAATATTAAAAAATTGGAAACAATTTTTAATTCTGAAATTATTTTTAGGTGCCGCAATGTATTAAAGAATACAATAATTAAAGGGACAAAAAATAAAAAGGTGTTACTTACATTAGGGCCATCATCTTCATTGCCTAAAAAAGAAATATGATTAAATATAAAGATAATAATAAATTATCCAAATTAGAAAAATCTTTCTTGTAAAAAATTTATCATTTTTTTTTATCAAAATGTTTTGATAGTTAGAGAAGAAGAGTTAATTGCTCCATTTGACTTAAGGATGTATTTATTATTTGCAAGACAATGACTATTAGTAGTCAATTTAAAGTTTCCAACTGTTTGTAATAATTGTTACTGTTTTTCTATTTATTTATTGACACCTTACTGATGCAAAAATTATTCAGTTAAGCAGCTTTCATCTTCAATATAAAACTTTTTTTTTTCAGTGTCATCATTCCAAAGATGTATTTCAACAAAGTTTAATGTTTACTTACTACATGCAAAATCAAAAAAGAAAAAGAGAAAAAAAAATTATTTTTCCAAAATAATATTCAACAGTTTTTTATTTAATATTCATCAATAAAAGGTAAAACTTCTCAAGCAAGATTTTATTATACATTTCCATTCAGGAGGGAAATACAAATATATAAATCAAGCATCTAAACTCATCTTTCACAATATGTATATTTTTTAATATTCCCATTCAAGCTAAAAATTATATTAAAAAAATTTCTCATTAATTTCCAGAATCCACATATGGATATTTTAGAAAATCAGCTAGATTTCTCATACTATTTTCATATTTTTCTGTACTCTTATTCAAATACGAAGTACATTTATGGTTTTAAAGAAGAAAAAAAAAAATTGTGTGTGTATGTATATGAAATGAATTTGTTAGCACTAAGAAATGTAATACAAGTTGGTAAATTGAAATGGGGTATATATGTTATTTTTTTTAAAGTGTTACTTTAAATATCATTAAAAATATACAATCTAATATAGTAAAATGATAGGGACTAAAAGTATGATATGGCAAATTGTCTACAAAGAAGCACTGCACTGTTAACAACAGTAAAATCAATAACAGTAACAATTAACTGAATGGTAACAATCAGTAACAGTTCAACAACAGTAAAATTAATAACTTAATATATAATCAAAGGTTGGAGAAGTTCTTTTGGTTAAAAAGAATTACAGAGTTCATAAATTAATTTTGAGAAAGTTCCCTTAATGCTCAACATGAATATGTATCAGTTCTTAAAAGTCTTGAAAACACTATTAACCTTATCCGACGCAATAGTTGCAAAAGAGAACACCAATTTTAAGATTTTCTATAAAATTCTATTAACTTTAAAAGTCAAAAAAATTGTTTGAAAAATAGCAATTGGTTTCTCTAGCAAAACAGAGGTTGTATAAGTAATATGTTTCTTATAAGGTGCTTTATTTTGAGCTCTTAAGAATTGAAATGTTATCAAAATCAATCACCCATTTTCCTACAATATCAATGAGGTTTTAAACCATAATTTTTTTGAAGTTTCAAATTAATTTAAGAAGGAATCAAAACAGCTGATCTGAAGGTATCCTCATGTTGAGACATTCCTCACCTATGTTGCTGTTGACATCATGACTTCTCTGCGTGGAAGTGTAATTTAATAAACTGTAGAGAAGGATGTGATGCCGATTCTATGTGTCAGGGAGGAATTTTATTCATTTATCTCCAAATTCAAGAGAAAGAACACTCATGTTTGAAACCAGGAAACATTTCACATTTGCTTTTCATACCATACTGTTGCTTATTTTTCATGTTCATGCTCTGCTTCATATTTTGCCAATATTTTCAGTAAATATTTACTTTTATATAGTCATTTTTTTATTTAATATTTTCGTAATTATTTTTATTAAATGCATGCAAAAATTAAGCAATGAAAGATAAAAAAATGTTCAACATATGCCTATCAAGTGTCCACCTTGAAAATGTGCCTGTGAACACCTATAAATTATCAAAAAAGAAAGGAGGGGAAAAAAGTGCACAAAACACGAACAATGTGCAAAACATGCAATGTCCCATTATATATAAGACAGAAATATATTCCCACAAGCTTTGCGAAATTTCATGCCAAATAATGAGTCTTTTTAATTGTTTTACTTTTAAATTAAATTTTTTCACTTTACATATTTAATGGCAAATATTAGCAGCATTTTTATTAATTTTTAATCTTAGTTGATATTTGTATTAAATTGTAATTCATATTTTTTTTATTATTTTTATACATCATATTTAGTTCAGAATTTTTTTAATAATTATATTTTATATTTTAAATACTTAAAATGCTTCAAAATGGACATTATAGAATATGAATTAAAACATTTAAAAACCTAAAATATTCATAATTATTGTTACCATCAAAAGGAATTTAGGCAATTATTTTAAAAGTTTTTCTAACACAGACATTGCTTTAGATGGATGGTGTCCTCATATTTGGATACCACCCCCTATAATAAGAAGCAAGTTAAAATATTTTTTGACTATAAAATCTATATGTACACAATCTATCGATCAAATTGATTGTGCTCTTTCATCATATTTCAAATATCTTAATGACCTGCAACAGAAAAGGTTAAGATTATCTTTTAAGAATTTTGTTATAATCATAAATCATTTTCACTTCTAAAGTCAAATGTTAACAATAGCTCCTTACTATATATACCAATGGAAAATCAATTTCATAAATAAAAAAAAAAGGAAGGCATGAAATGGAGAGGAAGGTTGGATGTTTAATACTATTGTGCCCTTTGAAATGAATAGGAGTGGGCAAGGAGAACTTTCAGTATACAACAAGGCATTTACTAAACCGGTTGGAATGAAGATGGCATAAAGTGATCATGAACAACCAGTCTAAATGGGAGAATCGGAACATGGCACAGCATTCCATTGGTATAGCATGCAGTTATTGTGAATTACAAAGTTTAACAGTGTAAATAGCCAATACTGGATTACACCAAAGACGGATAACTATATGATATTCACATTTAAAACAAATTAAGCCACCATGAAATTTGAATAAAAGTTGCAAAATGCACAATATATATCATACTGATCTATTTTGAGCATTAAAAACAGCTGTTTAAAATATTCTTTTTTAACAAAGAAATAGAAAAATTACTGGAAAAATCAATAAATTGAGGGTATAAACATGGAAATTTCACTACTGAAAAAAAAAAAATAGCTCGTATTAAATTATTTGCCTAAAGAACAAATTATCTTACAATATAATATTAATCGTATCAATGATAAATAAACCAAATAATTACTCCCTTATTAAACATTTTATACAATAAGATAAAAGCATTCAAATAAAAATATAAACTATAAAAATATATAAAAGTATTTCAATCTTTTATTTGCAATTTACAAAAATCTGCACAAATATTCTCCCCCATAAAAAAAGGACATATTTTCTGGCTGAATCTTCAATGTTGTGGTAAATCATTAAACAGCCAAATTCAATTATCCATGTATAGTATTTAAAAGGTTATTACCATCATAGACATTACATCCTAGAGGCCAATGCTCAGTATGATTCTCTGTGTTCCCTCCAACTGAAGAAATGTCCAAATTTCTCATGGCATGAGTATCAGGTAAAATATCCTATTTTCAAAATAAATAAATAAAATTAAATAAAGCTTAATTTAAGCAGATTAAAAATGAATTTAAAAATATCTTTTCTTATGCATTATAAAAATATATACAAGTTAAAAGCACGCAGAACTTCCAAATTCAACTAGAATCTCTAACATTTTATATATATATATATATATATATATATGCAGACACACTAACATAAATCAATAAAAAATGACTGCACTCTACTAAAATTTTTCTACAATGCGTGTTTTTTTTTTTCCCCCATCATTGGGCTTAACATACAACTTGTTCTCCCTTTTTATTTTCTTTAAAAACTTTGAGGATTTTTTTTTCTTTACTCTTGTTGCATATATATATCTTTATATATTTCTGCTTGATTATATATATATTTTGTGTGCAAGTCATATCATTTTTCTTTTCCAATACAATTTTATAAAATTTGAAACTAAAGTTAAAAAACAAGTTTCAGAATAAATTAGTAGCATTACTTTCTAAAAGCAATATAGTACAACATGTTTCATTTACATATATTAATTAATTTCAATTATAATATACATGATATAGATACTAACTGTAGTAACTAAACTAAAATATATAGTTAGAATTTTTATTTATAGCAAATTCTGTCAAAATTGTCAAATTTCTAATTTGTGACTTTAATATTCACACTTGATTTACAAACCAGAAATATATTTAAATAAGGAAGAATAAAAATATACATTAAGAAAAATATAAAGTCTTCAGCATATCAAATAAACCAATCCTGTCTTTTAAAAAATATTAATATTTTTTTTTTTTTAAAGTGCAAGCAGTTGAAAAATGATTTCAAATTTGAAATATCTGGTAGTTGGTCAATTTTCAAAATAGAATCAAAGATGATAAATGGTTGAACAAAGAGAAAAATGTGATTATAAAAATACAATAATAGTCAATAATAATTAGTCAATGTACAATAAATTTTATGAACTACTAAAAACAAAAATTTATTATAAAAGTCGAGCAGTAATAAAGGAACTTGAATGACAAGACTAAGAGAAAAAATACAACCTATTTCAGTTACAATATAAACTAATACTAGTTATATCATTATGAAAGATTAATCTGAAATGCCATTGAATACTTCAATTAAATATTCATGAATCCATGTAGTCTAATACATAAGCATGGTACTTGTATCTTTATTTAAATAAATAAATTTTACATAAGAATGAACATTAACTTATTTCCCTAAATTCTTCTTACTATTTGATCAGAAAATGAAAATTACGTATCATTGGGCACAATCCTTAAACAAAATGATAACTGGTAATCTTACGAAATATTTTCAGCAGATCCCTCATACTATGAATTACAAAATATTCAAAATAATTCTTCAATTAAAAGTTGAGATAAAAATTCTAAAGCTTCTAATTTTGACAAAGAAACAGGAAATCACTTTTCCTCTTCAGGACTATGATTTTTCATAATTGGATGTGGAGTTCCTATTCTTGTTTTCACTCATTAGCAAACAAACAATCCAATACTTGAGGAGATGAATTGGAAACACAGGGAAATAAAATGATCAATAAAATGATTACAGTATAGACAAATTAGTTCAGGGAGAAGGCCAAAACCCCAATCATTTGCAAATGTAACTGTCTTAATAGCACATAAGCAAAACAAATTTTTCTCCAAGATATCTAATCAATACTTCCAATTTAATAACAAATAAATTACCATCCATATGGAAATATACATAATACATCAAAATTGATAAATGATTTTGAATTCAAACTATTACAGGATTTGTATAACATTTGAAATCTAAAAAATATTATTGCACAATACATATTTCTTAATCTAAACATATAAAAAGAATACAGTACTAAATTGCACATCAGAATTATCAAAGAAACTTCATTTAAACATTTCTCATTGAAATCATGTATTTAACAAGTTAAAAAAAATATTAGATAAGAAATATCAAAAGTAACAGTTTTCTTGAAAAGTCATAAAATTTAACATTATAATCTTTAAAAAGTTTACATGCTTGGCCTTCAGAAATATGATCATAATGTGCAAAATTTTACTATAATCATAATAATATTATCATAAAATAAATAATACTTGTAAAAGTTATTTATAAATGATACAAAAATAATCTATCAATAGAAAAATCCTTGATTTAGTTAATTACGGGTATAATTAAAAATTAAAGCTGCTTACTAGACATCATAATAGAACAAAACTTTTCATTCTAAGAGGTTGCATGTTGAATCTTTGTAGCCAGAAGATATAAAAGATTTCATAGAAGATTAAAAATATTTTTTAACAAATTGTTTTTTCAGTGGAAAAATTTATTTCCCAGTGACAGCATTGAAGATCATTTGGAAACTGATCACAAGAACTTAAGAAATTTCTCCCGTTTTTCTTATTTAAGAAAATTATTGATAGGCACTCTAAAACCAGCGCATGCAACAAATTTCAAAGTTGTGTTACTCAGTAAAAAGTTTAAAATCAGTTTTATTTTATAATTAGCAATACTAAATTTCTTAAAACTATACTAATAATAAAGATGAATGTGTGTGTTGGTGCTCTACAAGAAAGATTTTCGTGTAGTTGGATTATGTATACCAAATTTGGAAATGTATACCATGAAGGATGGAAATGTGCACTTCAGATTTTTTTCTTAAAATTTTAACTAAAATTAAACTGATTTTTAGTTTTTTTTTCTGAAATTCTAAAAATATCATTATACAAAAATAAATTTTATACCATTTCAAAATCTAAAAATTTGATTTTTTAATGATACAAATTTAATAGTTAAGCAAATTTTTGCTGAATTTTGGAAATTTCAATTTTTTTGCATGATTTTCAACAATTGATTACATTGGTATCCTGAAAATCCAAACCACTTTAAACATTTCATGAAATATTTAAACACATTATCTTTATTCCATTGTTGAATGCTAAAGCAAAAGAATCCTATTTCGCATCAATGTAGTTTGCAAGATAAATAAAAAAAGTTGAAGTTTCAATATTGTAAAATTTCGAAAATAAACCAGATATTTTAATTTTTAATGATGCTACAATGTCATGGAGCTGTTTCCATTAGAAATATGCATACAATACACAAAAGATAATTAAATGGATGGATTTTGAGATTTAGTGGCGCAAGAACCAAATATGGCTATACTAAGAAAGATAATTAAAGCATCACAACTTTAATGCTCAACAATATGTCAAACATGAAGTTATAAAAAAAATCTGAAATCAAATATAACCAATATCCTAGTGAGGCAACTAGCTATAGATAAATAATAATTTCATTGTAATCTTGTACTTTTTTTTATATACAATAATCATTAAAATTCATTTAAAGATCTCATGTTTAAACATTTTTAAATGTAAAATTTTAAAATATTTATCAGAAAACTTTTTTTTTTTTGCTTTTTATATATTGTACTTATATGCAATTAATGCTTTCTGTAGCATAAATATAATATTCTTTGTGTTTTATTACGAAAAATATTCTCTCAGCCTGCGAAGTCCAATGTACACCTTTGAATAAATACAATGAACTTGGATTAAGCATCATTCTTTTTCTAAACAATCATTTCAGAATATGAGTAATTTGAAAATATAGTTTAAAAAAATAAAGATAAGTGAGTTTTCACTATCTTTATTTAGAGTAATCTGTCAGCTGTGAATCAATAATAAGAAATACAAAACATGCGAAGAAAATAAAACTCACTTGTGGTAATCCTTTATCACATTCTGTATCATATAATACATCATATGGTATATCTCTGCTACTATCTGTAAGGGAAAACCAAAACTTAATTATCAAAGTTTAAGTGCTTTTAATACTTTAAATCTTTTTAATACATAAGCAATAATCACATACTTTGAAATACATAAGCAATAAGCTTTATAAACAATAAAAAGAGTATAAGAATGTTATTTCTGAAAAAATAAGAACAAAACAGTTACTTTAATATTCAAATCTCAACCAACTTTAAAAATCATTTTCTCGGCGAAATTAATAAATGTTTAATAGATCAAATAAAAAAATACTCTAGTGATTTTTATAGCAAAATATGGCCATATAAATAAATTGCAATTCACATCAAAATAACCGAGTTACATGACGTATCTTAACGCCACATGTAAATTTAATACAAAATATACCAACATGAAAAAAAAATAATACAGATAAACAATGATATTAATTGAATTCGGTTTGATATAATATAATACTACTGTAGGTCCCGATACCTTTGTACATAATTTAATAAAAAATAAATATGTTCAAACAAAACAATCAAAAACTTTCAAAACTGAACGTAAGAAAACCTTTGTTTACGCGACACGAAACAAAGTATGCTTCAAATCCATTCAATAATACAGCAATACAAACTTACCACGTCTATAAGCTATTTTATTGAAACAGTTCTGAAATACTTCATATAGATGCAAATGTTCTTCGTTGCTACTCATTTTGTTTATATTTTTATATTACAAAATAAAGATTTATGCAAAATATCTTCTAAAAAACATTCAACATATAAATTGGTTTTCCGACCTCTGCAAGCAGAGGACGCGACCACTCATGCTTGCAGCTCAATTGATTTTAACATTTTTCAAGAAAAAATATCCTACTCAGTATTGCAAAGACAATTGCACACAAGAATAGTAAATAATTAAAATAAATTAAATCGTAACGCGCTTTAGGACGCTGCTCAGTTCATCAGGACAGCCTTTAATTTATAGGTCACAGTTAATAATTTCTTTTTTTAACACGTTTCGTTTTCTAAAAAATCAAAATGGTGGCTTAACACATGAGCGTTTCAAAAATGAAGTGAAAAATAATGAAAGATTCTCAGCATATATACAACCATTATTTTAATCATATTCACTTTCTGTTTGTTATTAACAGCTATCATATGATTGCACAAATAAAAAATGCTCAAAAACTGGTTCTTAAAAACATTTCAGTGCCATTCATTCAGCCATAGTTTCAACTAGCTGCTGAAAATTTGCTGTAACTTGTTTCAATAAACTGATGAAAATTTGCTGCTTATTTTTGGTCTAATGCTGTATCAAAAGTATCTTAGAATCTATAATAACTCTGATAATCAATATTTATAGGCAAAATTTCATCTTTGTAAGAAACTTTTTTAAATGCTCATTAAAATCCATCTGTCACCGAAATAGAATTTAATTATGATTTTGTGATAAATTAATGCATTATTAGATATATAACTAAGGTTTTTATAATCTACAAAAAACATTTCAAAATCTAAATAGGCTCTAGGCCCTTAATGCGGGAAGTGAGAATAACTTCTTTGAAATGCTAAAAAGTTTTGGAGTGAACCTTCGCGTTGATTTGATTTGTAGTGAATATTTTTGCTCCCCTTCTGTTCTCTGCTTGATAATCATATAGAAATGTTATGCTTCATTATCTGTAATAAATGATTTCAAGATGTTTTGATATATTTTCAGCGATTCAAATGACATATCTGCACTGTATACATCTCATTGATTATTCATTCTTTAAAATATGTTTAACAATTAATTTTTATTTAGTCCAAATCTTCATGCAGGATGTTTTTGAATCGTTTCTCTGTTAATGTCAATATTTCAATATTCTTTCATCATTCTCAATGACGAACAGTGACTTTCTTTCCCGAAGAAAACGTGCATTTATTTTTTCAACAAGCTGAGGCGTATTAGATGAACTGAGTTATCCAGTATGTCTAGCATGCCCTACTTTTTTTTTTTCCGTTCAAAAAAATTTTGCTTGTTGAAACTAAGTTAGCACGATAATCATTATTTTCCATCAAGTCTTATAATATGCCTAAAGAAATCTAATAAACTAAAATATTTTTACTTTCTTGTATAGGAAGTGTATAAGGAGAAAGCATTATTATCGTCAAAAATTCGACTTTGACATTTTGACAAATCTTTACGTTTCAGATCTACCAGAATCCAAAATATATTTTTAAAATTATATATTATTGCTTGTGAAGAAGTTAATATCAAAACGCTTTGAGATAGGCAGATGAAAATTGGTGTACGATCTCTAATCCAAATCTGTAAATTTCTACCAAATTTTGAGAGAAATCATTTAGGAGAACTATGTCTGTCTGGCTGTCCTAATATAAGTGAACATAATAATTATAAAATGAAAAGAGTCAAATAGTTAAAATTTGGGGATGAAATTTAAAATCTAAAATGTAGATCTAAATGAAATTTTGAACCAAATCCTTCAAGTTTGACTGCAAATTTATAGTCCGGAAATTTGTACATTTTCATGCATGTAAACGAGAAGATTCAAAAAGTCAATCACTTAGATAAATGAAATTTGATATATGATCTTTTTACCAAAGTAGTAGATGCCTTCTATAATTTTAATCAGAATTTTTGGTTTTAATCAATAGCATTTTGTGTTTAATCGGTTGGGACCAAAATGCATATTCGATTTTCTGTACTATATTATAAAACACAAAATGCTCATATACGGTATTCTGAAAATAAAAATCTGAGCACTCGTAACGCTCATGGCCACATCAAATGTCCACAATTTTTTAACAGGAAAGAAGAAAAGGCTTTTATTATAGAGTATACGAAAAAGTTTTGGAAAGATCACACCTGCAAGCTTAATTTGAATAACAATAAAACTAATTAATCATAATGTGTAATGCATGAGAATATTCCTTTATCCCTACGGATTGATAATATCTTCGGTATTTAGCTAATTTTAACAAACCTTTTATCCTGAATCTTTAAATCAAGGGCTTAACTAGATGCAAGAAGGACTAAAATTGTCCACCAAAATATTGGTGGTCACAATAAAATGATGCAGTTAGCCTTTGGGTTTATAAAGTTTTAGTTTAGGTTTAGAAAAAGATTCAGTTAGCCTTTCAGTAAATACTTGCTTCCTAAATTTAAGGCACACAGGAATGGACAATGGGGAAGAAGTAAGAACCAGTGATTTATTTTAATTTCTTTTTATTTCTCTTCTTCAATTGAAGCAAGTGGACATCAGATGATTGACTGTCCAATGTCTATGGAATTTTTGATGAATCAAATCAATTTAAGCTATACATCCTAAATTTGAAGCCAGGTCAATGAAATAATATCGGAAATCAAAAGAAGATAAGAGTAGAACTTCATCACTCGATACTGTTTTGTATGAAATCTGCAATTTTTGATATTAATCGTAACGATTTTAAAGCTTTACTTTAAGATTAAAATATTTTGCGTTCTTCACCATTGCCCTTTTTTAATAAAGTGATCAATTTAGTTTCTCATTTAAATATACTTTTTACTTAATTAATACTAGCCACGATTGGCGATTGGCTGCTCACCTAGATTGTTGACTTTTTAGGCTATTAAACGATTAATATGGAATGCATTTTTAAAAATTTCTGTTTATTTCATATGACTTAAAGGGGCTGTGATGGCCTGGCTGTAAAATCTCGGCTGTGGAACCATAGAGATCCAGGTTCGAAACCCGATTCCACCGAAGAATCATCGTAGTTCTGGTGCACGTTGAATCAATCCGGGCCAAACGCCCTCCCTCTGGCGTGGCGTGCTGAGGAGAAGTGGGTGCTAGCTGATATGTCAGCCTCGTCATCTGACCACGGTTCAAAATTACGAGATCCGTCCCAAAATAGCCCTAACGTTGATTTAAAACGGGACGTTAATATAACTAAACTAAACTCATAAAACTTAAAAATATGAATTTAATTGGATCAATTTGCTACAAATTACTATGAGCACAAATTAAAAGCGCATGTAATACGAAATAAAAATAGAAGTGAAAATCCTATTTCAGAATTTATGTCCAAAACAATTTTTTTAATCTTAATGTTACATTGACAAAATCACACGACTAAATATTTTGATGGGTGAATTTTAATTTCATAACATTAAAAGCAACGTAACATTGTAAATTAAACTTGAAGAATTTATTAAAAGTAAAAAATAAAAAAACTGTTCAGAAAGGAAATTGATATCATTAAAGAGGTAATTTTTTGAGTTTTAAGATAATACAAAAACTTCTTTTATGAGATTAATAGTTTTGGGAGATATAGTCATCTATTTCCATAAGCAAGTCACAGCGAATAGCATCTAATGACGATTAAGAGTATTTTCATCCTTCTTTAAGCTTTCTATTTAAAACCTATTTCTTGACTTCTTTTACATCTTTTCGATAAATGAAGTGTTTGACATAGCGAGCAGCATTTATATAATAATTTTATTTAATTTACTAAATGTTGAATTAAGCGCTGTTGTAAAAATGCTGAATAAAGCAATCTCAAACGTTCATATATCATTACGTTTAGATTTAGCAGCTACCATTCCGTAATAAGCAATAAAGTGATTTCTGAACAACATATGTATATATTTATATACAGGGTGATCAAGAAATAACAGGAGGTGTTCGGAGTCCTGTAGCGTGTTATGAACTGGAACGAAATATAACAAAATTTGGTTACCATATACATTAAAGAATGCAGTTTCGATTTGTCAAGAAAAAAAATTAGTACCAAAAAACGCCGATGGGAGATATTTTGGCTCTGCGATTTATTATATAATTTGCTTATACGAGTACTTTGTGACATGACATAGAAGATAAAAGGAAAGGGTGCTGGAATTTAAGTCATTCTGCGTTGTCACTACGTGGACGCGCCGTATTAGTCAAACTGTTTTATCAGAAAGATGAAAATGCTAGTGCTGCTTTTCGTGAATACAGGCGGTTAAGACAGTTACGTAGAGGACCGATAACCATAACTAACTTACGAAGAATAGTTGAAAGATTTGAAACAACAGGAATTCGTGATGTACGAGAATTCAAGGCCGTGGACATAAAGGTATCAAGCAGGAAAAAGTTGAAGAAGTTGCAGCCGCCGTTCTGGATCAGGCGATAGCTAATAAGCAGGTCATCAGCAGTGCACGTTCAATATCACGGCAAATAGATATCCCGTTCTCGACGGCGCAGAAGATATTGCGTAAGATCCTGAAATTTTATCCATATAAGATAAAACCCACTAATTGATGACATTGATCTAAATCTTGACAATTTCTGATTATGGGGCGTTCTGGTTCATTTGAAAGGTGTTGTGTATCAAGGACATGTTCCTGACATTCCTACTTTAAAAGATCAAACCAAGTTACATGCCAAACGAATAAATGCCGATATGATGCAATCCACCGTCCAAAACCTCGTGTGTCGCATGCAATTATTGAAACATCAAGTTGCTGGTCATCTTGAGCCAAATTGGTAAGCTGCTATAATAAACGTTTTTCATTGGTATTTGGTGTGTTGCTATTTACTGTTTCCATTGGCAGTTATGTATTCTTTTTCCACACATTATGCGCATCCAGCGCCAGGATTTCCCCTATCGACGTTTTTTGATACTAATTTTTTTTTTCTTGATGAATTGAAACCGTATACTTTAATGTATATGGTGGCCAAATTTTTTTATATTTCGTAAAGCACATAACACACTACAGGGCTCCGAACACCTCCTGTTACTTCATGATCATCCTGTATATATATATATATATATATATATATATATATATATATATATATATAGAGAGAGAGAGAGAGAGAGAGAGAGAGAGAGAAATATTAATGTTTCACTTAATGGTTTTATTTTGGTAACTTTGTTGAAATATGTAGATTATGACTCATGCTTGCATGGCAACCATATTATACACATATTGTTTATACAGAAGCTGGGGTTTATACATTTGGTAGTTGCATCTTAATGTGAACACTGTTGTAGAACACTGTAATGTAAAAAAATATGATAACATTAATCTATTGATAACAATAATCGAATTGGCTAAAATTAATTATATTTTTATCATATCAAGGGAAAAGAACAAAAGCTTTCACTTCAGGGCTATCTATAATTTATTTCAAAAAATAATATTAAAGGATTCTAGCGTAGATTTGGGTGCCCCTTCGATTGGCGACAAATTTTAGAGATGAAGCACTTCTTTTGGTTTCCATAATGTTTTGTTTTCATTGACGTTACTGTTGGGTAACCGACCGAAAATCCCCTTGGCGTCAAAAAAATCGATAAAAATCAAGGGGCACCCAATTGTAAACTTTTACCCATTAAAAATAATCATTAATTTTTTCTTCTCGGCAATTATTTCTGAACAGTTCACTTATATATTATTCGTGTCTGTACTATTTTTAAAAAAATTGTTGAAAGTTGATACACATCACGTGTCAAAATATCAAAAGTCTAATTCATTTGGATGTTCATTGGAGGGTGTTTTCCTTCAATACACTTGTCCCTTTCAAAATCATGATTGCTTATTACTTGGTTTTGCTCATAAAAAAACAAACGATTTTTCAAAATTTTACAAAGAAGAGACTGAAATTTTCATCTTATCCGCTGCGCCTGTGCTCTCTTATTTTAGGTAAAGTTTCACACGTGTTAAAAATTTGGATTTTGTTTTTAATATTCAAATGAATTCCTTTTTAAAAACCCCATTTTGCCTTCATAATTTAATTTGATTTAGGTCTGTTCAGATTTCAACCGAAATCTGGCAACGTGACTGTTCTTTTCAACCAATCCATATCGCTCTAATCTTGATAAAAGAGTACGACGAGATTAAAAATAACTGAATATCAATTATTAACGCAAGCTGAAAATGAAAGATCAGTCAACTCTTTACTTGAAAACTGATAACATTAAAAAAATATTAGAATCATAAAAAATTAATATTTTTGTGTACTGTTGAACAGGTCGATTCAGGACCCGAAGATTTTAATAATACAAAGATAATGATAATATTAACCGCGCTCATATTGAGTCCATTCTACTATGGAAACAAAGCGAGCCTAATGAAATGAATCGGAGCTGAAACAATTATATTTGACAATGTGTTTATATCACAATAATTTATATAATATATTACAAAAAATTTTCTAATTAATTCAGGTAATTTATGTTATAAAATTAGAACAAGAACCGCATGCCAAATTTTAGTTCCACATTATTGCATTTTTAAGTTAGCATATACGTATATACGCGATTATGCAGATTAACAAATGCCTTCCCCCCCCCTTCGACAGATTTGGTTCAAAATTTACTATCTATAATTTATTTGAAAATTTGAATACCAAATTTCATCCACATATCTCTTTACGTTTTGAGTTATTGTCTTCATATGCAAATTTCCTCCCAACGGACCTCATTCAAATTTTGGAAAAAATCTATGAATTTGGTATTAAGACTACCTACCAAATTTCATCCATCTTTCTCAATGCATCAATGCAGATTTGAAATATTGTGTTCATATAGCAATACAAACAAACATAATTTGAAACCACCGGAAGTTGTCTCCTCATATTCTATAGATTCAGTTAAAATGCGAGATCCACGCCAAATAAATGTCTGATCGCTCTTTCTACGCATGCAATTATGGATCTTAGGTAAAATCTCAAATAACTTGCATAACATCGGTGAACAGTAGCTTCCGAAATATGGATGTCTGGTGTGAATCAAACAATTTTATGGGAATATGTATTTTTGGACGCCGCAATTTGATACAAAACTACAGTTGAAGTCACGAGACAATACACCGAATTTCTTTCGTTTCAAATTTTATGAGCTCATTCGTCCTCAGACTGCCAGAGAGACAGACTACCTGTGATTAGATTTCGTACAAAATTTGAGAGAAATATACAAATTTGGTCGTAATTCCATATGCTAAATTTCAGGCATCTAACTCAGAGCTTTTTTGAGTTATTGTATTCACACGCAGACACAAATATATATATATATATATATATATATATATATATATAT